>WBNO01014243.1:107013-178596 GCA_013400575.1 Peucedramus taeniatus
ATAAATAAAGTCTTAACACTATAAGAGAAATTGTATTTGATTTTACATTACCATCTCACTAGGAAATATTTAATTCTAGTCATTTGAATTCTTTTTAATGGACTGTCTATGTAAAACATGCATTGTGGCATCTTCAGGCCATCCAAACCAGGCTGTGGCAAAAAAATATAGACATCTAAGTACATGTATCTGGAAGAATTTTGTAGGCAATATTAAAAATTTTCAGCCCAGTTTAGAAGACATTGCTGATATCTACATCCACATTTTTAGGATTGTCTTCTTGCAGTTGAGATATTGAGAGAACAGCACACCATGTTTCACCAAAATGTCTGTTAAATAAACATAAACTTCCAAGATACAAATCAAAATACCTTTTTGAAGTGTTTCACCCAAAATGTGTAAGAACAATCAGACTGCACACCTTTGGCAGTCTTTTCTTTTTGTTTAAAAAAAGAGATATTTTCTTTTTTTAGATTTTGTGAGTGTCCCCTTCCAAAACGCCAGCTGCCCACAGCAGGATTTTAGCAATTGTACTTCTGGATCCATTTCAGGACTCTGTTCTGAAAAAAGAATGGCAGCTTTTGCTGTCTCCCCTTTCAGGAATTACCTGGTGTCTGATAGAGGCTGTGACTTGTCAATGGGTGGATCAATGAACAAATGAAAAGCTATTTATGGTCAAGCCTGGTTGTGTTGTTTCTTCATTTTGGCAGTCCACTGTGGTTGTGAACCCTGCTCCAGAGCATGGCTCTTGGTGAAAGGGGTGTGGCAAGCAGAGTTTCTTCATGCATCCATGGAAAAAGTGAAGGGAGAGTTATGGCTTGTAGATATGAAGAAAGATGACAGAAAACAGAAAAGCATCAAAAAAAGGAAGATGGAATGGGATATATGAATCCCTAAGAAAACCTTCACTGTCCAGGCTCATAGTAAAATTGCATCCTATTAATATCTCCTGAACATTCAGGAAGTTACTCTTCTGGAAACAACCAGCTGCTATGTTTTGTTCTGAATTCCAAGCTTTTCATCCTGTACCCTTACATTCCTACTGTACATTTAATCTTATATGTATATGTGACAGGTTTGAAAGAAAATAGGTCAACAGTACTTAGGATAAGTAGTACTTTAATCAATTTTAACATAACTTTTGATGGATAGTGACTGAGGATAACATACTGCCTTCACTAATTCCATTTAAAGTAGCAGGGACATAAAAAAATCATATTGTTTAAATTGCTTGGGGAACACAAATTATCTGTTTTATATTCCCATAGAAGCTATAATATTCAACAGGATATTGTGAAGGACATGCAATAATTTTAGTATCTACTGTGAGTGTTATTGATATACAATGTACATGTAAATTCACCCTCTTTCAGTTCTGTTTGGAGGGATCATTAATGTGTAATGAATCCAATGATACAATAGACCTTAATGATAACTTGTAACTGGACTTTTACTCATTTTATCCCTAATAGATTTTTACTTAAAAGAGATATCTGCTCATCTACAGCTTTCAAAAGGTGTCCATATGTGGTTGAGAGCAAAGCATGCAAAGTGCAGTTGCTGGAGACTCAGTATTTAAAATTTTAAAATTAGTATCATTGCACTGTTTGAGAAGCAGAAAATACACATAACTTTTTAATGTAGATCATCCCAGTAAACACACAAGCAGTAAAAATGACCTGGAATTTTTGGCAGAAGTATCAACACTCCCTATAAGGATATTAGAACCAAATCTCTAGCACATATCTCTCTAGCTCCACTGAAGTCTACAGAACTATGCATTTTATATAGGCTTGAATCATAGAATCATGGAATGGTTTGGGTTGGAAGGGTCCTTACAGATCAGCTGGTTCCAATCCTTCTGCCATGGACAGAGATGGTCCCTGGACCAGATTGCTCAGGGCCCCACCCAGCCTGGTCCTGAACACTTCCAGGGATGGCCATCCACAACTTTTCTGCCGAGGGACTGACATGAAGGAAATGATGTCTTAACTATATATTTGGTCTTAGACCATTCTTGGAAGAGTGAAAAAGTCTCATTTTCAAGATGATAGAAGAATATGAATAGAAATTCAACAGAAAATGAAGGACATGCAGATGCTGGAAGAAAAGCACGAATGCAGTTCTGTGCGTCCACAGAAGCAAAGGAAGATCAAGATAGAGTACAGATGAACTTATAGCTCTGTGCATGGTGTAAAATAATTCACAATCTTGTACTTTAGGAGCACAGTCTTGTAGTATTTGGACGACTCTATAGTGGCTTACAAAATGTTTGAGATCTTACCTATTGATCCAAAAGTGCTGTACCAGCTAATTCTTAAAAGAAGTGATAAACAGGAAACCTGACTCAAGCAGTGATCTCAAACTATAGTGGAGAAAAGAAATACCTTTGGGAAAGGGAGTTAGAGAGAGCTGCTGTGAGATGTGGTGGGGGAAGGTCTCCTTTCCCTAACACTTCTCCTAGAATTCATTCCAGCCACTACTCCCAGGGACTGGTTGCTTGAAGGCCTTTCCTTGTCCTCTTTTGGTGCCCTCAGAGGAATGCATGATTTGAGTGTCCCTCAGGCCACTCTGCCAGCAGCTCTAGCAGACAGCTGTTGGATTTTCCTTGTCTGTTCCAGAAGCCACCCAAAGACATTCTGAATTGTCAGTTTGGTGTGGGATAGGAGGCAAAAGGAAGATGAAGTAGTTCATGCAACACAAGGGATGTAAATGCTTTCATAAAACTCACACCTTTATTTAATGGGTTCTTAAGTTAATTCCTTGATGTCATATCATCATAAATCTGCCTCCATCCATTTCAGTCATGCTGGAGCAGACCTGCTTCCCTCTAGAATCAGGATGCCTTAGGAAAGCAGGTAATCCCAGAGTTTCTATTGCATACCCCTTCTGAAGCAGTAGAGTTCCACTGGACTAAATGCACCTCCAGAGATCTGCAGGAGCCAGAGGTGGAGCAGGTGTGTGATGGGCAGGGCATGGGGGAACAGGGGTTTGCAGAGGTGGGACTCCAGTGGAAGCTGCTCACTAATTCTTCCAGTTCTTTCATTGTAAACACAGATTTGGCCTAGATCAATCCTTCTGATTTAACAAACACTTTCTAAAATCATAGGAAGAGATGTTCTTTGCCATGACGGGGTTGCAGTTCTCAACACTGCCCAAGTCTGCACTGCAGGCAGAGGCATGTGGGACAGGACTCTACACAGAGGCACAACACTGGCACAGCACTGGAGGTCCAATCTGTCTCTGCACAAACCATTTAGGATAACAACTTCAGTGCCAAATTCTCTGGCAGCAACAAAAGAAGCTTTTGCCATTCATTCACAGGCATAAGAGGGAGAAGAGAAACAGAGTTTTCTCTCCAGTACAGACAGTCCCCTAAGTAACTTCTGAAGATTGAGGTAATAAAAAGCTCTAATGAGATCTTTTTAAAGAAATTGCCATTTTTTAATGAAATAACCATTTCATTTGTGGGTGAGGATGGCTGCTGTAGGATGGAACTTCTGTCACATTTTGTTGTGATACTTTTCTCACTCTCTGTTCCAAATAAGATATATGGTACAGTGAGGAAATAAATTGTATGCGAATTTTCAAAACTCTTCACCCAGCTTTCTTTCAGCTGATTTTTTACAATATATAGCAATGCTATTTGTGTTCCCCCCTGTGCATAAGAATGATGTCTCACTTTTCAAATTAAAAGATGGAACTTTATGAGGCAGAGGTTGAATCATGATGTCTTAAAACAAAAGAGAGTGATTCTGCAAAACTCACCTAATAGTTTAAAATTTGTGTTCAGGGTCTGTTTCACAGAGCTCTTTAAATACCCATAAATAGTGAAAAAATGTGTAGAAGTGCCCTACTGTAATTTCTGGCTTGTGTGCCTGTTAATAGATAGCTCTGCACAGCAACCTTACAGAGGCAAAGACTGTTTCTGTGCTTGACTATCTTTCACTGACTCTGTGCAATGGTTCATGTGCTTACAGTAAGACAGGTGCTTAAGCAATTCACTTAATCAGTGCCTTGGGCAATGAGGATGAAGAGAAATCTACTGCCCCAGAGGGACCAGTCTGTTTTCTATGACAAAGGCAGAAAATTTCACTTAGACTGATGAGAAAAAAAAACCAACAATGCAACAACATAAATCCTGACATGCAGGGATCACTATAATCAGGATATCTTCAGAAACTTTCCCTCTTTTGGCCTAGAAATGACTATAAAAGGGTCATGAAGGATCTTTCACATACTGGCAGTGGGGATGGACTACATGGGATGTCCATCCAGGTGCTGTGCTTGCACAGGACATCTCTGATGGGAATACAGCAGCCTCATGCAGTGTCCAGGAGAACATGTGTCTCCTGCCCTCCTTCCCTACAGCTGGGCTTTAGACTTTAAACTATTAATTTGTTTATGAAATGTGGAGCTTTTATCATTGGGCTTCTCACCCCTCATTTCCCTTTGTCAGGAGGGGACTGGCCTTTGACTTTACCTCTGTTTGAAGCTTCCTTGCAAGAGCATAAGTGAATTTGGATACATTCCATCAATGGCTTATCTGAGGTGTGATCCAGAGACAGCTCTAGGAAGAATCTGTACACAGTGGGGTCCAGGTGAGGTCCCTGCCAGCACTGATGCTTTCCTTCACAGCACCACCCTTCTATCTTCTGTTCTAGAGTGTTCACAGCAACCAGAAAACTGCAGATTTTTTTTTCATCTGAAGCAGGATTTATCACTAAATTCAGCCCAACAGAACCTCACACATCACTAATTCCCTGTGTATTACTAGCCAGTGCAAGGCCATGTTAGGTGTTTTGTCTGCAGAACCATTTCATCATGTTTTCCATGTAAGGATAGTGATGAGTGTGCATGATGTTCTGGAAATTGTAAAGCTCTGTGAAACATATAGGCATTACTGATGCACAGGTAAGATGTATGGACAGATAAAAGCCACTTTGTTATCAAGATGTCCCTTTTAAAATGTTTTTGCTAGATTTAGGCTAGCACCATCTAGAAATCTTCTGTTAAAAATGACATTGCAAAAATTAATGAAGGTTTATAGTGTTGACTTGCAGTGACAACTCTCTTAGAGCTCAACTAATGTAGTTAATAAGAAGGTGATGAATTAACCCATTTTAATTCAGTGGCATTATCTCAAAGATAACTTTTACTCCATTGCCAAATGGATATTTGACCCATCAGAATTTTCTTTCATTGTCAGAGTACGATGTCTTTACAGCAAGTGTTTTTAAAATAAAATGAGGAAAATCTTTTGGATACTGTTTTATACATAACTACTTCAGAAATAGTTCTTCATCTTTTGAAAAGACCTCATTTATAAACTATTTAAATTAACAGTTGGAAACATATAAATTCATGTTTATCTATTTTACTAACTTATGAAATGAAGTTTTTTGGTGTAAATGATAGTTTTGGCACAGTGCAGTGATACTGTATGTGTCCCACCACCCACCACCCCATCCTCACCCCCATGCTGGTCTCCAGACTTTGAGGCTGTTTTAGTTTAAGGTAAGCTAAGAACTTTTTTCCATTGATCTTTTTATTCCACATCCACAAAAGAAAATGCTAAGACGTTGCTACTGATTTTTTCCCCCCAATATGTGGTCATTATAGGCAAAAAGAAGCTCACACTTCTACTTTTTAATTGGGCATTTAGCAGGACAATGTTTGAAAGCAATTAATGGGAAAAACATTTTTGTCCTGTTTTATCAATTGGTCTCCAAGAAAAATGCTGTCCAAAGTAACTATTATGTGCAAGCCAGGAAACTGTTGTCCTTTTCAGTTTTTCCCATGTCACAATTTATTCATTTAATTCAGTTCCTCAAAATTACTGCAGTGCCAATTATCTCTCTCTGTGTAGAAAATGAGTTTGGCCTACTTCAGCTCCCTTCATTTTATGCCTGTTTTCGGCTATTCTTCAATGAGTGAGTAATGTGAAAAAAGGGAGGATCTTCAAAAATATGTGAAGTGTCTAGAGTGGCTTTTTGGTACCTGTGAAGAGGCCCCTTGAAGAAGCTTAAAGGACAATGGAATATTGCGGCTAGCAGTGGTTTATTTTGTCCACATGACTCATTTCACACGCACCCAGGCAACTGATGAATGGAGGATTAACACAAGTTTTCACCTTATTGAAATGAGTGATTCAAAGCAAACAAATAGGACTAACTAGTTTGGAATATGAAATTAAAGTTTCTCTGAGTCCTTTTGTTATGCATCACTTTCAAACTTAATTAGAAATATGATGGCTTTGGAATTACTTTTAACCAACTTCGTTAAATAACAGTAGTTTGATGTTTGCTATTGTCACACAGTCCACTTGTCTGAAATCTAAAGACTCCCAGGGACTGTTCAAATGCATTATCAAAAAGTTTTAAAACAAAATGAAAAAATACCATGTATATACACATATATTCTCCCTTTTTTGGAGGACATGTTTATAGACACACAACAAAAGAGCATTAGATGCATTTTTTATTGTTAGTTGCATTATATATACCTATAAATATTTATGGATGGGTAGGTGGCAGTGTAAAAAAAGTGCTTTAGATGCTATCTTCATGGTAACTTACACAACCCATTCAAGCCCTTCAGCTTTGTAATTACATTTGAAACAGGATGGGGTTACCCATGCACACCATTCAATGTTACCTGACTTTACAGGGTTGCTAAGTTGCAAAACCCCACAGTCACACAAGTCATAAGCTCCCACTTTACAACTTCCCCTTGAGGAAGGATAATTTACCAACTTTACATGGTGTAGTCAATGTACAGGGCATGCTTGTACTCTCAAACCAGAATGTCTTCCTTCTATTTCTTCTAAGGATGCAACAAATTGATATTAACAGCCTTTCTGTTAATAATGTTAATAATGTTTCTGAGCAGGTAGGCAAACACACCTTGCTGGCAATACAGGCAATGGGTCATGTGTCCTTTTCCCTGTTTTTTTGGAAAAATGCTCTCCAGTGCCTCTCTAATGTGGAAGTACCCTGCAGCTGAGTTGGCTTCTGTGGAGCAGCTCCATTAAACCCTACACACAATTACACAAAAGTTTGAGGATGCAGCTGAATCACAAATGTTGTCATTATTCTCTAAGGTTATGAGCATGGCACTCTCTAAGGAACTTCTGCAGAAGTGTACTGAATTAAATGCAAGAATTCTGGTTTAGCAAGTGAGTGGCAGTACAGGGAGAAAAAGGGGTTCATTGCCCCATCTAACTTGTGTCTAATCCCTTTTGAAGGTTGTACAACTGTAAGGGAGGGAGGGACCAGAGTCCTAATTTTTTTTCTATTTCCCACACAGTCAGCAACACTATGGGATATCTCTAGTGAGATCCACTTTTGTCATGGCATTGCTATTCTTGAATGCAGAGGGATGGCCAGGATGGGATTCAGCATGGAGAGGTACTGTGATCATGGGGTGACAAAAATAAGTTGGAAGGTGGGATGACCTTTTAGCATTTCCACTGAGAATAGCAAATATTGGTCATATTCTGATTTGCATCCAAAGTTTTGTTGCTGGTTTTTGGCATCTGTTCATTGCTCAACAAGACAGGCAGGAGCTTTGACAAATTCAGCTGCCAAAGTTTAATGAGTGTCCATTGAACATATTCAGTCTTTAATTTTTCCTTGTCCAGAGTCTTTTACAGTCATTGATTGGAACATTTTCACAAATGTACAAGACTTTCCCATGAATCAATCTTTTTTGACAATTTAAAAAGCCTCAATAGAGGCCTGGAAATGTGAAATCTTCTCAGAAAAATGTCCACAGATATTTTCTTTTCAAAGGAAAAGAAATGATACACTTTTCTTCTCTCAGTCTTAAAAAGCAATGACATTTTTGTTGCTGCTGTTCAGACTGATTTCAATTTGAGTCAGGCTTTTGATGTGGAAAAACTTTTCACATCTCTCATTGTACTGAGTGACTGAGTTTGGGTTCTGTACAGAAGCATGGAAAATGTTTAGCAAATGTAATTAAAGTTTCTCAACAAGTAGAATTCTACATTTCTGGGCAATTTCAACACTTTCAATTTAGCTTTTGTTAAAAGATTTTAAAATTTGCTTTTGTTGTGGGGCCCCATATACATATCTGAAATAGTTAATGGAAAATAATTCTGTAAACTTGCTTCAGTTGGAAGAATGAAATTATTTTTGACTACGTAGCAGAGATTAGCACATTTAAAACCTGATAACTGTATATACATTGCACTGAATACTACTTCAATATAATGTCAAAGCAAGATGAGAATCAAAACAATCTTTCTGTAATCAAGACAAAAAAGTCACATTAGTCATTGGGAAACTTGTCATTTTAGAGTTATTGACCACACCATTTTTCTATCCCAGGAAAAATGTAGTTCCTTCAGAGAAAATGTTATATTTTGATTAGGGATTTAATCTAATTCATAAATGAATGGTTAAAATCCCGTTGAATCCATAAAACCCAGTGAATATTTCAGTCTTCCACAGAGAGTTTTTCAAAAGGGTGGATAAAGAAAATCCTGCCCCAGAATGCTTTCTGCTTCAAAGAATAAATGGAGGTGGAGCATTCAAATGGAATTGAAGGTAGAAATAACTGAAAGCAGAGAAAGATGTTGAACTACAGCCTACACTGAAACCAAGATTGTCCCAGTGTGAAGCAAACAACATTGTCAGGCTTTGTTGGGTGAATCCTAAACACTTCTGTGCTTGTAACAATATATCATCCAGTCAATATTTTGATATGCAAAGTCAGTGGTTTTGTTTTTAATCAAATCTTGAACTGGGAAAGTTCTGTGAACCATTGGTCTTGCACTTAAAATCACGATGGTCGTGATAAAGGAAACCCTACCTGAGCTAGGAAGAAATGCTGTTCAACAATAGAGACTTATTTCTAACATGAAAAATACAAGGAAAGGTTCCCAAATTCATTCTTGTTTGCTGGAACTGTTCCACCTGAAGATGATCATCACATGAATGCAATATGATAGCTGCATACCCCTGTCAGTGAAATCCATGTGTAAGGAGTGCATAGTGTAAGATCTCTTGTACTTTAACCCCGATAGCAAATATTCCTTCACTTCTCCCCACACATCACAGTAGGTCTTTCTTTCGTACCCATTCCATGAAATTCTGAAACCTAAGGATAACACTTTTTCTATAATTTTCTAGTGTGGAAAGCAAATTTACTGTTAGCTAACCAAGGGGAAAGGCGATTTTGTTTAAACTTGCAGAAATTCATCCCATTCCCAGAACTTCTGAGCTCCCTCCCCAAAGGTGGGACACCTTTGCTGAGGGCAGTTCCAGTGTGGGCAGCCCAGCTGCCCTCTGACAGGGCTCTGTGTCCAGACATAGTCTTTAGACTCCAGGCTGAAACCCTGTTTTGGGACAAGGCATAAGCACTTTTTGAGACAAGCCAAACTCATAGCGTTGGGTGATATTGTGCTGCTTCTGTGTCTGACTAGGAGTGACCCAGGTGTGTTTTGTAAAAGATGAAAGCACAAGAGTATGGCAACTTTCAAACTTCATGAAATTATGACAGGGATTGTAACCTGAGAGACTATCCTGTGTTTTTTCCAGAACTGCCATTGATGGGTTTCCATGTGGCTTTGGTCGAGGTGCATTTCACAAACCAGTGATGTGGAAATTCAAGCTTGTCTTTCTTCACTTTGCAGACTTGCTTTTCTTTTTATACTTTTTTTTTCTCTGTCCTTTCATTTTTAATTTTTCAGCTTTCACAAGGAAAGGGCAAGTTTCATGGTCAGAGGGACGGTGTTATGTTTAAGGAGCAGCAGTGCAATAGAGAAAGAGTTCAGACACACTCAATAAAATCAATAAAATCGGTGACCAAAATTGTAACTGAAATTTTAAAAATGAAATAGAAAGTCCCCTTTTACCTACTCAAGGGTTTCATATTATTAATCCCAGCAACCAGAGCAGAATGAGCTCTGCACTCTATTCATTAACAGAGGAAAAGGGGATAAAAAAAGAATGAAAAGGAAAAGCTATATTTTTTCCACTAAACACACTGATGTGGCAGTGTTGTTAGAAAACTCATCTTTATTAATTTCTCTCCCTTATTCCATTAACTCGAAAATTCCAGGGAGGTCACCACCTAATCACACCCATCCTCCTTTGAAACCTTCCCCAAAAGCATACATTGAAACCACTGTCCAACCCAAGGAGTCACACCATGGTTTATTTTCCAATCCAAGGACCCACACCATGCCTGGTTTATTTTCTCCTGCTGTGAGTGTTGTCCTGAGTCCTGCTGCCCATCCAGATCTGCTGGAGATGCTGCTGGGGGCTGTGAACCAGCTGCTGCATGGCAGAGCAGGAATGGCAGCTTACCAGGAGGGAGTTAACAGGATTCTTCTCTCTGTAATTTGTAAAGTGCTTTAGGGTTCCACTCAGTGCAGCCTGCTCTCTGAATGTGTTAGTGCCACATCTGAAAGGTCACACAGCAGAGCACTGCAGGGTCCCAGTGCTTCTGGTGTGTCTGATGTTTTTCAGGAAAGATGTCTGTGAATGCCTGGCTGTGTCTAAGGACTGAAACTGGGGGGAAAAGGTTCATTTGGGTGATGTGAGGGATGCCACATCTCCCACCGGTGTGAAGGTGGGGAAGGTTCACACAGGCTGTAGGGTTGCCTGTGAATAAAACAAGGAGAGATTTGTTTGCTTAAGGGGAGAAAGGAGATAGCTCTGGATTATTGACGGGGAGCCATGATTCATTCTGAGCCTTCATGGATACCATCTCTGACTCTGCTGAGCAGCCTTGATTCACAATCATCTCCCCCTGCTGCAGTCCCCATCCCTCCCCCCAGTCCAAATTGGGAAGGGCTGAGAATTTGTCTCGCTCCAGCCCTCACCAGGGCCACGAGTGTCAGCTGCTCTGTCTGATGACTGGAGCACTGATTATGCACCTATCCAGACACATGGAAACTCCACAGGGAAAAGCTCCCCAATACACACACATTTGTAATCTCCTGTGAATAGAGTCCTAAGTGCCCATTAACTATTGCTCAATTACACGGGAACTCTGCAGAAGTAAATATGGCATGCACATGAATATCAATTAACACCATTATGATCAGTGTGGTCGTGAGTCAGGAGGGAAATGTGCATAATCTTGACAGAATTACGAAGACACGCTTCATTTTACTTGTGTGGATTGGAATAGTATGTTAAGCTAATAAAAGCTTTTGCATTTTTAAAAATAGTTTAACAAGCTCAGAATAGATTTGAATCATATCCGCCTCAGATTTCGCTTGTTAAAGTCAGCTTTGAAGACCTTTCTTAACAAACAGGGAAAAACCTCTGCTACTCAGCCTGTAATTCCTCAATTTCCCTTGCCTCCTGGAATTGTCCAGCATTCACACAGACCTATCCTGCCTGGTAACCCACAGGTAGCACCAAAAATCCAATACTTGCACTGGAAAAGGTTGACAGCTATAAGACAAATGCAGAGCACTGGCAAACAATTTCAGCTGAAATGGGGGATCTTGTCCTGAATCCTCCTACCCACCTCCTCTTGAACCAGGGGTAAATCCCAGGTTAATGCCAGCACCTCTAAGGCAAGTGAAAGGTGTAAAAGAGCTGCACAATGAAGGCTTTATAAGGGATGTCTTTACTGTCATGGGTTTTTGCCTGGGGAAGAGAAGGACAAGTGATATACCAGGTTACCAGGGGCAGACTGATTTCAGAAGCATTTATGAGGTCACCCCAACAGTTCAGGCCTCATTTCCCCACTGATGGGAATTCCAATGCAGTGCTACAAACTTTCCATGCAATTTTGTTTTGCTAAGCCAAGCTATTCCAGCATCCTGTCCCAGGTGCTATTGAATTTTATAAGCCAATTGTCTCATAGACAAGCACAAAGACTCCTCAAGACAAAATGTGGTGTCCTGTGTGTCGTCTCTCATAGACAGTTGTCCAAGCAGCCTGAAAACGATTTTGGCTACACACAGGTGCTTATTGCTTGAAATGCATTCAGCCTGGCTTAAACACACATTAAAATTTCCATTACTTTGAGATCAACCACGTTGTCTCATGGGCTGAAGAGCCACACAGGCTGTATCCTTGGGGGTAAACTGAAGGTGGGCAGTGAAGGCCAGTGACCATCCACACTGTTTGATGTCTGGGCACAGCTGGGGATCAGGAGCCCTTGCTGGTGGCTCTGGAGGAGTTTCTGTGGGGATGAGAGTCAGCCTCCAGTTTGCTTTATTTACTGAGGTGTAGCCATAGCTCATATCTACAGTCACACACTAGAGGAGCAGGGCAGGCATTCAAGCACTTTCCTGCTGTGGTCTATGCTGTTCAATTACCAGCAGCTACCCTGGCACATTTTTTGCCCCATGCCATCACCAGGCACAATGCAGGCAACAGCACTGGCCAGGAACCATTCCCTGTGGGCAGGATGGAAAAGAAGAATGCATCCATACAGCTACAAGCCATGCCTTGCCACTCCCCATCATGGCAAAGAAGGGGCCCTGGCTCATTTTATGTACTAGGATGGATGTAGTCATAGAGACAGAAATGGTTGTACTACCTTTATTTAAATGGAAATTGTATTTCATGGCAATTCTCAGAACAGTCTAAATCTGTGGGATCAAGGTGGTATCTGACCACTGGAGTCAGAGACTGGTTTCCAGGAGTTTTAGAAAACAAACTGGGACAGTTCTGAAGGGTTTCTTTAGAATTATTATGCTAGAAAAATACTTAAACTCTTTAATGTAATTATTTTCATTTTTATCTTGTTAAGGGAACAGCTGGAAAATTTTAGAGCTGTTGGTACATTTAGAATATCTAATGCATATAGTTGTACCTACAGGGAAAAAGAAAGCTATATAGTTCAGCAAATACAGTAAAAAAAGGAAACATGAGTTAGTAAATATTATGAAGGCTGAACAAATGTCACCTGGCCAAAAGGATGAAAGTGTGACTGTATGAGATAGAATATTGAGGACCAATGATTTCAGCCCAAACCTCAGTTAGTGTTTGCAGAAATTAGTTTTTGTGTGTAAATATTTCTAGAGTGGGACTCATCCATTGATATTCACTGTGAGGCAATGTGCTCTCTGTCCTTTGTGGGGGCTGCATGCCACAGACAGCAGCGTGCCAAGCATGAAGTCTTCAGCACAGAATTTTCAGGATAAATATTAACCAAAGACATTTCTCAGATTTCTTTGCAGAGCTGGGGCCTCATTGTCTAAAAACCAAAACTCCTCAGTAGAAATTTTTAACAAACTTGCATGGTCCTGTTCTGCAAGTGACCAGTGGAAATACTGGAGTCTGTCATTAGTTGTCAGCTCAGTCAGGGATGGACCTGAGGTACTGAGAACATCTTGTAAGGCAGTGCAGAGCCTTGGCTGTCACTGATTTTACCTGGCTTTGGGAGTAAAATCATTCAAACCTTTACCCTCATTTATCTAGTCAATAAAGAATTCATAAGGTCCTCCTTGCAAGAATGGGTTAAATTTAATTAGTTAATATTGAAAAGCACTCTGAAGATGAAAAGTGCTCTGCTATGTAAGTGCTGACCATTAGCCATTATTAGGTCCTCTCTTGTTTTTTCATACATTAGCCCAACTAAAAGGCAACTCCAAAACTTTTTCATTATATGCAGGGCAATTTAAACCAGCAGATTTAAAGTACATTTAACAAGTCAGATTGGTATATTTTTAATGGCCCACAGCAGGTTTGTGGAAAAAGGGGCAGAAAGTTAATTTCTGTCACCCCTTCTCTAAATTAATAGGACGTAATTTGTAGTGAGGGACAAAGTTTCCTCAGGAAATCATTGTGTTGGCAAGACTGGTTAAATAAAGTGTCCTACAGGACTAGGTAATAAATAAAACCCCTGCCTTTACAAGGCTTTGTCATTGTCTGGAAAGTGGAGAGAGAGAGACTAAAATAATTAAAGGTGCTTATTCTGGTGTAGTAGCTCAGTAAATGAAGTATGCCTGGATTTTCGCTTCGCAGGAGCTAAATCTGTGACCTTCTGTACCAGAGGAAAGAGTCCTTTGTGTTCTGAGCTCTAATAGCCTTACCATGGTTTCATTTCTACCAGGGTCCATGAAACACTTATATTTATTTTCATTACTTTCATTTTTCCTCTCACAATGAGGCGTTAGTTCAGACTTTAAGGAAAGTGTAGATTGCTTTTGGTTTTTTTCCCCTTGATGGGCTCCATGCCTCTATATCTTTGGTTTATCTCCCGTGTTCCCAAATGTTTCTTTTACCTTGTGGAATACTGTTAGAAGTCTCTGTACAAAAGCAAAAGCTGTGGTTGCTATAGCAATAACCAATCTGATGAAGCTGTGACCTAAATCATGACTGAGAAAAATAGTACCTTTTCTATATCACTGCAGTTACTGCTTCCTTGGATTATGCTACTGTTATGCAGGATTTATTACCTAACATGAACTCTTTGACTCCAGCACACAAGAAAAAGTAAAGTGATATTTCTGTAACTATAGAATTAGGCAGGGATATGAACAACTTATATCTGCTGAAATTTATAGGTGAAAAGGTGTTCTGCTCTTGATAGCACACATGTAGCTAAACCTTCGTGCAGCACAATCTATTTCTTGAAAATCTAGGGAGTTTTGACGGCTGGAAGTTACTTAAATCAACATAATGTGCAGCTCAGATTTATTGAGCATTGCAGAACCAAGAACTTGATCAGCTCCCTGAAGTCTTTGCTACTGCCATGAGTGTAGTTACTGAGTAGGAAAGGAAACATTCTCTAGCAGCAGTTGCTTCCTTGCTCACTGAAAATTTGGTGAGGGAATTGGTGCAGGCATCCAAAGACCTTTACCTAAAATACAAATTGTTCCTCCTTATTTGGCTGTGACCTCAATGCCCCCTCACTTGTAGGAGCTACAGCTGAGGTTGTTTCTGCATGTCCTCCACTTTCACAACTGACAGGGGGTTGTAACATGGAAATGAATATAAAAGATAGTTTGCTGTGGGATTTATCCATTGTCATTCTGAATATTAGGGTTTAAATCTATGCTTATCATCTGGGCTCTTTCTATAGTCAATGGAGGGCAGAGATATATTTTTTCCTCTCTTAAAACAGGCATATGGGATAGATTGGATAAAAGTTTAGAAGAGCATTTCTGTCTTTCTGTGGATTACAGAGACAGCTTGTTTAGAGCAAACACTGAATTTTAGATGCTGTAGTCACATGAGCTGAACTCCATTAAGCAGCAAATCAGTATGGATAACCATTGCTGTTAAATCAAAGTGGTGGGAGTGAAGTGGTCAGATTTTCATCTTTAACAGCAGCTTGTTGCCCTGAGCTCTATCAGAATTGGCAATAAGAAATGACTGAGCTGCAGCAAGGTGTGAATAAAGGCAATATCAAAATTACTTGTATTGGAGAGGATGGGGAGTGGGAAGCTGGCAGAGTTAACTAAATTAGCTTCACTGGAACAGCAGGTTGGCAATTGTGATGGCATTTGCCTGACAAACAGCAATGAGGTACTTGTGCTGTTATTACCCTCCCTGCCAGTCCCTCACCTCTCCTGCTATAAGCCCAAGAGGATAAACCCTGAGGATCAAGAGACAATCAAATGTGTTTGATGATGTTCTTTGGGAAATCAAAGTTGCTGTCTTTACTGTCAGAGATTTGGACTGGAGATGCACAAACAGTGAAGAAGGCTGGCTGCTGAACTATTTGGAGAGATCTAAAATTACCCATTTCTTATGGCCACCTGGTCTCTTCAACATCTGCTGCATACTTGGCTCAGAGGCTGCCTGCTCTCTGAAATCACACCACACATGACATAATGTGTCAGAAGTAGTGTGACACAGTAGTGACATTTAAAGGGACACAAACCAGGCCATCAGGTCTTCTAAAATGTATGCTCTAGAGCTTCCACAGTTTCACTTGGTTGCAAAATACAAATTAGACCATTTGTGACCATTTTCAATTGTCTTGGGGTAGATAACCATGGACAAGCCTTTGTTTCATGAATGGCCGTATAAAAACAAGAGTTACTTGTAGTGTGAGGACTTAGAAATACCTTTAATTTTGCAAAAGCTGTTTCATACCCTCAGCACTCATGTCTGATGGATGATGGTGCATTTATGAACTGGAAATTATGTGGCTATTGGCCAATATGCAATATGATTAAATACTACAGTGCAGAGACTTAATATTTCACAGCTAAGGAAGCTGAGAACTGACTCTTGCTGGAAATAGCAGCCATGTACAGCCCTAGCTGAGAATGATAATCCAAGTGACAAAATAAAAAAGGTTGGGGGTGGAACACCATGAGGTTGGACAGCAGGACTGATAATAACCATATCCTGGGCTGCAGCACCAGCAGTGTGGGCAGCAGGGCAAGGGAGGGGTTCTGTCCCACTGCTCCTCTCTGGTGAGACCCCACCTGCAGTGCTGCATCCAGCTCTGGGGTCCCCAGCACAGGAAAGACATGGACCTGCTGGAGGGAATCCAAAATATAGCCACCAAGACAATCAGAGGGATGGAGCACTTCTGCAAGGAAAGGTTAAAAGAATTGAGATTGTTCAGCCTGGAAAAAATAAGGCTTCAGGGTGACCCAATTGTGGCCTTCCAGTACCTGAAATGCAAGCCTGAAAGAAAGATGGAGAGAGACTCCTCACAAGGGCCTGGAGAGACAGGACAAGGGGGAATGGCTTCAAATTGAAAGAGAGTGGAGTTAGATTAGATGCTAGGAAGATATTCTTTACTGTGAACATGGTGAAGCACTGGAACAGGTTGCCCAGGGAAGTTATGGATATCCTTGGAATATGCTTTTGTTATAGCTGGGTCTCTTTGACAAATTTGTGTGTTTCTGAGATGAGGGCTTTTCTGGTTGTAAAACCTGCTCAATAACATTTTTGCAAACAGTTCCTGCTTCCATCTGAGACCTCATCTCAATTAAATCAGCTAATGTGTAGCCATTTCAAACCACCAGCTGACCTTCCCTTTGCTTCCTTCTTGTGTTGCTTCTTTTTTCTCCCTTGTGAAGGCATTATTTTAAAAGCATTTTGTAGTATTTTAAAGTATTAAATATTTGAAAAGTATTTAAAAGTATTCCAACCCCAAAGTCCATTTTGATGGCTTTTGGAGGGAGCCTGATATTATGAGTTCTCACAGATTTCCTAATCCACCAGCTTTGCTCTATTATATTCATATTCTCCCTTCCTAGAGCAGAGCAAATAGGTGCAGAGATTCACTTGGTCTTGTGTTCACCACCCCCTTTGGGGATTCTTAATAGTCAAATGTTCATATGCATGAATATAGAACGAGATGTCTTCCTCCAAGAGCAGGGACTTTCCATTTTTACCCAGTATCTGTTAGAAACTGAATTTCCTTCACTGCTCAACCTCTTTCTTTATATTGTGGCTGCAATACGCCATTTCAGAAGTGCCATCACCTTTATCTTTTCACATTCTGATGTAGTCTGTAATCAACACTAGCTTCAGCGACTCTCATTACTAGCTCTTGAAGTGATTCTTCAGACTCAGCAAGAACAACATCATCATCAGATTACAGCATCTGCTTCCTCCAATTTCAGCCCTGCCACCGTAGCCAACAACAACGACGCACATTTGCATTTCAGTGCACAGACAGAGCTGGTGCTGAGCCACCGTGCAGTGCTGATGGACTTTCTTCCTGCCCATCCACCCCTGTGCAATGTCCTTTGTTGGGTCTTTCTTTCCACTTGTGCCTGGTCATGTACAGCACAATAAATTATATAAATCTCTGCAAAAGCCCCCACAGATAACGAGAGCTGCGTGTAGCATTCAACTGCTTCTTTCTGTTCTACAGCACAGGTCTTTTTGCATCAGTTTTTCCCTGGATTTTTCCCTCCCCAGCATTATTCTAAAAGCAGATTTAAATTATTTTCAATAGTAAACTAGCCTCTGTTTTGCTCTTTTTGTGCTCAATTTTGCTTTCCTATTTTTGAACCCCTGTCTCCAAACACTGAGCTCATTTTTTCTCCATGTGTTTGAATAGCAAGTGGAATTATTTGGTAATGTGCACATCCTCTCAGACTCCCATTCTCTGAGCACAGAATGAGTTTAGTGTCTCTCATTAAGTCCCTTAGCCACTGCCCTGTTTTTTCACAGAAGTTTGCAGATCTTATGGGAAATCTTGATACCAATCTAGCATTAGAATGTTCTCTTCAGGTACACAAAGCAGGCAGGCATGAGAATATCTGAAGCATGTAATAATGACTGTTTGAGTTAAGGACCTCTTCTTCTTCCTGAAAGAATAATTCAGATAAAAGATAAGAGGTTCTGATGCTGAAATCATATTCTGATACATGAGGAGGCATAATCTGGACTTTTTGTTTATTTGTTTGATAGTAACACACGCACTGATTTAATTTCCTTTATCTCTGCAGTACTAAACAGTAGAGAACCTTAATAAAAGAGTGAAGGGGATTTGCAAGCCTTGAATGCAGGGTCCAGCACAGAGCCTGAGAGTGGTGCCACTCTCAGTGTGAGCATTCCAGCTTTGCTGTGTTTTGAAGGGGCAGCTGTTCCTCCTGCAGCTCACCTGAGATCCACAGGTGGTTATCCACACCCCTGCTGTGTCTCACTCTCTGGCAGAGGCTTGTGGATTTCATGCTGTTAGGCAGAAGGGCTGCCTAGTCTTAAGCAAATGGGCTGAAATTCCCTTCTGCATGTGCATGGAGAGCCTAGGAAAATAAATATCTGCACAGCTACCCTAAAACATTTAAAGGCCAAGTTTGAGAGCCTCAGTGCTCCTTCAGGAATAGATATATCCTCTGTGTGACTTCTGGGAGGGAGATGAAACACTTCAGAGCTCAGCAAGTTAAAAACTCAGGGCAACAGGGAATATTGGTGCCTAGTTTTGAGGTTCATAACCAAGCAGGACAGAATTCTTATTATTTTTTGTAAACACAGCTCTAATCTTGCTCCAAGGCTACCAGTGGAATCACTACAAGACTGAGTTCCAGCTCATTGAAAGTTTCTTGTTGTAGATATCAAATTATTAGGTCCTTTTACTTCTCATGTGGGGAGCCCACAAGGAACACCAGGTATCACTTCTCATGCAGGTTGAGAACTTTTGACAGGGTCCATTTTCAATTTTCTTGTTGTTCTTTTCAAACCATTTCATTTCCTACTGAAACACTGAAAAATTCAAACTTCACTGAATATTTCTATTAGTTTACCTGTGTTTTGCCACTTTCGGTTTGTTTTTTTTTTTTTTTTTCCAGAGGTTGAAACATTGACAATTTCCATTGTAGTGAAATTATGTCATAGCAGTTGAGGTCTTGTGAAGCAAGAACACTAAAGAAAAATTTTTATAATTAGACAATAAATGTTGATGTTTTTCACTTCTTCACATGCCCAGGCAAATTACAAGCAAAGTTAAGCCACACTGCATCTTGAATCCAAGTAAAAAAAGGGAAAAAAATTCAGAATACAAGCAGTAAGCTCTAGCTTTTTACCTTTCTTATCACGTCTATATTAAAGACTGACAGTGCTTCCAAGTGCAGCCCTGGTTCATTCTCAACAGTAAAGTATGCTAAAGGCATATTGGTACAAGTGTTAATAAAGTATTAATAAATCCTCACTATGTGGGAGTAGTATTGCAGGGAAGGCATTGATAGAGAGTGTTAGGTCACTCACAAGGGCTGGCTGGGATCCATGTGCTCACCTGTCATCTCTGGGTGACAGCTAAGAAATAGGTACCGAACTTTTACATTTTTACCAGACTTCTTGACATGATCATCAATTCTTTGCACATTATTCCAAATATTCTTCTCAGGTAAACATCACTTTACTTTGCAATATTTGTAAGAAGCTTATTTACCCATCTGAAAAACAAGTCTAAATAAATGAATAAATAAATAAATTGAAGAAACCAACAAAAAACCTACATAAAAGCAGGAAGACAAAATAATACAGGCAGGTGAGTGAAGGAAGAAATTCTCATATGCAGCAACATGTAGAACAGACTTTGATTCCAAGGTGAGGACACCTGAGGATTTTAGCCTTCACTTTATCTTCTGATATCCTGTTACTTTAAGACCCATGCCTGAATGTAATATCCAAAATGTCTCCAGCTTCCACTTGCTGCATTTTTCATCAAAAGAAATATTAAAGAGCTGTTTGCAGTATTTCTGGCCTGATTCAGGTAGTTCCTGGAGATTTGAGTGCGGTTTAGACAAGAAACCTGAAAGAAAATATAACTACAAATATCTCGTTTACCCATCTATCTAATAATATCTGGCTTATTAGAAAATGACCTTGGGTTTGCTGCAAAGCTTTACTCTTTTCTAGTCAGTCTTATGGGGTGTGTTACCTTCCCAGTGCTAGAATCCCTGTCACTGGAGGCTAAATCCCTGAAAAGCACTGCAGCCACACTGAGACAGAAGAACATAATGGAGCAAATTCAGAAAAAAACCAAACCTGCCCACAACAGCACAAGGTGACAAAGGAAGGTGGGTTCTTTGTGTTGGGCTAACAGCAGTAAATCTTTGGTGATCTCTTGGTCCATGCTCAGGACCTCAGACTTTGTCTCTGAAATACCCTGACCTTGCTTTTCCAGGCTCTGCCTCCAGGTTCATCCCACTGCAGTGAGTTGGGTTATACTGGCACAGAACTAAAAAGAAAAACAACCAGCTTTCATACACAGTTGCAACTGAAGAATGGGGTGTCATGAAAGGGAGGAACTTTCATGGTCTTAAAACCAAATGTAAAGTGTAAACCTGATGAGTTAAAAATTCTTCTGATTTAGAGCTTAACAAAAAATGCATGATCATGATATCTTTGTCAGCTCTCATCAATATTTTGTTTCGCCAGTTGGGGATACTTTAATTTCTATCCATTGCCAGAATTAAATTTATTGACACAGAGCTGGGCAGAAAGTGTAAAAATTTAAATCTGTATATCACTATGCTCGACAGAGCTGCCCTTAAGGGCAGGGTGCATAGAAGGGTGTAAAAGCAATTAAACACCAGGTTGTCAGTAGGCAGAGAATTAGAGAGTTCTTCACATGACAGGGATAAGAAGAGGAGGCCATTAAGGCACATGCTATTTATTTTAATATTATCCATGATCTGTATTGTACTCAAATTATAAATAGGCTTAGTGTGAGTGACCCAGAACAGTTTGGCTTCTGTCCTAGCTGGATTTAATCGCAGTTCACACTGTCCTCCTTCCTACTCATTTTCTGCCTTCAGCACAGCACTGCCAACATCTGAGATTTCTTTCTCTCCTGAGGCTTGCATCAAACCTTTTGCTTCAATATTTAGCATTAGCTCTTGGAACCGTGTGTGTTTCATGACACATGAGGTTTTGGGGGTGTTTAAGTAGCACCTTGTTTTGCCAAAAGATGCTCCCAGCAGTGTTTCATGCCAGTAGGTATATATAGAATTGTACTGGTACAACTGTCCTGGGACAGTGACTCCATTACAAGATGGTGTTTGGGCTACTTTTTGGAGGTGAGTTAAATTATAACTTTGCCTAAGCTAGGTCCCAGTGTGAGTGACCAGCTGGAAGAAAAATTTACCCTGATGTAACAATATCTTTTTAAATTTGCATGTTAGATTATGACAAAAAAAAAAAAATCCCATGTAGGCAAGACCTACATTTTCGTTCATTAGGGCTGTGGAGAAAACATGACTCAAGTGAATTGCAAAGGCTTAGATACCAGAAGGCAAATAAAAATAAACTCAGTTTTTATCATGATTTTTTTTTTCCAGTTTCATTATTTTTGTGCCAACCTCAAGGTTTTAGGGGTCTGAACTCTGAAATTGTGAACCCTCAGGGACAGCAGAAATATTGACTATAATTAGATATTATAATCTCTGGGACAGGGACTGCCTACTCCTGTGTTTAGACAGAACTCAGCACCAGGGGCTGCTAAGCAGAAACAACTTTCTGGTCCTAGCACAGTGTGAACAAATAATATTAATACAACAAACCCATCTCTCTTCTAGGTGCACATCAACTACATTCTCATAATCCCTGCCCATATTCCCTATTCAGAGAAAAGTACCCTCCCACAGTTCAGTTCTGTTTTGACAGAAGTCTTTACCTTGGCTTTTTTCTGACTCTGTGTCACCCTGAACTCTCTGGGGCTGTCTGTACCTTTCTCTGAGCCATGCTTGGATGTTTTGACAGGTGTCTTTACACACAGCCTGCTGTGGGCTTACTTAGGAAACTACAAGAGAAAATGAATTATGTTAACTCTACTACAAGAGGAAGGGCAAAACCCCCAAATCTTGCCCCCTGCCTAAGTATATCTTTTGTTATTTGTTATGGGATGAATGTTACCCTTGTGCAGGGGTTCACATAAACCCTGCACAGTCTGAAGTCACAGTTAATCACACAATTAATGTGTGGCTTTAGAGCTGTCTTCAAGGTCCCTTCCAACCCAAACCTTTCCATGATTCCATGTTCCTGTGATAATGAATTATTACATGGATTCAATGTAAGGAGCTGGATCCTTGATCCCAGGACTATAAAAACACCAGGAGGTACAAGTCCAGGGTTTGATGGGGATTCTGTGATCACTCACAGCTCTCCACCACTCTTTTTTGCCAGATCCTGTGGAGCAGTATTTCCTACTACAATTCCCAAATATTAGATGCCCAATATCTCACACTTCCTCCAAGAAATGCATATGGGCTTTCTTAGGAGCTATGTATTTTGTTTCAGGACCTCTTATTTAGAGAGCAAACCATGCTCATGATCCTGGAGAAGGACCTACCAAGTTGCTGAGCTGTGGTAACTTTCATCCAAGTGCTCTGCATTTGTATGGAGGAGTTTTCTAGAATTAAGTACCAAAGCTGTACTCAGAAAATACTCCCTCTCTAAACAGAGATGTTTCACAGCGTTTTTCAAATGCAGAAATTAATATTGTTAAATTATTTCAGCCTGTGTTTGTTAGACAGACTGAGCAAAATTTAATCCTTTTTCATGAGTTAAAAACCCCCAAAATTAAAGGTAAGGAATTTGTTGCAGTCCTCTATCAGCATATAATCAGGTTGTAATTTGATCTAATAACCATCTTCCAATATTTTATTCTTTAATGCACTCTTTATAAACATTAAAATGTGCAAAGATATCAATTCAGGTGTTTTATGGTATTTTACAACTGATCCCAGAAATCCCAGTGTGTTTAGGAAACTTTAAACCCACGTAATTTTGTGCCAGACTGAGTGGGCCTAGTTAGTACAAAGAACATCATGAACTGAATTAAAGCTTTGATGAACTCAGCACCTTTATCTCCTCCTAAACTCCCTTGTTTTTGCCTATACTGAGAACCAGCATAGCAGTTTGTTCCAACAACCTCATTTTTAAAATATCCCCTCAGTAAAGTTTATGGAAAAGGAGCCAAACACAGTCCATTAGAGAGCAAACGCAGGCAAGGCCACATGAAGAGGTTTTTCACTTCTAATTTCACAGAAGTTATCAGTAATAGTGCATTGTTTTGCCTAGCAGCATCTAAGAAAAATCTTATTTCTTATTAATTTCTTAGATTCTTATTAATCTACTTTATAACTGCTGTCTTTATACTGACTGGGGGAGGCCATTGGGTTTTGCTGTGAATGATTTCTTCTGCAGTAGTAAAAGGTGGTATTAAAATGTCACTGCAGTCAATGGTTGTTTTCTAGTAAATGGATGATTTGTGGATTTTGCAGTCCTGAGCTGTTAATAATCACTCAGCTCGTTCTGTTGATGACCAAGTTAAAATAGCATTTTGACAACAATTCTCCATTATCAACCAACATTTGCCTTCTGTTCCCTTTGTGTAGTTATCATGATCTCTCAGTCTGTTCGGGGGGGTCTGCAAAGATTACAGCAGAAGACCAAGCTCCTCAAAGACAAGCAAATAGTTTCTTTTCCTCTTCTGGAGAAACAGCTTTAACAGGTCAGCAGCTCTGGCAGTGCACTTTCCTTGGGAATTGATGCCTTGGAGTGGCTACCCAAAACAGAGGCTAGACCAAATTAAGAGAATAAAAGTGGTTATTTATTGAAGGCCTTCAATAGGTACACCTTGGGCAGTCCAAAGCCTCCGAGGGGCTGCACTCAAGATGGAAAATTGTCACAAGTTTTTAATACAGTTATAAGTTTGGTCCATTTGCATATCAGGTGTTAATCCTCCAATTACAGTTTCAGATGATGAAGTAATTTACTCCAAGTTTCCCCCCTTCCCCTCCCTTGAGTTTCAGGCCAGAGAGGAAATGTTTTGTCTGAATAAAATGGGAGAACAGCAGCTGACAGGCTATGGAGTTTTAGAGTTATACACTAAAGCAGACAGGATATGAAAAACGTAAAAGCTAAATCTTAAGGCGTCAGAATGGTTTGATAGACACATCTCAGGTGCCCTGTCCCCAGCACCAGGGGACACATCCTGTGCCAGCAGGTGCAGAGGTCTGGCAATGGAAGAGGCTTCATGAACCTGAGTCTGAGCCCTGTGCAGGGCAGGCTGTGAGCCATGATGGTCCATGAACCTGGGGGTGCACCTGCTGTTGTGACACGTGGAGAATGTGTGTGTGCACACAAAACACCAATTACATAATGTTATCACAGATATCTCACCCTAATTCCAGGAAGGGAGGATGTGCTCCACTTCTGTGAATGCCAACCAGCTCAAAGGAGGTAGAGCTGAACGAGGGAGTTTGGCCCATGAATCTGACACTTAGGAATACACTCAGAGAACAACCAGAAAGGTGTGGAAAGACTGGAGAGCCCAGAAAACCCGATGAGCTGTGAGAAAAGTCCTCCCTCTTCATGGACATGTTTCTGTGTCCAGAAGGAGCAGTGAGAAGTCCTTGCTGATGCTTGTCCAGAGGCACTGAAGACCTGGAGAGATCCCTGTCCAACTGCTGCATGGTGGCATGGCATATCTGTCTGGGGTGCCTGGGCTTTGGTGACTACCAGCATCTCCAAGAGTGCTCTGATAGCTCTGCTCAAGATTAGATGATCATCATCATGTTCTTAATGCCAGCACATGCCCTGAGGCAACAGACCAAGTGCTGGGGTTTGTGTGCCAAAATGAGGAAAGTTAATTCAACACCCTTGATAACAACAATAGTACTTTGTGCTTTTGATCTTCAAAGCGCTTTACAAACATTAGCTAATTAATTAATCCTTACAATACTCCTCTGCTATTATCCCCATTTAGCAGATGGGGAAATTGAGTCAGAGGAGTTAAATGACTTGCCCAGGGCTATGTAGGAGTTGGCATCCAGGCTGTGATGGGGAATTCCTGGCTCCTCCTTTCAAATCTCCAAAACAGCTGTGGCTGCTGTTACAGACCTGAGACTGGCTTAACTACAGAGGCTGGAGTGAGCAGCTTGGCAGGAGCTCTGAGGATGGGAAACTCTACAGACATGGACATGTCCAAGTGCCACCTTCAGACTTGCATTGTGGTGCCAGTTGGAATTGGTGAATAATTTATTGTGCTCCCCTGTCTACAGAGCTTCTGGAAAGGAACTGACTCATGTCTGGCCAGCCTGGCCCTGAGAATGCATCTGTCTGTGCAAATACCCATACTCACCCCTCACGTTGGGGTCTCCCAAAGATACTGCCTTCAGTAGGGATAGATAGGGAAATTCTAAGCCTGCTTCATAGTCAGAAGACAGGGACATGGAGACAGAGGTTGGGACATCCAAATATAAGATTTTAAATTTTTATTTTCCCAAGTTCCCATATAAGGAATGAACTGAGAGGTTCATGGATGCACACAGTGTGCTAAGGGAAATAATGAAAGTTCTAAAGTTTTACTCACCCAGGTATTTCTGTATCTGATAGAGTACCAAGATAATAATTTCTTCTACTGCTTAATGATAGGGTTGCTCAAGATTTATTACAAAATCAGGATAATTACTTTATATCAAAGGAACCATTTTGGCTCCAGGTAATCTAGAAAACTAGCCAATACTACTAGATAACAGTTATGCATTAGTCAAATAAGCCTAGGAAAAGTAACTGTGGTTTAAAAATTATATTGTAATTTGCAGTGCACATTTTGCAATGGTTACAGCACTGGTTTTCATCACACAAAAACATGCTGTAGAATAAAATAAAGTGAAAAAAATTCATAAGGATAATCTTTCACTTCTTCATGATTGTGAGAAATTTGGGAAATTGGGAAAGGATGGCCTCCCTTGACAGGCTGGTAATGCTCTTCCTAGTGCAGCTCAGAATGCTGCTGGTCTTTGCAGCCAGAGCCCATTGCTGGCTCATCTTCAACTTGCTCAGCAGAAACCTCAGGTCCTTTTCTGCAATGCTGGTTTTTAGCTGATCACCCCCAGCCCGTGCTGGGCCGTGGGGCTGTGCCTACCCAGGGGCTGCACTTGGCCTTTGCCTTTGTTGGTCTTTCTGAGGCATCTGTTGGTCCATTTCTCCAGCCCATCCAGGTCCCTCTGACAGGCGGCGCAACTGTCCGCTGCGTCGGCCGCTGCTCCCAGCTCAGCACCATCTGCAAACTTGCTGAGTGTGTTCCCTGGCCATTTCTCCAGGGATGGGAAACTCTACTGGTCCCAGAACCATCTCCTGGGGTGCATATTCAGCAGCTGGTTTCCAGATGAACTCAAACCCCTGATGCTCTCCTTCAAGTCCAGCAGGGCAGTCAGTCCCAACCCATGGATGAGTCTTTTCAGCATGGAGGGACAGCAGGCTGTTTCAGTGTGCTTTCCCCTTTACACATTCACACTCACTACTCCCCACTTCATGGTTTCCAGGATTAAGATTTCCAGAAGCACCTCTTTTACTGAGTTGGTCTGCCTGCCGTGAGTTTAAAATGTGACAGCTGTGGAAAAGAGAAGGTGTGTTGCTTAGATGAAAGTAAGTGGATATATTTCTTGGGACCAAACTTTCTGCTACCTTGTTTCAATTTAAAACTGTATAGTCTGCACAACCCTTGATCAATAGCTTGAGCTGACCTCTGAGAATGTCTCCCATGGAGGAGCAGGTGGGGGGGAGATTTCCCAAAACATGCAGAGTCAGTGTCCCAGGCACCTGTGCTTGCACAGCAAACAGGAAGCTTCGAGCAGGCTCTATCTTGACTTTGGCCTCTTTGCTTCCTCATGGGAGCCATCATCACTTGGCACAGGATGGAAATGCCTGCAGGCTAACATCACTTCTGTGAAAGACACTGCAAAACCAGACCGGAGCCAAGGTGACACAATCATCTCCTCACTTGCAGGGTTGATCAGTGATCATCAACCACGCGTGAGAACATCCAGAGATGTGAACAACTCCAGACATTTCCATGTGGCCTGAAGGACACATTTCCCAGAATCCAAAAGAGGATAGAATGAGATTCCTCTTGGGGCTGCACAGCAAGGGGGCAGAAGGCAATGAACACAGACTGCAATAGGGGAAATTCTGACTAGATAGTAGGTAAAAAATACCCAGAGTAAAGGCAGTGAGCATTCAATTCAAACTCTAGAAGAGGGTTCAGGGGAGTTGTGGGGTCTGCACCCTTGGATGTATTCCCAGCTTGACTGGACATAGCCCTGAGCAGCCTGACCTAACTGAACTTGAAGGAGGAGGTTGGATTAGACTTACAAAGATCTCTTCAAACCTGAACAGTTCTGTGGGTCTATGAAGTCTAAGTTTGCATTAAACCTCCACCCAGCACTGGGGTAGGAATATAGCACAAACAGGAATGTAGGACACAGTGCTCATCTGTTAATGTTTCTCAGCCCAAAGGGAAGGGAAAATACCCTATCATTATATAAAAGATGGAGAGGCCAAATCCAGAATAAATGCATCAAAGTTGAGGCTACTTCTTATATTCATCTGGTTCAGTAATAAAACTACTTACAGCAAACAGTCACTTCTGGCACCACAGAAATGGAAGACTTGATATTAAATAATTACAACAAATCTAAATATAGTGTGAGGCAAATAAAGTACCAGAGAAGTTAAGAGCTCTGCAAGAGATATGAAGTGTGCCCATTATGAAGAGCTTTCTGAATTGAATTTGTAATGGTATATTCATGTTAAAAGGAGTTCAGTGTGTTTTTAGTGGGAAAAAATAGCTCTTGGTACAGATAAAAATAGATTGTCCTGGGATTTTCCTTTGTTAGAAATTAAAGTATCTCACAAAATTATTAATAGCTGTGTGTCTTCATGATGCTGGTGAATCTTTCTGCGGAGAGGTAATGTGGTAGAAAGTTCTGATATTTCTTCTTCAGCATTCTGACCAGAAAACAATGCCTTCTTCACTATTTATTGCTTTAGGAAGAAAGAATATTGCTCAGCTGCTTCACCTCAGAGGTGTCTGATGGCACTTTCCACAATCAGCACTGACAGTTCAAGGATGAAAGGTATGGTGTACATTCTTGTTACTCAAGGGTTAAAGAAGGTCCCATAAATAAATTATGGATGCATTTTTAGAGCACTTTGCTAAGAACAAGAATGGCAGAAAATATCACAAGGCTGTCAAATCAGATTAAAGCCCATGTGCTCTGAGTAATCTGTGGGGAAAACTAACAAACTGTATGTTTGTCATGTATTAAAGATATTTTCTTAAAAAGCTGATTGGCTGAATGAACATAGAAATCCACCCTTGCTTTTTCCTATCTCTCATGGTTTGTCTCTTATGCTTAGTTTTAAGTATAACTTACAAAATAAGTGCAGGCAGCAACATATCCCAGGTGAGCAGAGACTCCATCAAGAATAAAACTGTGGAATTGAGCACATGTGTTAATGCTTGTGTATGGATAAAAATCCATAGTATGTCTATAAATTTTCTCAGCAAGGTTTTCTAAACCCAGTCACTTGGATGTCTTGAAAGCTTAAACTTAAAACTTCTGCTGTTTCATAGCACATAAGCAGAAAGTTTGTTTTCCAACTGTTCATACCAGATTTGGAGGAATTTACATAAACCCCTCAGAAGGACAGAGCTACTGCTGCAGCAGTTTGTCAGCTGTTAATCCATTATCCTAAAGATCTAGAAAATGAATCATAGAAAATGTTCTATCATCACATGATAGAACATGATAAGATGTTATGATGTTAAGATGTTATGATAAGATGTTATATAAGAACAGATAAGATTCTGTTCCTATCAATTACTTGATAAGAACAGAATCTTATCAAGTAATTGTGCCAAGAGGGGTGCAAGGGTCCTGGTAGTAAGGGTAAGCAGTAGCTTTGAATTTCCAGAACTCTCCCCACTGGCTTTTGTCCTGGATGCACGTTCTGGGTGTCACTGGACTGCCTGTTGGACTAATACCCTGGCACATCCCCCTGCATCCTTTACATCCATTTTCCATAACCTGTGGACCAAAAGGATCAATAGTGTGGTGTGGCCAGGCTTTTGTTTGGGAAATGGAGTGCTGAGGTGCATGTCAGGCTGCCTAAGCCCAGCTGTGTCCATGGGAACTACAGGCACAGCAACTTGTGTGTCACTCCAACCACCCAAGGAACAATTAATTTTCCTATGTCAGTTTTAGGGATAAGAGACCTTCATTGGCCATAAAACAATCTTTCAATATCATGTTCTACTGGACTCAGTTGGACTCAGAGGCGAGTCAAAGTAAACAAAAGACTTCAATTTGATAGATGGAAAATATCAGCAGAAAAAGGACAAAAGAAATAACTGAAACCCTCTCACTGTGTGACACCTTGTGAGATGGTCCCTTGTAGATATGTAACATGTTAAATACCTGAGGCAGAATCTAAGGAAGTAATTAAATGCCTTGTGATTAGAGCAAGATGTTAGATCAAGAGTAAGAAAAGGCTGTTCAAGTCAACCTTGAATTATCTCTCTTTTGGACTACACTAGAGATATATGTGAGATTTGACCAGATCCCAAAGATCTTCCATGGCCTTCTCTTCCTACCAATTTCTGGATTGGCATTTTTCTCCAGCTGGCTGGTGGAAGTCCAGGATATTGGTTATGAGGGAAAGGCCAAGCACAAGTGTACCTGTAAGTAGCAAAAACTCAGGAAATTTTATAACCAAGCTAATATGATTCTGAGTTTTTATCTGGAAGAGATTTGAATTCCAGTGCTGTCTCACAGGATGGGGTTTTTCATTTGTGTGTTTGTTGGGTTTTTAATATTTTATTTATTATAGGTATCTTTAATATAATCTGAGCATTCAGTATTGTCTTCCATTGTTCACAGCTCCAAAACTCAGTATCCCCTTGTGTAGTTTGTGAAGAAGATAAATAGTTTATAAAATTTAAGGCATTCTCTACAACTTTACATTTTCTGCATAAATACTTTTTGCATTCTATATATGCTATAAATTCTGTGCTGTGATTTAGTACAGTGAAACTATTTTATAAAACACTGTCAAGGTAGAGACTTCTGAAAAAGCAAAGCTAATCTACCAAAGAGAGACATACATACAGATTAACCTTGGGTGTTTTAAAGCCCCCTCAAAAGGATTAATGAACATTTCTCTCAGAATTCCCATTCACTTCAATGGGATAGGGATTTCTCCCAGTCCCAGTAGTGTTTATGCTTTATAAACAAATGTTTATAAACATTTGTAGGATTGAGCCCTGTTTATGACCCAAAGAACATACTGGTCCTGGAGTCACCCTCTGTGGAAAATACCACTCAGTGCCCACTGGATTCCTGTTCCACTGCAGCTGATTTCAAAGCTCAGTAAAGCCCGTGGAACAAAATTATGTTATAAAATCTTCACTACAAATGTTACCACACGTATAATCAGATGTCTAAAATGTCAAATATAAGAGAACTAATGCAGACAGGGGAAAGAATTGATAGATTTTAAATAAATAAAACAGTCACCAGCAAATGACCATCTGAAAATAGATAGGACTATGAAAGACAAACAGTAATTCATTATTTTTTAACAGAATGGAAAAAACACTGTGACAGATTTGATCCCTTTGGTTGACAGTTCTCAGGATATTTAAGATAAATTCAAATCACGGAAATGGATTCTCGTGGTAATTTCAAGGACAGTCCTTTTAGAAATAAATAACCATTCTCAATCTCATAATAATTGCTTGACTCCAGGAGAAAAGTAAAAACACATTGACAATGCAGCCAATTTTATTTAGAGTAGATGGAATAAATTCATTATGCCCAATGTGTTGAATGCCTTGTGGAAAGGAATACTGTGAATATTGTAAGGGCAAAAGGTGCAAGTGCAAAAGAGCTGTTACTTTACAAACAAAAAAAAATTCAGAAAAGAAAATTGCCTAGCAGAGGGGTACAGGTGCTCGTGGTGATGGAAAGGACATGAACCCCAAGGATATTCAGTTTGAAGCCAGCAGGTTCAGATCTGCCTCACCATTCATGTTTAAGATGGAAAGCTCCTAAAACCAGGGAGCACCACTTCAACTCCCATCCTGCATGAGGGTGCACTGATAGCATATTTTGCTTAATGTGCTTTTAGGAGGACAGTTTATACATGAGGAGGAGCATCTGCCTGCTCCAGGAGAAATGTCACTGCAGGAGCTCTCTGCATTCCCAGTTTGGTTGCATAACTCTGCTGGTATCACTGTACCACCCTAACTAGGCCACCAAAACTCCAAGGGTTTGTTTGTGCACCGTATTATGCAATTTCATGCAGTGACACCCAAATTCAACCTAAATGATTCTCTCTATTCAAAGCAGTCAAGCTGTGCCAGTGCATCGTGCTGCCTTATGTGTTTTTAATCTTTTACAGGCTTATTGAAAGCCAGCTGGGCATTCCTACATGGTACAACATTGGGCAGGACTGTAATTAACCTGGCATTATCCAGGTAGGTTTTGCTACCTAGACCCATTTCTAGAAATTGTCATGATAAACATTAGAGAAAAAAAAGCCAATACACTTGCTTCTCATAGTGGCAATTGTTAACAGCATCACTGCTGGGAGAAATGTTTCAGTTTGCTGCATGAAATGAATTGCTGAATTTCTTTTCCCAAGTTCAGAATAAGTTCAGATTTTGGATTTTGATGCAGAAGAGCAAGGGTTTGCAGGTTTCTACTGAAACATCACTCTTCATTCCTGTTCTCACTTGTGTCTAAATTTTTTTATCAATTGCAGCTATTCAGACTTTGCCAGTTGAAAATATTCTTGAGGAGCAATTCCACTTCCTCCCCAAGGAACATTCTCAAGGAAAAATGTATTAAGGGAAGCATTGCTACTATTGAAAAGGAAAGATTTTCCCTGGAAAAACGACAAAAAACAAACCACAAGAAATTTTCAATAGGCAAAGTTAGGCTCTTTGCTATTAAAAATATCATATGGAGGGTTAAATATAAGTACAGAATTTCTAAGAATAAGGAAAGATGTAGCAGCTGCCCTTAAGAGTTTATAATTTAATTTCTGCTGGTAACAACAGAGAGTTAGGGTGCCTGGGGAGCAGAAAAAGAGGAATACACAGACCAACCTGTGTGCTGAATCCAGGCCACAAGGTGGTTTGCCTGCTGGCTTTGCATGCACAGATACAATCACTTGTTAACCACCTAAAGCCAGTTAAAAGATTAGCCATGCCACAAAGATTGATGCTGTTAAGATGGATCACAGAAATGTGGCTCAGGGCTTAAATCAGCCTGGTGATTTGGATGACCACAGCCTGCACTGGGGAGGACACCACCCAAACCCCTGACAGGCCTTGCCAGCTCTGCCTAAGGAACAGAGAAATCCCCTCCCTGCCCCAAATCTGGCGATTGGTTGAACAGAAGCACAGGCACAGGGAGCACTGATGTGATCCTGAGGTGGAATCAGTCTGATTTCTGTTCTCCTCTGGGGAAGGCAGTGTATTGGACAGTCTAAACCCTTATGAGGGAGTTTTGTTTTTAACTGAGGCATCATCCCAGTGTCTCACAGAGATTCCTCCTTCAAGCAACGTGGAAGATGTCAGGTGCCTGGTGATGTAGCACTGCAAAGCCAGCACTGCCATTGAGCAACTTCTTTTCATAGACAGCAAATACAGGGTGTCAACAGAGTTAACAGAGGTTGCTTTCATACTAATCAGTTAAGTGAGCCTGACACAACCTCTCAACTTGGAGTTCCTCTGGCATGAAGGAGCCCATATTCACAGTTAATTTCCCTTAGCCTGCTGAGCAGGGTGACCACATGCAAAACCCTTATTGGAACCAGTTTCTGGTCCACAAGTCATGCCCAGAAACTGGAAAATGTGCATTAGCTTAGGACAAAACCACACCTGTAAGCTGAGCAGAGGCTGGGCAAGGTGACTACAGGGGTTCCTCCCAGCATTATGTTTTCTGTGATTTAATGGCTATTGTCAGGATGGATCAGCAAGTTTCAGTGCTTGAAGTGTTCCTGGGTTCAGCCATGTGCTTGTGTCCATACAGTCCCTCCTGGGGACAGACAGAGGCTGTGACTGCCCTGGAGAGCACCCAGACACCCCAGCCTGGAGCCACAGACCATGCAGGAGAGCATGGCCAGTGGCTCTTGTTATTTTCTGTCTCAATGGTCTGGAAAACGAAAGCCCAGTAAGGTGGGAGAACTCCTAACAATGCAAAATCCAAGAACAAGAAAACACAAAATGACCTGGAGTGACTGAAACAGCAAAACCAGGAAGATGCAGCTGAGGAAATGGAGAGACAAAGATGGGAAGATCAGCTTATCATGATGAAGGCAAGGATGATGCATGGAGAAGGAAAATTCAATTAAGGTCTTTTGACACTATAATTGTAAACTGGTGAGCACTGGTTGAAAATACAAATCTAAACACTTCCTATGCTCCTTGGGAATTCAGAAAATAGCTTTGCCCTAAACAATTTTTGAATTGTTTTCCAGTACAGAAGATTCACTTTTTCTCAAATTTTCAATGCAAAATTAAAAAGGAACTCATGCAAAAATAAATATGCACAATAACTCTGAGCATTTAGAAAATACTTATTTTCGTAAATTCTAGACAGGAGTCATATATATTCTTCCTGTCATAAATTTCTAAACAGGTATTTTTGAGAGTTTGGACTTTTAAAAACATAAATGTCTACAGCCTGCTCCACATCTCCCTTCTCTCAGGTCCTCTCTCTGTGTAAGAAAATGCATTAATGGAGCAGGAAGGTAATTGCAAGTTGCCACAGCCACTCAGCTTCCATCTGCTAAATACTGGAGCATTTTTAAAGAAGGTGGCAGTGAAGCAAACATACTTTATACTAAATTGATGCCCAATGGCTCAAGAGTAAAATTTCAACAAAATGTTCTAACAGAAAGATTTGAATATTTGAAGTTATTTTTTCCCTCTTCTATCTTCCTCACTGTAAGGTGTTTGGTACTCAGACTTATTCTAGAAGGCCCAAAGCTGGTGAAACTGTAGCCAGGTTATTGTTTTGAACATATCCCAGCTATGTTCTTCTCTTTGGTCTTCAAGACATGAGAGAATTGTATGTATGACACTTCAGAGTGTCCTTTTCTTCAGGAATCTGGTTGGCTTTCAGCACCTGCTGACTTTTGGAGCCATTTAATTTATTTTTCTTAAGATGCTGTCATATACAGCTGTTTCCACTGAAATAATTTCAGTAAAAGATATTACTTTAAAAATGGGCAGAATCACCTCCCTTTTTCCTATTGAGTCACTGACAGAACTCTAGGCACTCTGAATGGCTACCAAAATGTGAGGTGATATAAAGATCACAAGAAAAAAATCAGTTCTTTCAATTTTTTTCAATACAATTTTTTTTTCTCCAAGGAAGAAAACTTAAACAAATGTAAATAAAGACAAACAACCTTTGGCTGCATTTTCAAGAAATAAAAATAAATATTGAACTGTGCCTTGATCTGAACAATATGAAGTTTGTCTCTAAGATGAGGCAAAGCAGATACGTTTTGAATCATTACCCACCCAGTCCTCTCCCTGTGTACATCCAGAGACATATTTTTTTATGAAAGAGCCAATGCTTCTCCTTTAGCGACATCACAGGTCAAAGAAATTCACAGTTTCTTCATCACTCAAATCATTCCTTTTCGCTTGTCCCCTCGGAAATCCACCCCACTGAGTCCAAATATTTTTTTTTTTTTTTTAATCTAAATTATGAGGATGGTAGAGTGGTGCCTCAGATTTGGAGTAAACAACAGGAAGAAGTAATAAATTGTACATTAAAACAAGTCACCCTTGAATGGAAAGGCTGCAATTGACCCAGGGCCTTAAGCTGGCAGCTCTTTTTATTGTAGTGAAGACCATACCCTAAACTTGTCCAAGATCCCTGTGAGAATGGAACAGGTTCCTGAATTTTTGTGTTGAGCATTTACGTCCCCAGATTTTATGGTCTCTGAAGAAACTTCACTGTTCCAGACTGCTCTTGTTAGAGGTACCAAAAGGTTCTTAATGAAAATAAATTTTTTTGCTCAAATTACATTGTCCATTCTCCCAACATTTGTGTGATTATGTGGTACAGTTTTGGAAAAGAATGGTAACTGAAACTTGGCTTTGGGAAAAAAAAGCAATGAAAATTCAGAGATTTACATATTTATACAGATTTCTGCGTCCCTGTGTTATTGAGTGAAAGTTTCCAAAGGCTTCAAAACCATTGGGTATTAGTGGTGTAATGTCAAGATATATTTAAATCTTGTGAATCTCTGCAGAACTTATATTAATTCTGGTGTTCCCATCTCGTTGAGCACAATTTTCTGTATTTCTCTGGTTGTACAGACAGTACAATCAATATTAAGTGCAGTGCAGGATGTCTTCCCATGTAGGATGAGGGGTGATCAAGAGGGACCAGGTGGTTGAAAAGGTAATTATTGCCCTGTATACAGAGGTTGAAAGCATGTATCCCTGTCAATCCTGTCTCTAAAAGTGTATTGTGGTCATATTCTCTCTATGAAAATGATTAAACAAGATCATTCTACCTAGACTAATTAAACACCATCAGAAAGCTGCCATTTTGAATTAATTACAGAGCTATGACTTGAAGGTGACACACTCTAAAACTAATTTAGTCTTCTACAGTGCTGGAAGGAAAATAACTGAAAAGTCCAGGTTATTTGCTGAGTTTACTTTGCTTGTGTCTTAGTGAATTCCCAACATAGATATCAGACATAAAAAATGTGATTGGGCATTGTCCCATGCACAGTGGTTGCCTGCATGTGCTTCAGAGTATAAAAAACTGTAATAAAACCCAAGCATGCCACACTACCAGCAATTAATCTGAATAAGTGATCAGATTATAGCAAAAATTGCTGACTGATTTCTAAGGTTTTGATGCAGTGACAATGACTTACAGGGAGGAGTGAAAGGCTTATGATGTCCATGTAGTAGAATAGACACATTTACCTTTGGCATTCATTCAGAGATAATCCAATTAGGAATAGTGCTAAACCTTCAGAATGCTTTTACTAGTTCTAGTGGGGAAATCAAAAAAGATCACAAGGGACAACTAACCATGGCAAAAAAAAAAAAAAAAGAAAAAAAATTTAAAAAATCCTCTGCAGAGGTCTTAAAACCTTTGATTCTGTCTAGGGCATCTCTTACAATTTTTTAACTCTCCTTCCCTCCCACATAACTGGAACTTGTGGAAATGATGGATTTTAGTCTCCATTATGTTACAGCAGTTCTGTGTGCACTGAAGCATATTCTGAGTGTTGTGGTCTTCAAAAACTGTATCCTTTCCTTGCACGTTTTTCTGGGATAAATAGAATTTCGTGTTCCATATCCTTTCTAAAACAGGTGATTTTTTTCTACCATGTCATCAAAAGCTGTTGGCCAGCCACACAGCAGCTACTGGGGGAGCAGCTTTTTATGGGGGAGTTTTCTTTAACCTCAGCACACACAAATATCTCTGTGTTGGACCACCTCATAGTACCAAATAGTGTGGGGCTGATTCATGAATTCATTTGTGTACTGTATTTGTTCCCAGTGAGCTTTACACAATGCTGATTATAAAGGCAGCAGATAATAGGTTAATAATACTACTACTAATAATAGAATGACATACTGCAAGTCTAGAGGTTTATACTTTCAAGTTTTATTTTCTTTTTCAGGAACTGTGAAAACCACCTTCCACACTTCATTTTTGTCTTAAAGTCTTAATCCATAATTATGGAGAACTGAGGTACCAATGCCAGAGTAACAAGATTAATACCTTTTTGACAGAATTTAATAATATGGTTTTATATTTAATTTTGTTCATAAAATATCTCACAGTAGGAAACTTTTTTTTTTACTTACCTAAACATTATTGCTTTAAAACAAGTCATATTTCCTTGTGCAAAGAATTTATTATGAAGGCTTGTTAGGAACAGGTTTTTATGGGCTTGTGCAGGGATTAGCTTCAACTTAATTTGGATATTCAACAAATTTTGACAAGTACAGTCCACCATGGGCTAATAATGCAGTCAATTAATTTATCCTATCTTAAATGATCTGAGGCCTTTAAAATCATGTTATATATGTCTTCTGGGTAACAAAACTCACGTTGGTTTTGGTTTTTATGTCTGGATAAAATATCCAACCACCAGTGCAGCTGATAATGTTTTTGCCTAAGTGAGATGAAGGCTGTTACATAATGTATTAGGAGTGAACATTGCTCTCACCAGCAAAAATTCAGCCTTCAGTACCAAGCTTTCTGCACAGCACATGGGGTAGCAGAAAGCCCTGCCTCTCTGCTGTGTACCCACAGTAAAAGCCTCCTGTTGCAAAGCCCATTTCCAAGCAGCAAATCTCCCTCTTTGTGCTGAGGAGTTGCTCAGAATGGCCCCAGAGATGCAGATATTTGCCACCACCATGCAGAGACAAGCCTGTCACACACTGCAGCCAGGATCCTACCCAGCTCCCAAGGTCTGGAGGCACCAGCACAGCCCCTGGTGCTTGTGGGAGGTAAGTGGGGCCCATTTTTGTGATCCTCCAGAGGGGAATATCCCGAGGAAAAAGTCCAAAGTGCCTGGCTATTGGGAAGATGTGTGGACACCATTGAACAGCTGAGATCTACACCTCTATTTGATCTAAATATTCTGTGTGTAGTTGACAAGGGACAGCTTGAGCAGTCTTCTGAGGGCTGTGGGTTTGGAGGACCAAGGGGTCTCTAGCCCCACTGTTAATTATCTGAATATATCACTGACAGATGCAGTCAACTACAAACCAAATGCTTGAATGTAACTGGAGATCTCCAAACATCTCACGTAATCACAGGGATTTTTTTTTTCTTTTACCTCCAAATAGATATTAAAATATTTCTTGCTTCAGGAAGAAATAGTGTAGGTATACAATATTCTGAAAGAAATGCCATAATTTCCACCAGAAGAGAAAGAAAAAAACATTAAACTTGCAAACCTCAGTGCTGCTTATCTGGAGAAATACCATGGTTTTTTCAGAGCTGTAAGTTTATCCTCCTTGCAGCTGAGTGTCCCTAATCCTTTATGGTATCATGACATGGCATTCCCACATGGCAAGAAAAGGAAAGGAAGGAAAAATGCCCACCAGGAGCTTGTGTGGAGAAAAGGATGGCTCCAGACATGAGGAAACAGCAAAAGGCAACACCTGAGGAGGCTTCACAGACCAGGGAAACTTTCAATTGCACATCCAACAGATGCCCCTACAAGTGGTTGTGTCATTGTGCAAGAATAAAAGTGTGGATCCAGTCAGTTCAAAACCCATCCACCTGCAGAATCCAAGACCATCTCCACTACAAATTCAACTGCAAAACTAGAGACCCAAGGATATAAAACTAACACATCACTGTCAAGGCTGTGATGAAAGAGGAAAAAAGAAAATCTCTTTTTCAGTTTAGGGGTGTGTGTAGCAGTGTGAATGTATGCACAGAGTCATAAAAAGAAAGGTGGAGTATGTTTAAAAGCGAGTCAGGACTTTTTCCTTCAGTATTACAAGTGATGTGGAAAATATCCCTTGCAGCTACTGTGGGATAAATTGCAGCAAGATCTCAGATATGGATCAGATAAACACAGAAAGCTGATGAGAGTTTAAACAATCTTGGTCCACCTTTTCCTCTGACTTTACCTCCATTGATTGGTTCCTTTTGATAAATCATAATGGTGTAATTGAAGGGAAAAAATTTCTCTTGTCAGAAAGTGTATAAACACATTTATCCAGAAAACTCATGGTAGTAAGCTTGAGTAGGAGCTTTTTGCCTACACTAAGATGAAAAAAAAGAAGAGTTTCATAGGATCATTTAGATAGGATAAGACCTTTAAGAACATCAAACCCAATCATGAAATCCATACAATTCTTAAATTTTGCTTGGGAAAAGTAAATAAGAATTATTTGTCTTTACTGATAAAACAGAATGTGATGGACACAGAGAACATTCAAATGAAATAAATATAAAAAAAACCTTGAAGGTTTTTTTCACTTACCAGGTTACACTGTAGAACTTGCTGCTGTGGGACTTTCTGGATGCAAAATGTATAAAGTAGATGAAAGAAAGGCCGTAAACCAAGTCCATCAAACACTGAGAAACAGCTGAATCCTCTGTTCCAGGAATCCTCTATCCTGCAGACTGGCAGAGCCAGGAGTGCACAGCTCAGGAGTAGGGACTGTTCTTCTCATTTGCTTTCTGCTGGCACCTACAACCAGCTAATGATACCAGCACAGTGCTGGGCACAGGAGACATTTTCTTTAATACCCAGCAGAATTATTTTTGTGTTCTTCAGTTCACTTTGATTTTCACACTTCTTACTGTACTGCAATTTTTCTTCTAGCAAAAAGGATACAGGCTGTCATTTGGCATTACTGGAGTCTTTTAGCTGTCAGGGAGGGATTCTCTGCCCACAAGTGTAAAACAGCCTTGCCATACCTGAATTTATCCTCTATGTGTTTTTAGTAGGTCATGGGTGCTCTTAATGACACTGAAAATTTTTGATGAGCACCTGCAGCTCCATACTAATAGACCATAAAAAAATGGGGTTGCAGAATTAAGCTATTTACAAAAACAAAATGGAAAGCACAATGCAGCTGGAAACATAATGCAGGAAAAGAAGAACATGTCATTTTAGCTGTCTAGAGAACTAGACCCTGTATGTATGTCTGTGATTTTCTGAGGGATTTAAACCTTAATATCAGCAACACAGTAATGTTTTTATTAAAACCGTACTCAGGCGTTTCCCAAATCCGGTATATATTTTTAATTACAGTCACTTCTATTTAAGCCCTCCATTGTATTTTAACATCTTTGCTTCTTGGCTTAGAACTGAGTAGCATGAAGGTCAGTGCTTAATGCAGGCTTGCAGTAAATTGCACTTCTCCAACAGCACTTTCAATGTACCTTTATCAAAAATCTTCCAGGAAAACTGCCATTCCTGCTAATGACAAATTTCATATGCTAGTTGGTCTCTGTCTCACTACATCCCATTCACTGCTAGAATTCAGAAAATGGCTCAATTAGTAGAGAATTTGAGAGATGTTGCTGCAGGAGATTTGTGAGGAGAGATGCCAGCAGATAAATGTGAGTCATTTTCCAGCTCGGGAGGCTTCAGCTGTGATTGCACAGACTGATTCTACTTAATTCATTTCTTTCTTTCCATGTATGCGAGCAAGACAGCAGGTGAAGAGTAAAATACAAAAACTGGAGCAAAAATAGGTTATTAAAGTGAATCAAAGTAACAACTGGCTGGGCAAGTACACAGGTACATTATCTATGATTCATGAACCTGCATATTTTTTAAAATGTCATTAACCAGGTAACGACTGTATGGAGATGATAGTAAATGCCCAAAATTTCCTCAGTTTCATAACTTTCACTCTGAGTCCCTGAATTCACACAGCTCTCTGGAGGTCTGAATGCTGCACTCACTCTCCTCTGAGCAGTGGTTGGGTCAGAGCCCTCTTGAGACCCTGCCCAGCCTGAATGACTCTAGGATTAGTGTCTCCTGTTTAAAAAATATGCTTTGGCTCTCTTGGGAATAAAAAAAAAAATGCAGTAGAAAAGAGCTTTGGAGATGGCTCCCAGAATAAACACTGAATATGGACACTAGAACTGAAGAGATAGATCAGATAGATCAGAATAGAATAGATACCAGATCAGAATCTTGAATATATTGATCAAGAGTGCATTTCATTGAGGTGATAAAAGGAATTAATTCACTCTCATCTGGAGTGTGGGGAAGTAACCTGGTGAAGAATGATGTTCAGATCTGGTTTTCATCAAGTCAATGTGGGGGCAACAACAACAACCAAGCAGAGCCCACCCATCAGCTGTGCAGGGTTTTGCACAGGGGTGAGAGGTCACCTGCTGCCAGGTGAGCAGTGTAAACCCCTTTTTAGAGATGGGCTGTGAAAACCCATTGTTCACTTCTTAACAGTTCAAGGTGTGAAACTGCCTTAGTTGTCCTGGTAGAGCAATTTCATTCCAGCAGAGAGTGTCCTGCAGGAATTCCCCAACTGAAGGATGGATTTGCAGTCAAATGTTTTAACTTAGATAGGAAGAAATTAAAAAAAAATCAGATGTAGATGACATGGCTTACAAAACAAAACTGACAATGTTCAGCCTTAACTGAACTCACACACCTGAGTTGTGAGGTTTGGTCTCTAGGTGAGCACTAGAAAATGGATACCTTAAACTGTAGAATGAGTTTTGTAGGGAGAAAAATGAGAAAATATTCTAAATTTTCAGGAACTGTCAGGAATTCCTGATGAAAATCAAACTGTATTCTTCCATTAACTTCAACAGGAAAAAGATATTTCACCCTGAGATTGTAAAGAATTGGTTTGCTGGAAAAAATGCCAGTGGGATATTAAGGAGTGATTGAAGCTAAAACTTTCTTGACAAAAGGAGTGGAATCCACAAAATTCTTATTTTCACAAAAAAATGGACGTTTCATTTGTTTCCAGCTGTCTAAAAAATTCAGCTTAACATGACTATATAGGAATTGGATGTCTTTTGGGTAGAAATTATGTTTTTAAAAGGTAAAGATAGGCACATAATACAGTTAAAATTATGTAAGCTGGAGCCTGAATTTGCAGTAATTTAGTTCATCTGTGGTAACTGCCTGTGGGGAGACTTGTACATGGTTATAAATGTGTGGTAATTTGAGGTTGCCTATCCCTCTTCTGAATTCCCCCTCTTGGAAGTAAATGATCTTACATTTACTGATGGGTAAGAAGGTGCACAGTTATTACTAAGTAGCCAAACACTTGTGGGAGCTTGTTTGCACTTCTTTAAGATCAGCTAATTACAGTAGGGAGAAAAAAAAAAGAAGTTATTAGAGCCATAACAAAGCACTTGAAATTATCAAAAGAAAAATGGTTTTATTTATTGAAATTTAATCTTTTATAGGTTTCTAGCTATGTGGATATCCAAGATTTTTTTACCATTCTTCCTGATTCACTAGACATTATTCACAGGTATTGTTCAAATTTTCAATACTTGTAATCTGGAAAACCTAGTGCCACTCCAGAGTAAATAATCCTTTTTACTTCTGCTCTTTCTCATAGCTGACTGAAGTAAGAGTTTTTTTGTTTAGACTGTAAAAACTTTTACATGATTGTGAACTCAAATACTAACTTTATCTTCTATTTATCTTTCTGATTTGAGACCGTTTTCCCTTCTGCAGAAGAGATGGAGGTCTACTATACCGTGATAAAGAGCAGCAGACTCCATTTGCAAGATATAAATGTCATCATTGGTGAAGAATTAGGTTTATTTGTCTGTTGAACAGCCCTCGTCTATGCAGGATTTCAGGCAGGAAAATGAACCAATACCAAAGCACAACATCCCTACTGGAACCTCATAGGATCTGTGTCCAAAACAAGCGGGTAACGAGTTGGGATCTCCTCACTATGGATCATATGGGACCAAAATTTTACATGGATTCAAGAGAAGACCTGGAAATGGCAGTGCTGCCTTGCAAACTTGGATCTCCAATGTCTCCAGCCTCCTTCCTCTCCCTTTCAGTAGATCTAATCCTAAGAGACAGGAGAGAAATGAAAAACAGAAAAAGAAAGTTTGAGAATTCATCTGAATTGAAAAATTCTGAATTTAGTTTTTGCAATGAAACACCAAACGTTATACCATTTATTTTCACAACAGTTGTTCTGTACTCTCCCTCCAGTAACAAAAACTGTTGCCTAACTTTAACCGGAAATCTCCTCTAATTAAAAGTGGCCACAGAGTTAGCCTTTCACACAAACATTAAATTAGAAGTGTCCACAGGGTTGCATACAAATCAGAATCCACGCTTGCCAGCCAAACCACACGCCGTAGATGTGGCTTTGTAGGAAGAACCCAAGAATTTTCATTCCAAAACCACAGGTGCCTACTCCTATCTTGTTTGGCTCCAGCAGTAATAAAGCTGAAAACTTGCATGGGAACCAGCAACTCTATGGCCACGCTGTGGAAGACATCTATTACCCCATTCTGGGCTGCTCTTGGTGAACAGCCAGCCTTGCCACATACAAGACAAGGTGACCCCTGAGGAATTTAGAATTGCCAATAATTTCTGTAATTCATGGGGGCTGTCCTATCTGCCTCTCTAGAAATAGCTCACGTACATTTTTCCCAGCTTTCTGTTCCACTTATGCAGAGTTAGAGAGAAGGAGAAAGAAAGTTCAGGACAAGTGATGTCCTCCTAACTTCATATGCTGCTTTTTTTTTCTTTTTTTCTTAAAAAAAAAAAAAAAAAAAAAAAAGGAATATATGAGGCTGGAAAACAGGCAAAACTACATCTGGCATAATTTCATCTGAGCAAACGTTCTGCAAGAGTGAGTGAAGTACCTCCAAAGCTGGGGAAAAAGTGCTCCACCTCCTGCACACCCACCAGGCTTATCGGATCAGTCATGCTGCAGGAACCTGCCTTGAAGTTCTTGGCCTCATAAGGATCCTGAACACACACTGGTATCAGGTTCTTTCCCAGTGTTTCCAAAACACCAGGAGAGAACTGATTCCTTATTCCTTTTCAAGTTGCTCCTGAAGTGGTGCAAAGCTCAGTTTGAATGCCTCTCTCCTGTAACCAAAGCAGGTGAAAATGTCTCACATCTCCCCTGCTCCACACACAGAGTTTTAAGGATGAGCAGTGATGTCTCCTGAACATCAGAGATCACAGACAGCAGAAACAAAAACAGCATGTCTTGTGGGGAAATAAACATTTCGTAATTGCTAATGTTTCCTTTTGGATACGTGAAAAGCCTGAACACATTAAAAAAAAAAAGAAAAGAAAAATAAGATTTAATTTCTAGTTTAAATACAGCTGCAGTAATTCTTATACACCACACAGCTGTTCAGAGGCCTGGCAGCTGTCCATATCTTATGTGTCCTATCATGTATTTTCCAGTATTGTCCTCTTGACACATAAAGACTGTCTTTAACTGTTAGGGAAAAGATAGTAATCCTTGTGTTAAACACATTTATGTCTCATCACTGCTGGCTTTTGCCCCCATTGAGCCTCTTCACCTACCTCCCTGTGACCATGGTCTTGTTAGAGAGGAGAGTCATGTGGGTTTTTTATTCCTTTCTGTGACATAATCCTCCATACTGTTGGCTGACCCCAAATTGCACACTTGTTTGTTAGACACAAACCAAAATCATAGCTGACACACATTCATATTGTGTAAATAACGGGGATGACAAATGTTTTGACCAAAACACCAACAGATGTGCCAGTCCCACTGCCAGTGCAGAGTGGGAAGGGTGGCTGACAAGTTTCCCTGCCAGCATGTGGTGTCATTCTGAATTAATTTCTTAGAGAACAGAATATCTGTTTTTATAGATAAAATGAGAATAAAGAACATCTTACCCTGTGTCATGAGTATTTTTGTAAATAAGCTTCTCATTTTTTCTTGCTTTTGTTCCAAGCAAAGATAGATGTGGTTGAAATGCTGTTGCTCAGTCTGCACAGAGAAAATGCAATTTAATGTTTAGCTGAAGATGCATCTCTGGGAAAGGTTTCTTCCATTCTGGCTTCTGACATCCTCCAAAATACAAGACACAAAAGCCTCATGAGGTGCTCATGCAACAAGGACACAATTTTCCTCTTACAGCTGGGGAAACTGAGGCTGGAGACAGAAAGTTCTCCAGCTGATGCCTAGTGGTATTCCCTCAACAGCTTTACAGGGACACTTCAGATAAAGACAAAAGCAGAGGTGTGGGGCACATGGCTGTGGGTGACCTGTGCCTCCTTGGCCAGGATTTGGCAGTCCTGGCTCAGCTGGTGTCCAGTTACCTTTACATGGCTCTGGGTTGGTGCCAGCTCGTGTCCAGCCAGCTCAGAGCACAACCAGAGAAGTGTGGTGTTTCCACCTGTCTTTGTAGGTGCTGCTTATCTCCTCTGTTATTATGAAATATAAAAAGCACCTTAAAAGAACATTAAGGTTTAGCAACAGACAAGCCAAGCTTTGCCTCCTTCACACATGGCACTGAATCTATTTTTCCATTGTGCTGTTGTCTTTTTTCTTTTTTTAAAACCATAGATTAACTTCTGTATCACTTGCTAGCCCCACCTTGCCTCCTCCCATATTTGTATATTCTAGCATATCAAAGCAAGATGTTTTTACATGATAAGCTCTCTTCTCTCTCTGCAGCTTGGGTAAACAGTTTTCCCAGAAATGTTTCACTCACTGCTGCGATACATACGTCACCTGTAGTTTGTAGTTGAAGTACAGTTTTTACTAGGTAACTATTGTACAAAAGACATTCCCTGGTTCTATTTGCCCTTAATCTGGGAAATAGTAAGATCAACCACAAGTTACTATTCCTGTGTACCTAAAGATACAGAAAAAATATTAGTTTAGAGAGAGTATGTTATCGTATTTTATAATACATGTGCCCTTTTTAGCTATTCATTCCTGGGCACAGGGAAGTTCATTTTTAACCTTAATTTTCAGCCCAGTACCTTTTGGCATATGAAAGTATGTAGCACTGAAGTTTGTTTACAGAGTTATTAATTTCCTGGATTTTTTTTTATTATTAAAAGAAAAGAGGAGGCCCTCTGGAGCCCAGCAGGTGAGCAGCTCATTGCATGTACCAGCTCTTCTTTTCTTCTCAGAGGAATATTACGTACTGAACGGCAAAAATACATTTTGGACAGACTCTATACTTGGATTTTCAAATGCTAACAAGATGGTAAATGGGAAGAATTTATTTCTAGAAGAAAGCTGCACACTTCTCTCAGCCAAGACCTAACTTTAGACATTCCAAGTTTGAGACTTGTCAGCCCTGTTTTTCCTCAGGTCTCCCCAAGAGTTTTAATAGAAAGGGAATTATGACAGCTTCTGCCAGAGCAATGGATTTGGGATTAACCTGATGGCATCTTTCAACTGCAGCTTTTTCACACTAGCACATTTGCAATTTCTTTTGTATCACAGGGAAGATGTTCGGTTTTCTTTTTCCTTTCTTCAAAACTGGGAAGACTTTTTGTTCAAATTTTCAAAAAGTCCACACCAAAAGCTGTCACTGTCCCAAAATATGTTGCAGAAATTGTTTTGCAGTCTCACTTAGAGGTCATTCCTCCAGTTTCCCTCTTGAATTTTTCCTGACAAACACAAACCTATCCCTTGCTCCAGATTTTCCTTCATGTTACTTCATAGGCTTCTGCAATGTCCTTGTGTTTTCCCTGGTGCTTACACCCTCCACTTACTCATAGGCACTCAGCATGTCTCCCTTTAGCTATACATATTCATCTCTTTTAATCTTTTATCATAAATCAATCATTCCAGTGCTTAATCATATGTTCTCTTTCCCCTGGAATGCTCTCCTGCTCCTCTCCCTTTCTCCAGTGTTATGTGCCCAGAACCAAACTCATTTTTTCAATTGCATGACCAAAGAGACTGACCAAAGCAGGACAGTCATCTTTTGAGAACATATAATGAGAGTCAAGTCATCTATAGGATTGGTGGCTCACCACTGCTGTTGGTACCTGTCACAGCTGATTATTTTGTGTAAGTTCTTTAAAAATAGGGATTCAAGAAAGTCGCCTGGTTGCAGTCAAGGGTGTCAAATACTGGTGTTTCATTTCAGGCATGGACTGACCCATGGGACCCAAAAACCTCAGAGACAATATGAGAATTCAGATCCAAGGCTCACAAGATTCACTTTTATTTGGTGATTAAGCCTTGCAGTGCTCTTAAAAAAGTCAGACTATTCCCAACTCCCCAGTCCAAGCAACTTCCCAACTACACTAAAACTACCTGACTGATCAGGACAGAAATCATCCACAGGCATGCAGGCCACAAAGCCTTCCCTTTGAATCATAAATTCATTACCAGAAAAAAAGACATATTAGAAGAAAAAGAATGAGAGAGAATAAAAAAGAGTCTAGGGGTAAATAAGACACTGGAAAAGCTAAAATTTTTAATCTTTTGTACTGACCTGAAGGGGACAGGGAAAGAAATAAAGACCCAGTCCTGATCCTAGACTTTCTCCTGCCCCTGAAGAAGAAAGACTTCTTTTCCCATTCTTATTCCTGAGGACTAAAAGAGCAACTCATGTGTGTCATGGAGCTGTACAAACTTGGCCCCTGAAGGAGAGCAGAAATGACTGTGAGTTGATCTGTCCATCCTGGAGAGTCTGGGCAGGCTCTGGGGACAGGACAGTGCTCCTGAGCATGCTGGTGTTGCTAGGGGAGATGCTTTCACAGGCACAGGCACAATGCAAAGAAGCTTTTACAAACACAGATGAATGTGACAAGGAGACCAGGTAGACACAGGTGAATATGAGAACAGACAAAGTCTGACAGGGGAGCTACTCCTAGTGGCTCATGTAAGCAAAACAATTTCACCCCCTTCAGAGACAAGTGGGAGCCAGGATACTCTGTTTGTAATTTGGGGGATTTTTGAAATCATAAGTCTTCCATTATAAAATGCCTAAAGCCTTCAGTCACTGCAATCAAGCCCTGCAATATCCTGTGACATGTAAAGAAGCACCTTCTGTGTTGTAGCAAACATCATCAAAAGGCTTCAGTCTAAATCATATTAGTCAGAAGAATGTACTGATGATGTTTCTGATGAGCAGGTTTCCTTATCAAAAACTTTATTTCTTGCTTCTGTAATGATCTTCTGTGGTCAATCTGTAAAAAGCATCCCTAAATACAAAAGTACTCGAGCGTGTGTTTACATTTTCAGCCTGCTGGTGTCCTGGGTGAAACCTCAGGTGGTTTTACCCACATGCTGTGGGGCTGCTGCTTCTCAGGTGTGGCCTTGAGGTACCAGTGACAGCTGTGACCACTAAGGGCACTTCATTCCTCTCATGAGTGGGTTGTCACAACAGTCTACAAATGTTTGGCACAATCAACTTTTTTTGGCAGATTCTTTCTGCAAATCTACAAAAAGTATTTCTATAAATACACTGCTGCTCAACATTTTTTTATGACCAAGTACTGTGGGCAGAAGAGCCCCACAACACACAAGGCCTTAGTCTTACTGTATAAGATGGGTGTTAATCCAGCTGCAGTTAATTGCACCCTCATTTGCTTGCACACACAGTGGTGAGATCCAGCCTGTTAATGCCTGATAGAGGCTGGAGGCAAGGGACAAAAGTCTTATCTCACTTTGGTTGTATGAATCTGTACAAATACAATCTACTGCAGGTACACAGCAGAGCCTGAGCACTTGAGGCAGCCCTGCTAAATTGGAATTTCAGGCAGAAAAAATTTTGCAATAAACTGAAAGTTCTGCACTGTCACCAGAGTCTTTTTCACAGTAAACATTGAACTATAACAAAACAGAAAGAAGCCACTTTGTGCTTCTGCAGATGGTGATATTTTAGTGCAATACTAAGAGCCCAGACTGCAAGGATGGCAAATTCTTGATTCTTGTCTTGCTCCTTTCAATCATTGAGAGACCTTCAACCTGCACACTGTCTACAGCCAGATCTGAGAAGGCCTGATGTGGTTCTGTGCTGTTGGGGTCTATTAAACTGGTAGTTCATCACACACTGTGTTTCAGAGGTGCTGTGCTCCACCAGATCCATCATCCCCAACCTGCCAAGGCCACCAAGAGTGACTGAGATTGAAGGGAAACAATGAGAAAGCTCTAAGAGTAAAAAAACAAAACAAAACCAAAAAAACCCCAAAAAAATAAAAAATATCCCAAAAAACCCAACATAAATCAGTCTGCAGCAGCCTCTTTCTCTCCTGTAAATACCAAAGAAAAAAATTGCCTAGCTTTTTGGGAGAATTTAAAAAGTTGAATAAAGAAACAATCTCTGCCAATGTCTATCACTTGACAGATGGCATCCTAAGGAATTTAACAGCTACCTGTGACTTATATAAAGTTATCTCAGGTCTGTGAGAGAGCCTTGGATGAATATTTTCTGCTTGTTCCACTGAGATTTAGAAAGTGTATTTGGGTTTACAAGACACTAGTATGCTCTGACAATAACCTCTACAAAGATTACATATTTTGGGAAAGATCTGGCAGATTTTCAGGCAGGTTTTAAGATCTCTTGTATATGCAAAGGGAGCTTTGATTTCATGATTAAGATAGATTTATAGCAGCAGTAGCACCTATTTAAATATTATGATAACGAGTGAAAAAACATGATTTTTAGATTGTATTTAAATGAAATGACATCTCTATATGCTGGTAAGTTCAAAGCTGATTTCTCTCTTTCAGTATTTGTGGGTATTCAGGTTTTTTTTTAAGACATAAAATACATTAAAAGAATGAGAAGGAAATATATCCCACCTTTTAATGAGCTCTGTAAATATAATAAAATTTTTAGGGTTACTTCATTTATAGAAAGGAATTACATTGCTTCTCTTCCAAAACCTGTTTGAACTTTTTGTCTACATATCTTCCCATTGTGTTCTTCCACAGGTGAGGACAGAAGTCTTTACTAAAACCAGGATTTTGGCATTGCAATGTTCAGCAATCCAATATATAGCCATGCTACTGTCATCAAACTGGCAAAAGAAATCAGATCAGGCCCTAAGTAGTCATTATCAAACAAAACTAGGTTTAAAATAGAATATTCAGTCATCCTGAGGTTAGATTTTAATAAGTGCTTAGTTCTTAGGTGTTATGATAGGTTTCTACTCACAGTAATTACTGATTTTGTATGTAAAACTGTAAAGTTTAAGAGAAAATACTGACCCATCTTCACTGAGAGGAATAAAAATCACTTAGATGTAGGAGAGCTGTAAAAAGATGGAAGGAAATTTGGCCTGGCATTATCTGAAAGTCTAAATTTCTTAAAGTACATTGCTTTGGATATGTTGTGTGTATGGTCATTAATTATTGTTTTCTGTAAGCAATTCTACTTTAATAAATAAAACATGTGTAAAGTGCAAGCAAGATGTGATACAGATCTTTCTAAATGTGTCTCCTCACAGCCACTCAGATGCCATTTTCTAAGCCCTCTGTTTTACTGTCAGACTATATGTAAGAATTATGAAAAATGCATTTCTTTTTTAAAAAGTTGATATGCAATTAATATATAAGTCAAGAATTTGTTGTGGAGTTAATTCCCAGATAGACTGATGGAAACCAGGTTCAGTCTGATGCCCAGATGAATGAAAACTTCTCAGCTGATTGTGTTATTTATATATTTTATATTTTATACAGAGAAGACTCAGTATCACGTTTGGGTGTTCAAAGATGCATTCTCCTGCTGCAAGGAGAATCTTTTTTAAGCTTATCAAAATTTTGTATCAAGTCTGCTTTTGAATCAGAAGTAGATTTTCAAGTAAATTTTTCATGCTGAGTTATTTTTTTCAGAAATCAGCAAGAGTTAAAATTTTCTGTGCAAACATAGGTGTTTTTACTGCAGGCACATGTCTCTGGGCTCATCAGCTGCCCTGTTAGAAACCTGTTCTTGCACAAAGTGGTGTGAACAGAGCAGGTAACTCTGAAAATGTCCATTTAATTCCAGGACCAGACAGAGCACCAGGAAGGCAATGTGGTGTATGCCTGTCTGGTGGTGTACATCTCCACCAGTGGGACAATCTGCATGTAACTCATTTAATGAAAACTAACTTTCTACCAAAGTGGAAATTTCAAAAGTTATTGACTTTTCTGATAGAAAATGAACTCCTCAAAACCTGGGTTTTATGGGCAAAAGCAGAGAAACTGAAAGGGGAATAGACTAATGACTTTTAAATTTTCACCACAAATAAAGATGTTTTTTATCTCTAGGGAATATCCAGTTAAAATAAAACATAAATAAATATTCATAATGTTTCCCTATGTAGATGTAGTGATGTATCACGTTTTTCATTACTGCAATTTTAGATGTAAAACAAAAAACCCCTTTTGCTTTTTTTGAAACAAACTCAGCCTGCTAACACTGCCAGGAAAGCAAAGTTAATAAGCCAATTTGTTTCCTTTTCAAGAAGACATCCTTGTGTTTTATCTCAAGTTGCTTTTCAAGCTACAGAGAAAGCACCTGTAAACGTGTTGCAGAACTACCTCATTATCCTCATTCAAACCCTGTGCAAGCACCATTAGTCAGGCACTGTTTTCAAGCAGATGCATTTCTGAACTCAATACACCTTGTCCCAGTGCATGAGTCACTCATCCAAGGGGACTCTTTTTTCATAGCTCCTGTCCAGCTTGGTGGTCTTTCACATGCGGACTGAACAATGGATTTGGAGTCCTAACAACTGGAGAGCAGGCAGACATGCAGACTGATAGCAATATATGTCTTTCCAAAATACCTGATTTCTTAGTTTTCGTGACTGAAACTCCGAAGTTCCATTTCTTAAGGTTTTAGAGGGATTGGTGCCCAGACACTGGAACTATCAGGTGGCTTTGATTCTTTTGATTTTCTTTAATTTCAGTGGGAGAAGTCGTCTTCAGTTCTTTTTAACCTTGTTTTGCCCCATAAATCTATATGGTATTTTACCTTTATTTCCCCAGTTGAGTAAAAAATTACTGTAGATTTAGACTGTGTGAGTCATTCAGAAAGATACACTCATTTTAAGAAACCCAAGAGCTTCCGGGATGCCCCAATGAGAACCCAAAGGTATCCTGACTTCAGGGTCTGCAATGCAGCTTCATTTTCAACACTTCAACAATTAAAAATGTTCTTTTCCACTGTATGCTGAGTAAGGCTTATAGCAAATCTATACTTTTACTTAGGCTTTTACAATTCTGTTTGTCATCATATTTGGTCAACTCTGTTTCCCTTTAGCAATGACAAGAGAAACTGACAGTCAAGCATGTCTCAAAATAAAGCAGAAATTAAAAATAATGGCTCACCACATCTCTCCTTGACCACATTGTGATTCCAGGTGGCAAGGTGACTTTAGTCAGAGAGTAAGTTACTTTACATCAGTCAAAGTTCTGTAGGTTCACACTGAAAGGAAGTCTAGGAAAGGGAATGACAGGAAAGTTTTGATGAGGAATAGAATATGAAGAAGAGAGCATATCAAATATACTGAAATCCCAGTAATTTCAGTAGGCAAGCAGACACAGGGGAGACAAGGCTTAAGTTCATGGCTATCCACAGCAGAGTCAGACTGATAGGTCCTTGAGCTCCCTGAGCTCTTACTATGGATGACCAGTGACAGAAGGTACTTCCCTGGCTGATAAAGCCGTGACAACAAGAGTGAAGCCACTGCAGGTTTTATGGAGCAAGGATGTTTTAGGGACAATAAGTTCCTTGTCCTGTTGGCAGACGACTCTCTCCCCACCTCAAAGAGGCAGAGGGATTCTGCATTAGTGAGATCCAGTTCTGTAGTCTTTAAATCAGCTGAAAAACTTCACTTTTACTAGAGGACAGTTTAACAGGCAGCTCCCCTTGCCTTCAATTTACGGGAACAAGACAGGCTGAAAACACGGGACGTGGTACAGCTCAGGGCCAAGGTATGGGTCTGTCCTGGCTCTCTGGATATAAATACAGGTGAGTCACTGGATGTGCCTGTACACACCTTGAAAGAAAAATACCTGAAGTGATCACTGACTGCCAGGAAACCGTGCCAAATTGTTGGCAATGTCCTTTGCTCCTCCTTGGCTCATCTTCATTCATGAGTGCTGAGCCAAGTCAGAGTCTGCCCTTTGGCTCCTTTCATTGGCTCATTGCAGCAATGTACACATTTTCTAATGAACAACCGTGTACACCCATGTACCTACACACACAAACATGAATTTTCCACAGATTTCAGCATCACTTGTCACGACTTCAGTGGCTCTTCTTTCAAAAGGTGTGTGGTGAATATTATTTATGCCCGTGACAGCATGCACAGAAGTTTCTGTGCTTCTGAGGATTTTACTTCAGGGTTTTCTTACTTGCTGCATGGAAGCCCTCTTGGTATTATCTTAGTTTGCTTAGATAAAAGAGGAGTCAAGCAAAGAATTTCTGTAGGTAATTTAAATAACTACTTCCTTTTACAGGGAAATTTGTACCTGTGCATAAATGTGTTCTAATGGTTCAATTCTGATCTACTTAGCGATGTGAAAGCATTTAATAACTCCTATTAATTCCATGGTCTTGTGATAGATCCTCATGGGCATATCTGAGAACCGAATTTAGTTTGCAAACCAGAAGAATCCTAAAATGACTTTTTCTCTTTGCTGATGGTGTGCATGATCCACAGTACTTTTTCACTACAGTGGGAGGAAAGATATTTTCAAAGATACTCTTGCAATAATAAAGTGAGGGTGTTGTACAGCCAGGGTTTAACTGGGAAACGCTCCACTTTTCAAAAAAAATTTTCCTCCTCTGTGAGAGATCTTTGCCAAAGGGTGTACATGTTACTGTTGCAGCCAAAATTACTGTTATAGCCAAGGGATGTACACGTTTCTGTGGAAAGGCTTTGCCAAAGGGTGTGCGAGTTACAGCTCAAAGTTACAGTTGAAGGGGCATTCCTGGCTTTAACGTTTGTGATCTGCTTATCCAGTCAATTAAACGTGGTTTATTTTCAGATGGCTGAGGGGATTGCTCATGTGATGCAGAGGCTATTGCTATGGGAGCCCTCAAAAACAAGTTTCCTTTTAACTTTTTGCTGTTATGCAAGGTATTACTGGTACTCATGGTATTCCCCATTCCTTCTACAATATGTACTTCTACAAAGAATAGCTTACCTCCAATTAAAGATGGTAAAAGTGCTCAATTTTTTTCTCTAAGGGAGCCAAATAAATTGCCAGTCTGCCCCAGGCCATGCATGGCTGTTTAGCAGGCTGCTGTGTGCAGCTGTAGTCACATTTTGCATGGTTTTGAATTAATGGCAATAGCTAAAGAAACAGATCTGGTTAACAGACTGAATTCTTCAGTATAAAATGCCAGTAGACAGTGGGGTCAAAGCCACAGCAAACAAAATGTAAGAAACTATAGAGAACAGTTCAAAAAAGTAACACAAGAGAACAGAACTGGTTGAAAATGTAAAATGAATCCTCCACATTTTGGGGCCAGTGCCACTGGAAATCTGATGGCTCTGTTCTGCAATAATTTCTTAATCCTTTACTGTTGTATCAAAGACCCTCACCACTGTCAATGGATTGTTTCTTCCACTGTCATGGTTGATCCTAAGCAGATGTTTCCATGCTAGAACCCTGGCCATGTTTCATCTGGTTTATTTTGCATTAGGAGGAGAAGTTGAACTAAAACTTCCATGGACGTTGGCCACTAGATCTCTTTTGACCATATAGAGAGACCAGGGTGGTTTCCTCATGAGGAAGAAGTTCTTCATTCACCTTTGCCTTTAGACATTAAAAGAACTAACATTGGCCTTTAGACATTTACAGCAGTGCTAGTTGTTCAATATATCAGAACTAAAGAAAGATGTCTAATCTTTCTGAAACAGGTATGAAAATGTTACCCTCTTGAGATGCTTGTTTTTCTTCATGGACTAGAGAATTTGCCTGGATTAAATGAGACTTAGATCAGGTCTAACTTCTACATATTTAAAGTAAGATGAAATAAATCTCTTTGTCTCACCACTGATTCACACCAGAAATAAGGCAGTTCAAAGAAAGATAAACAAGATGAGTGGGAGCAAGGAACACTTTTGTTTGATATGTGTATGATGAGAAATTAATTTAGAGGGAAAGTAGGTAAAGAATAACAGGATAGGTCTCTTGACTAACAGACTGGAAGAGACAAAATTAATACAGATACCTACTCTTTTCCAGTCAGGAGGAAAGGAGGATCAAATTGGATGGAACAAGCTTGAATATGGGAAAGGCAACTCCTCTCCTCCATACTGCAAAATCATCCCATAGCCATAACAGAGCAAGAGCCCAACAGTTTCAAAGGACTTGGAACAAATGCCAGGTATATCAAGACAATGAGGCTACCAGCAGTTGCTTTAGTTGGCGAGAAAATGTAATTACTTTCTCACACAGGAGTAAAGGGTTGCACTGTTCTTGTATAATATATACAGATTGGTGCAAATTGAACTACTGACCTTGTCATTAGTCATTATATGAGAAACCTAAAAAAGATTATACATTAGCCCCAAGCCTATATTTGATTCCTGGATGCGTAGCCATATTTATCTAATGCTTGTAAACAAGCCAAAACTTGCATGCAGAGAAATTATAATTTTTTTTACAAATTTGTTTAGAATTTGCTCCTTATGTTGCATGTAAAAAGTAACACTGCTTTTATTTGATGAAATGCAATCACTTCTAACTTTCTCTTTTATGTCTTCCACTTTTACAAGATGTTTCTTCTGGCAATATCAGTCAACTTTCTTTACCTTGCTCTTTGTTCCCACATTGCCAATATTTCTGTGCTGCTGACTTCTGCACATATCCTCAGGAGTTTTTTTGATGATACTGAGAACAGGAGACCCTGGATGTTTACCAACTCCTTACTTATTTATTATACCTGGCTCACTTCCTAGGACACAGTGAAAACAATGTCTGTTCTTGTTGATTGCTAAACAAACCTTGTAAGGAAACAGTCCTCCAATATGTCTAGGAACATTGCTTCTTCCCTTGGGACCCCATTGCTGTCATCGAGAGCAACACCTGGAAAATAGTGGCTGTCTGAGCTTTCTTATAAACCTTGCTACCTGCACATTTATCCACATTTTTCAGCATTGTGCAAAGGGATGTCTGTTCTGTTTTCTTCTTGCTGTCTTTAGTACTCACTGAGTTACACCTCGAAATCTGTGACCTGCTTTGCCAAATATAATTTACTGAAACATTCTCTTCTACATTTAATCCAAAGCTTAAGCACATAGCTTTGATTAACTCATCAGGGTATGGAAAACCCCAAGGTCAGGAGGAAGGTTTGTGTTCCTCAAAGACTCTGTGATTCTGCTGCTGTTCTGTCTGTAGTAGGTGACATTATATGGGGCTGAAATTTTCAGCACTGCCCTAGAGATTTGGATACTTGTATTCCCTTAAAACATCATCCTAAGCATTTCCAAAAGAATTCCAGGAATGCTTATACAGATATGAGTCTCTTGTCTCATCTCTGACTGATCTGCCATGTAAGTGCTTATGAAACATTAAAGCTTGCATTATTCCAAATGCATCTCCATGATGGTGCTGCCTTTAATAGTGGTCATAGTGAATCTCCAGCAATAAGAGTTTGCATCTTCTTTTACATCTGCCAGGAAATTTGTGGTTTTCAATATTTTTTCTTCTGTTCTGCCACAATTTTAATGCTGTGATGTTTCTCCCAGAGCTCCTACCACTATTTTAGAACTGAACAATTGATTCACTGATTAATCAAACAATTAATTGACAAGAACCCTGATTTATGTCAAGTTAAATTACAGCATGCAAATATTTGCCTAGTGTTTGATGTAGATTTAAACACAGATTCCATAAGTATTTTTTTTAGCCATGAATATTTCTTGAGGATAATCCAAGTGAAAAACTCAAGCTCTTCCTCCTTCCTGATGATTTGAATGGATGAATTGTGGCAAGAGTCACACTCCTTTTTTCTGTTAAAACCTTAATCTGATAAATAACTCTCAGGATGATTTTTAAAAGCAGAAAGGGCAGTAATGTGTCTTGCTCCCACTAACAATTCAGCAGAGTTAGGCACCGTGCTCCAGTTTACATTTTTAAAGATTTACCTTCTTTGTCTTGAAAGCTGTGTTGACAGCAAGCTCCTTTCAGGACATTCCTCTGAGAGAAGCCAACAGGCAGTCTCAGACCTTCCTGTGGATGTGTGAAGAACAACTGGTAACCAAAGAGCAGGGAAAGAGACTGATGTGCTGCAAGCAAGGAAAAAATAAATTTCTCAAGGTGAAATTGTCAACAGCTTGTCCATGACTCAGAATCTGAAACCTCTTTCAAAAAGTAACTGCAAAGTAACACACACATAACACACACACACACACACACACACATACATATCTATATATCTATATCTATATATAGATATTGTTTAGGTACCAAAAATAGAGAGTAAGGTTATATTTCTTTGCCAAGAAAGGACCATAAGACTGCTGTTGTTTAAGATAGCCCTTGGGAGAGGTAAATCCAGTTCTCTGTCTTTTAGTGTGTTGTGTCACTCTGGCACAGTGCTCTGTGCACCCTACAAGGTGATGCTTGTGAGGGGTTTTTTAATGCAATTTAACTAATTTTGTTCAAATCTCTTCTTTTAAGACTGTGTAACCCATGGATTTAAAAGGCAGGTTAAATAAATATTTGAGGCTTTGCTAGAGTTTTCCAGGTGTTGTGAGGAGTTAAATCTAAATCTCGGTTTGCTAAAGCAGTGCTGGGTCCTAGCAGCAATTCAACTATCTCTGCCTCAGTTTCCTTATTTATTGGATGGGAAGGAGAGCATTTTAAGTGTCCTTACAAAGGTGAGCCATACTATTTGCAAGGTGGCATAGCCTGTCTTGTTTTTACTAACACATGGCAGCACAATGCAACTCCTTCTGTACCTTCTGCTAAATCCTGCAGCCCTCCAGGGCTCTGCTGGGCTCATCCCTGTGCTGGGCAATTCTCCACAGATTGGCTCTCTGGGCTGGTGCTCCCGTGCAAACAAAGCTGTCGTGACACAGGAGCAATGCCTGCGAGGTTGCCCGCAAACAAAGCCCTGCTTACTGAGTTTATCTGCATGAATTGGTGGAGCTTGCCCGTTCCTGCCCAGTTCTTTTGGCTCAGACACCTTAATTCTGAATATATCCCTTGCTATATGCTGAGTAATCTGTTGTGAAAAATGCCTCTGAAGAGGCCCCATTATGCACGCTCTCCTACCAGGCTGCATTAAAATCCTGCCTAAATGGCCTGATGGCTGATTAAAGTCCCAGAAGTTTTTAAATGATTATTTATGCTTCTCAACCATTATCTAGTGATTGTTGAAGCACCTTGCCGGAAGCCTTCTTTGTGGTGAGTAATGAAATAATGCAAATTGATGGGGGCTGGTGCTGATTTTTAAAGGAAAACAGGCTTCATTGGATGACAGGATCAATGCAGTCTGTGTGAGTTGTTGAAAAGGTTTGTCAATGGAGATGTCAGACACCCCTTCCTGACAATCCACACAGGAGGGTGTCGGAGACCAAAAACCCTCCTGACCTCTCTGGTTGGGAGACCTGGCAGTGCTTCTGTGAGTATGGAAACAGAGAGGGGAAAGAAGACTCGAGAGTGAAGACATGGGGGAATCCCAGAAATATGTAAAGCTTTGGCTTTACATATCTGCATGTGCACTGAGTTATGGATCATCAGATCACACAGATTATACATTTTGTCACCATCCCAAGATCACAACAAAAGATCACTGCAGCTTTCTCAGACCTCTGACATATTCTGTGACTGGGGCCACAGAAGGACAAGATGAAGTTTGGGTTCAGTTTAAGTTTTTTTAGATTATTTAGGATTTAGCAGCTTGTCAACAGAATATAAAAGAACCTATCAATCTTAGATTTAACATTTTGAACATGATTTTGGCCAGCTATGGTTTAAGTCAGTGCTGCCTGCATGTTGTTCCAGTTGCTGGTATTTAAAATTAACCAAGAGATGAAGTTCAGTTTGAAGACCACCAGCTTCATGAAGCAACCATCTGATAGAAAAGAGAACAAACATTAAGAGAAAAAATTTACTAAGACCCCAACCTTCTAATGTTGTTTTAATTACGATTGATATTAGAATCAGGCTATTCAGTGGCAGTGAAAATTCATTTTCAGGCATATTTCTATTACTTCCATGACTTTGAAGTCACCCCTAAACATTAATGAAAATATACTAGAGTAAAAGGCAGTGCTTTCACTGTCTCAGTTTCTCTTGGAAATGAAGGTATGTACTAAAAGATTGAGGTTTTATTGGTTTTCTTCTTTGTTTGCTTTTCACTGGGCATTGTTCCTGTGCAAAAGCTCTGATTTAAAGTTGCTGCATTGCAGTATGACGTGCTCAGTTGTGAGACTCAAATCCCAAATGAGAGGCCAACTGAGATTCCTCCCAGCTAGGTCTCATCTAAACTAACTCTGGCAAAGGGCACCTTTTTATTTTGGAGACAGATCTGGAATGGAAATGTTAAAAAAATATTTTGATTTGGACATTTAAGTATTCTTGGTGTTTAAAGCTCTAGTTCAGCCCCACTCTACTGGAGTTTTTCAGTGTTATTGTGTTCAAAACATTCAATGTGAGTTCCTAAGAGCTCATTGTGATACATAGAATTGAGCTGAGTCTGAGTCTAGCTGCCTTAGTCCATTCAGACCTGCTTCAGACCCTGCTAAAGACAGGAGCCCTGCCTTTCCTTGGTATCCACATGCAAACTGCAGAGTGTCTGTGTTCCCTAGTGAGGCACTCAGGTTTGTGTGGAGGTCACTCGGTACAGAAATTTAAGCATTTCTAGTTCTTAATTCTGAGCTCTGGAGACCCAGCACAGCATTTAAAGAATGCCTAATTCTAATTCTACAAATGCAATTTTGCCCAGCCCAAAGAAAGGCAGTCATTGCCACTGCCAACTTTTGCATTGCTTTTAATTAATCATGTTTAACTTTGCTTGTTTGCAACAGAGGAATCAGCAGCTCCACAGACTTGTATTAAAGAGGGTAGAGGTGTCATAGATGTCCATGGAGTCACAGAACAGGTTGCTGAATGTCCTCATATTAGGAGGCACATCATGATGGCACTCCAACCATCAATACATGGTTGTATACAATACAATACATCAATACATAATTGTATACAATAAATGAAAAGTGAAGAATCACCAACAGCTGTTGCACTTATATTTTTTTTTAAATCCAAATAAAATCACTCTTGTTGAATTTCCATTAAAAAATTAATGTCTCTGTCCAGAAGCTTGGAAGATGATCTGTGGATACAGATTAGACTGAGGAGTTAGAGCTCACAACTACCACCTGCCCAAACAGAGCTCTAATGCATCAAACAGAATATTTTGGGCTCATCACCTAGCCAGATGTACAAGAACAATGGGGCCACATGACCAGCAAAAGGCAACTCAACTAATGTTGAGAAAGATGTCAGTCATGGACTTTATGCACAAGCTCATTTTTGTGAGCACTCCTTGACAGGGAGAAGCAGCTCTGACAGAAGGAGCCCCCTGAGAACTCCTCCCTGCCTGTCCTGTCCATGGAGGCCACACACACTCAGAGCCAGGAGAGGACCTCATTCCCTGAGGCCAGGATTCCACTTCTGACAAGGACAGTGGTGGGCAATGAAGACAAGGCTGATGTTCCTGGTGTCCATGTGGCTCCACCAGGCTCCTCAGGGGGTCAGGGAGGTTTCTGTGGAATGTAATGTGCACTACACAGGTCAGCCTTTCTGATCTCCCTCAAATGCACAGCAGCACTGGAGCCCTTCCCCATCTGCAGGGGACTTTGATTTGCTCTTTGGCCACACGAGTCTTCCTTAGCTGTACCCACAGTGCTTTATCGTGTGAAAAAGGTGCTCCATCCAAACAATGTGAATTAAAGCAGGTCTAGAGAATTCCTTCTTTGTAATAAGTTATCCATTAAATACCACTTGAGCTTTTCTTGTTTTAAAGCATATGTCAACATAATCTCAAATACTTTTTATAAAGTACTAGTAGTAAGTCATTAAAAATGACAAAAATGTCTTTAATCTATAAAAAATATTTTAATCAACTGAGATATCTTTTTCAACATAACAAAATAAACACAACCCAGACTAGGCTATCTAATCTTCAGCTCACAGTGGGATGACTTTACAACAGAATGTCAGAATCACCAGCTAAATTCATTGGGTGCTTTACTGCTCTCAGGAGCTTTCAGGTATGTTCTCCTCACTACTGTGGAATATCCTAGTTCTTTTTAAATATTTACAGATGTCGAATATTTATATGTTTGTATTTCCTCAGGGGTAAATCCTTGCACTTTCTGAAAGGTGCCATGATTCAGAAATAGGAAATAAGTTTTTAGTAGTTATTGCTCAAAGGTAAGATAATAATTCAATTATGTTTGGGAGCAGCCATTCAGAATTTTTATCCTCTTCATTTGATTAAAATGACCAGAAATCTTGGAAAAGGCAGAGGAGTTCAGAGAACTGAAGAAACTGGTAATTATAATGAAATATATTTTGGGAAAACCATATATAGCATAAACATACAGCATTAATAATAATTTAAATGTAATATTTATCCATGTAGCATACTGCATAGTTGAGAAACTATGTTGAAAGGTGACCTTCTGTTTTTAAATTACTCTAATTGAAGCTGATCTGTATTTTATATGGTGAGGCTGTAATAAAGACCAAGATGCAGCATAAAAGTTTATGATAATTATGCACATGGTTCACAATGCGTTCTTGATCTCCCCTCATATTTCATATTTTATTGTATGACAATTGTCAAATACTTCTTTTCTGCGATCCTTATTCCCTTTCATGCTGCTTCTAATTGAACAGAAGAGATCTCCACACAGGGATTTCAACCATTTAGTCATATAAATAGAGATGGAAATCTCTCCATGGTATTTCCCCAAGTAAATATTTGTTGAGATTTAATAATCACATGGTCTAAAGATGGATAAATTTAACTTCCACTCAGAACAGTTTTGTAAAGTAAATTTCATAGATTTATCTCTTCTCTGCAAATTTAAGCTGTTTTGTGTTTTTAATGAAGTCTCTAATAGATATCTGTCTGTCACAACCAAATGCACAATTTGATACCTCCAATTGTTTCTTTGCAGGAAAGCAATGGAAGACTCAGAGAAGTTTGAGCTTCTCTTGAACTGAGGGACTTCTCTGAAGCTCCCTCTTCATGCTCAAAGATACAGAGGGGATAGGATTTTGTTGCTTTGGTCCATGTGGTGGCTGATCTGAGGCTCAGAGCGTTGGGAAATTTGCTCATCTGTAACCCAGGCTGCTTTTTCTCCTGAGGACCAAGAGGATTTGTAGATGTGATCCCTGCCAAGGTACAATCACCACAGGGAGCAACACCCTGGCTTCACCTCCTAAGAATTTGCAATTAAAGAGCAAATATCTTTCTTTACTAGTGAGTGTGTGACAAGAAATTAATTCTATTTGCTGACAGTTGCTGGTGCTGTACCCTAATGTCTCCATTAAAACATTAAGTTTACATTAAGTATGTTTTATGTGCATGTTTCACACATTTACACAAACACAGACAGATTTCTTTCCCAGTACAGGCAGTACAGAAGCCTTTTTACCACTACAGCAATAAAGGGAGCTGTAGTAAAGGTGAAGGATAGGTGAATCACAGCTAGAAAGAGAACACTTACTGCTTATTTTCTTCATAAACTAAGCATGTAAGGGTAGACATAAGTGACTTGGTATTTGTTTTATCTCTGAATTATTTATTCGTAATTGGTTTGCCTCTGTTTTCTTTAGAAAAGTGTTACCAATCGTTTAAAATGATTGTGATTTTTTGCTAAAATTACTTTTTTTGTGTATGAGTTTTTAGCCATGTCTGTTCTTGGAAAGAAGCCTGCCTCCTCTGCAAAACAGTATTCCAATAATGCTTGTGTTTCTCACCTCTGGGCTGGAGAGACTATGAAAAGTATCTCCCTTTTTAACAAATCTTTCAAAACTACTCAGCCCCTTAATTTCATTATAAATTGACTTGTACAAATCCTTACAAGTATGGTTGCCCTTTGACAGTTCTTCCTGCTTTAGTCTTAGAACAGCAATGGGAACAGAACTCTTGATCACAGCAGGAATGCGTTTATGATCATGCATTGCTCAAGTCTGTTTTTATTTCTCGTTTTATGTAAAATGCTGCAGTAATCCCTTTAGAATTCCCCTCAGCTTAAATCTCAGAGACTGTTCAAGACTGCCTCTTAATGTCTCAAGAGCACTTCAGCTCACATAAGCCTCATATTCAACAGGTAAAGCCCACTTTGTTCTATAGAGATGGCTGAAGTAATGTAAAATTAAAGATTTAATCTTCTGTGGTAACTCAGACTGTCCTCAGTGCAGCACAAAGACACTAAAAGTCTGTTAACTTTTAAGTAAGTAGAAAATTCTTTGATTGACAGTGGTCTGCTGTATTGATCCCATAAACTATGCCACAACAAATTTTATTCCAATTGGGTGAGAAGCCTTATTGCACACTTTGGGAATGCAAGGGGATTCATTTCACTATTAACAGGTTTTCTCCATTATAAATTTTAATTGACAGGATTTAAAGGCAATTGAAGTAGAGACCAAACATTTTGGACAAATTAAGGAAGGATTTTTTTGGGTTTTGTTGTTTTAGGAGTCTTTAAAACTAAATTTAGATGGAAGCAGTCAAAGGACACTTGAGAGTTCAAATAACTGGCAATTCTATGAAATGGAATATAGTCTGCACACTTTTATTCTCATTAGGAACTTCACACAGGGGCTTAACTGATCTGTACCTTTAATGTGTTTTCTCCCAGCTAAAGGACAGATGCTTGCACAATGGACTCCACCAATTAATGCAGCCCAGGCTGACATTCAAAGTGGGTTAATATGGACACAGCCAAACTTAGCACATATTTCCTCAGCTATAGATCAGTCAGGTGCTTCCAAATCCCCCTAGTGTTTCCCTCAGCAAACCAACAGAAGCTGTGTTAAAGTTGTCTGGGCTGGTATCACTCAAGTCTCTTAACAAGTTTGCCAAGAAGAACAAATGCAGCCCACAGATGACTCGAGGAGCAAAGCAGCCAGGCATTTTGGCTGATGCTTTGGAAATAATTCTGATGTTTCAGTGGTTCTTTTCTACCTTGAACTGAGACCAAAAGTTGAAATGTTAATTTCCTAAGCATCCTGATAAATTTTGGATGGCCAGACACCTAAATGAAACATTTTAATTGAGAATATTTAGTACTAATCTGTTTCCAATGCCATGGCTCCAAATCCTCATGAGATGTGGAGGACCAGGTAGGTCCCAAACACAGGGTGACTAAACAGTTCTTTAGCCTGTATTGACTTGAGTTTACATCAGAACTTTACTGGTGACAAGGGAAACTTAGACAGATTCCTCATGTGAACACACAGAAACCCATTTTTAGGCATTGGAATATGTGACCTGAATCCTACCCAACATGATTAAACTGCTGTAGCTGAGCAATTTGCTCATGAAGACTACAGCCTTTGCAGTCCATGAGATTCCTTTTAAAATGTAGCACTGGAACATTCCTGACATGGTATTCCTGCAGAATTTCAAGCTGTATCTTTTTGGGACAAATTTCTGAGATTTGAAAAATAGATATGAAAGTTTACAAACAACTGAGGCCTACAGATCATTCTTTTTTTTTATTTTTTTTTTTTTGCTTCTGTTTTGATAGCTCCCTATCTAGAAGAATTCATTTTTTTCCTTCTCTGCCTTCTTTCCTTTTCATTCTCTTGCTCTTATTTCATGTATTGCATTCAAAATGCCTGAATCAATGTAAGATGGGAAATTGCTGGCAATATTCAGAGACCATTTTCAGGGGAGCAGTTTGGTGGCTGTGGGAAGCACTCCCATCCCATCCAAAAGGTGACTGGATGCAATGCAGTGGGCCTCTTTCTCCTCTTTATTTTTTCATTTTCAGTAAAGCATGATCTTGTCATTGATCTAGGAACATCCCTCTCTTGTTTGTTTTGGAAGCTGTCCTAAATCTGTAGCCAGTGGACACCTTGAGCATGAAAAGCAGAGAGAAAAAGTTGCTTCAGCTTCTCCTTCTTCCCCAAAATTCCTGTTTTGCCTGGCAGTAAGGCAAAAATGTTTTAGGGATGCTGCCATCAAAAACTGCTCTGAGCATAGAAGAATCCTGACAATGGACCTTGCACAACAAGGCTGTATTTTACACTGAAAGAAGAAGAAAAGTAAGACCACATTTGCTTTCTTTTATCTTTCAGAATCCAAATATGTTTATTTTTTATTTTCAAATCCTGTCAAGTGAACAAGAAATATGTATTTGGGCAAACATATATTTGGCCAAATCCCTTAAGACCCCAAAGTAAAAAACCCAAAATCTCACCTAGGTTTGTCCAGCACCATCCAGAATCAGGCACTCAGCTGTCTCAGAGCTGCAGTTTTAAATGGCTTGCTGAAAGTCTGCAGCCTCATAGGCAATTTCATTTTATAAATGTAAGCTCTGTGAGGAGTGCCAGGATGAAGATAGGGCTATAATTGCTTAAAGAAAAGGCAGAGGTTGCTCCTCCAGCATTCATCTCCCTGCCATGGAGTTTTACCCCTTTGGCCATCATCAAAGCAGCTGAGTGCTTGCTCTGTGAAAGGTCATGACTGTCTGGGAAGGATGGAAAGGAAAGGGAAGACATCTGCAAAAGGTCCCTAAGCCCAGCTATCATCTCACTGCTCTGTTGTGGGGTTCTTCATTCTTAAGAAAATAGTTCAGAAACATCTTTTGGAACAAATTGCAATAACACTGGCAATGTTACCCTACTTGAGTTCAGCCAGTGAGAAATACTGGGTCTGAGGCTCCCATTAGCTCATTTTGCTTTAACATAGAGTCTGAGATAATTTTTTGTAACTTTTCAGTCTCTCAGTTTCCTATCCTCAAAGTGAGAGCAATGCTTTAGTTCATCTAGAATCTAATACAAAAACCAGGAAAAGCTCTGGGGCCAGGAACCAAACCTGAGGTCTCCCTGCAGCTCCCACTCACTGCATCAGACTTGCTGTGTCCAGCCTGTTTCCCATCTCTCCCTGTCCAACATACACACACTTGAATTTTGTTTTTTTTTTCTCTAGCAATAGGCCAAAAAGGGAGAGGCAGAGAGTGCCCCAGTATGACCAGCTGGGGTGTACCAGGCCAGTGTTCTCTTTGGGATCCCATGAGTTTGATCCCCTTTGGCTGAGCTCAGCCTCACACAAAGACAGCCAGGATTGCATCCTGGGGAGTCTTTGCTTTACTTTTCTATAAATATCAGTTTCTTGTGAACCTTTAGGCACTGATAATGTTACAAATACCTGCAACCCAAATTCACTTCAGATGCCTGGGTTTTTTTCTCTGTGGCCCATGAAGTCTGCATTTAAGTGCTGAAGTTTGGCTGGTACTGCTTTTGGCATTCTCACCTCATGAAAATCAGTGTTTGTTCTAGCACTGACTTCAATACAGCTGGAATTTTTTCTTAATGTCTTGGAGCTAATAGCCTGTTACTTGCTACCAGCTATGACTGGGCAATTTTTGATTTATCAGAAGAGATGAAATGTTCTTGATGTACCAGCTAAAATTTTTAATCAATCCAATGCAAAAATCCTCTTCTTCCTAATAGAATATTCTGTTTCTCTCAGCTTCCTGGGAAATTCCATTATCTTCTGTCATGTGTCAAAATATATCCACTGAGTATTGATATCAAGCAATTATGTGAGACAAAATCATTTGTGTATGGTAAGAAAGCAGAGGCAAATTGCTGCATTCTGAATTGCCTCTCTTGGTAGCAATGAGGCAAAGGCTTCAAACTTCATGTGGAAATAAGAAATGCATGTAAATTGCTTTGCCTAAATGGATTTTCATTAGAAGTGAAATCCAAGCAGTTCAAAACTCACTAACGTTCACTGGCAAGAGCCAAATGGCTGAGTCAACCTCACTTTTAGTCTTTGGTTCTTTTCTGTAATGCTGAACCACTGAAATAGTCTGATCAGACTTGGCATTGCATTGTGCCAGATTAGTTAAGTCATTGACTGACTCATCCTTGGGGTATGACAAGTGCTAAATGAGCTACTGATCCTTTGCCTTGCTGGGTACAGCTCAGTGTGGGACTAGGACACAGACAATAGGAGATATTAATAGTGGGTGGCTCTGCTCTGTTTAACTACTCTTATTTATTCTGCATAGGTTCTCTTCCTCACCCTAGATGCTAATTGTTTTAGCTATGATAGAAAAGAAAGAAGTCCAACACTCCTAATTTAAAAAAGCAGGTCATCAAGATTCCAAATGTCAGTTTGAGCAGGACTCAAAAGTGTAGGCCTGAAATCCTACATCTGTACATGGTACAGCCTCCAGGACATGAGGAAGGAGGTGTACCATAAGCTCTGGGCAGGATTATGCTCTGCAGAGATAAGGGCTGTGCTCTGCTGTACATCCAAGAGCATCTCTGTGCTCAGAGCTGCCTGACAGAGCTGTGCCCCTCAGGTAGCCAGGCTGGGGGGAGCTGCTCCTGTGAAGGCAGATTCCTCAGGAAGATATCCTGAGATCCAAAATTCAGACGCTGACTGAAAGCCAAAATTTTCAGAGTTCAGCAAGGTTTTCAAGTGTAAGTATCTGAAGTCTGCTTGTGTGGAAGATATCCTGATATGCATCCACTCAGGTGCAGAACAAGGAGGCAAGAAACAAGGTGACAAGTCTCCCAGCCACCTTTCTCACCACGTCTTTCAGGATGTACAAGTTTTCTCTGTAATTCTTTGACTACAACTCTGTGAAAGGACTTGGAGCTTTATGGCTTTGTGTTCTGAGTTGCTTTCCTCTGAGGAATTGCTTTGGATTCAATCAACAAGATATGCTAAATGGAAAGCTGTTCTAGCTATATCTCAAGGCAGTTTAGTTTGCATTATTGTCCACTAGGGATATTCCTATCATGCTATTTGTGTGCAGAACTGTCATAACTAACACAGACAGGCCTGTGCCATCCTTGTTTCCCTTGAGCTCCATGGCATTCAACACTTTTGAATCTGTATAGAACATAGGAAGGCACAGTTCACCTTTACAGTATTAACTGAGTGGCAGTGCATTTAACTTAAAAAAAAAAGGAATTGAAAGGTGGCTTGGTTTAGCTTTTTGTTCATTATCAGACAGTGAAACTATTCTGCCTGAATCCACCTCAGTGATGCTCCTTGGGTGCTCTCCTATGTGAAATGGGAGATTTTTGTCATTAAAAACAAAAAAAAAACCCAAAAAACCAAACCACCAACCAAACACCCCAACCAACCCCACAAAACAACAACAACAACAACAAACCAAAAAACAAACAAACAAAAAACAAAAAACCAAAAAAACCCCAAAAAACCCCCAAAAAAATTTAACAAAAAAGATCTGGAATACCTGGTCAGTTATGAATTCAAGGTCCCTGTCTCCAGCCCAAAGACAAAGCAACTGCTCACAAGCAAAGCAGGAGACTGCACTGAGCTAAAGCTGTCCACACAGTCCTGGCACTATATAGGGATGGAAGAAAACAACTACAGCTGGAATGAAGTATCTGCAACAACAAGTCAGGTGATTAAAGTCTTTTTAGACAGATAATATCATCTATTGTTACTGGATCTCACAACTTACACTGAAAGCTCAGGTATAATTCCTCCTCCAGCTTTCTGAACTGTTGTGTGGGACAGTTTTAGAGGCCCCTAAAATTGTTTTTCCAATAGAACCAAAGATTTAAAATGCCTAAGACTGGTGATACACTGGCACAGGTTGCCCAGAGAAGCTGTGGATGTCCCTGTTCAAGGCCAGATTGGATGAGGCTCTGAGCAGTGTGGTCTAGTGGAAGGTGTCCCTGCTTATGGCAGGAGGGTTGGAACTGGATGGTCTTTAAGGTCCCTTCCACCCCAAACCATTTTATGATTTTGGGTTTTGAGAAACCTGGATCTCCTTACTGGGATGTCCGTGCTCCCTGGATCTTGGGCTGAGTCCTGGTTTGCTCTTCCTGCCTAAGTTGCACCAGATCTGGTTCACATGGCTGAGGGGAGCAGCCCCTCCGAGCTGCTCTCACCTGCAGTTTGACTGAACTCCTGCAGGTGTGATTGGGGCTGTAGTCTATGGGGATCTCACTAAGGTTAGTAAAAATAAACATTGAAACTTAGTAATTTAACTGTTAATTATGCAAAGTCAATTTAGTACAGGAAAAATACAGCAAAACCTTATGATATCTTTTTTATATCCTGGAGATCATAGCAAATTGGGTTTGATCCATGACAAGTTCTCCCAGAATGATAGCACAAGGTCTGAAGTGTATTTTGAGGCTCTTGATAGATGTTTGAATAGCACCTCCTGGTCAGCAATAGCAATCCTTCCCTACCTCAACCTCTGCCAAATTAATTCCATAAATGCTTTAGTACTAATATATTTGTAAGCTGGAAAAATTAGATCTGGAGAATGAGGTATTGTCTTAGTCCGGGAAGGCATGCAAGCCCTTAATGAAGGCAGGTATGATATCAAACTAATAAACACTCATTTAGAAATTGCTAAATGCTATGAAAAACTGCCCTGGTATCTGGAGAGTTTAAGACAGACCCACAAAGTAAGAAACAGCTATTGCTACTGGTGGCTTGTGAAGCCATTAAATCTGTCTGACGTTCACTTTTCAGGTCTGTGAGTCACACAGACACCACATCTTGCTTCAACCAGAAACAAGACCCACTTTACCCAATAAATTGACCAGGCAAGGCTGTTCATTTGACCTTAATTACCCAAGTGTTCAGCCAATATTATGCAGACAGACAACATCAGTTGACACATTGGTCCTGCTAATAGTGATACTTAGCACTCCCTACCATTTTTCATCTTCAAAGCACTTTCCAAATTTTACTTAATTAATATCTTTGAAGATGCCAAACTGTTTGCTGATATTTCACTGATAGTTTCTGCTCTTTCCAGAGCAGAGGAAAAGATGCTATTTCCTAATTAGGTTTTAGTAAAGACACTACTGACTTCCCCTTCTTCTCATCTGGTTTTCAGTATCCTTCTATTTCCAGCAATCTGACCTCTTGCCAGTCGGCACCTGGGGAATTATTGCCTTACTTGCCTTTTAAATGGCAGATAACAAATTGTTGTCAAAGTAAAACCCTTCCATTTTTCTTTCAGACAAATTTAAATTTTACATGCTTAAGTCTCAGATCTTCAATCCTTTCAGTCAGTAACAAAGTAGGAGTCAATTAGCTCCAAAAAATTCCAAATAATTTTGTATCTTTTAAATATGTTTCTTAGGTATAGTTTCCTGACTTTCTGTTTGTTACAGTCTTACAAACATTTATCAGATACTTGAATTATAGGCCACTGTTTCAGCGGAAGCTTTGTCAGGTTGTTGAAATATGGATGTGATTCTGGACCTTTCATGTTTTCATGGAACATCTAAAGCCACATACAGTATATTACATGTCATTAGCACTGCTGCATCTGTCACTCTCAGAGGGGAATTGGCTACTGGCAGAGTGCACTCCAAAGTCACAAACAAGCATTTCCACCAAGGTCATGGAGCTTGTAGCTTTTACAGTGTATTTAAGGAAAAAAAATGTATCTGTAAAGGATGGCTATATCCTATAAAATTAACTGTGAATGGCAGATTTTCAGTAGGTGTGAGGACAGTGCTTTGCTCAGACAGTTTTACAAAGTACACAGAGAGCAGGTTGTTAGGATACTGCTTCAATACCCTCTGGGCCACTCAAAAATTGTGCCTTACACTACATTACAAAACTCTCACTTGTTGAATTTTAAATGACCTAGACATTAAGGAAGATTAATTTCCTTCTAGTCCTTTTCTTTTCATTTTGTTCCAACCTCCAACTGTTTCTACTAATTCTGCTCTAGCTAGAATCATCCTTCAAATACATATCTGTCAGACACAGTACTGTCCATCATTTGTCACAGCCTAAATACAGACACACACACTCACACTGCACACTCTGTGTGTGTGGCTGTAGCTCTTTCATCTGCAGCTCAGCAAAGAATTGAGCCTGCTTGCATTCTGTTCAACAAAGCACTTAAACATAAAAGTAAGGATCAGGCTGATCCTGAAGCACACTGCAATTAGAAATGCATTGTTTAGTTAAAGGTTGAGATGAATGGTACTTTTGGATATCTTATATACCATAGGAAGAAACCTCCTTCCACTAACTTTCTGGGATGAAAAAACCCCTATTTCAGTGGGTACTTCTACCAGCAGAAAATCCATCTGGCCTAACTCTAATAGGATGCTAAAAACAGTAACAGTGAGAAACACCCAGAGCAGAAATACTTGCTAAAGATGTGATCAGCAGCCAGCGTGCCCCTCAGGGACTCACTGTTTACTCCTCTGGAAGTTTAGGATGGGTTTTTCCAAAAGAAGAAAATCTTGATAAAAATACATCTACTCTATAGGAAAAAAAAAAAAAAGAAAAAAAAAGAAAAAATAATTTAAAAAACAATCTGGAGTAGAAGAAAAGAAAGAAGAGAGATCTCAGGGAGAAACAATTTTAAACCAGTCTACTGCTTCCCCCACCACCAGCCATTCATGGAACAAAAGGCCTCTGAGAAGCTGTGGACTAAGAGAGCTCATAGAGGAGGTACAGGAGATAATTTGCTTAAAAGAAAGAGCTGCAAAGCAAAGGTCACTTCAAAGACTGCCCAGAAATGTGGAATGCTGGCCTGCTCCTCCCTTTCACACTGCACTGTTGCCATGATAGTGTGCTCTACCCTACTTGTGAAATTGTTTCTAACCACAGAATATCTTGGTACCATTTTCCCTGTTCTCCTCATGGTTTTCAGGATCAAACTGTCCTCAAAGCTCCACGACTGGAAGATGATATATTTAGTTGCAAAATGAACTATGTTTGTTTGTTTGTTTGTTTTT
>WBNO01014245.1:19561-54489 GCA_013400575.1 Peucedramus taeniatus
CGGCAGCGCGGGCACCCGGGGCAGGTGCGGCGGGCGGGGACGGAGGCGCGGAGGGATGGAGGCACGGAGGGATGGAGGGAGAAGGGCGGGTTCGGGGCTTTCTCCCCGCTCTGCGCCCGCTTCGGCCCCGTTCCTCCCGGCAGGTGGGGCCGGGGCTGCGGCAGGAGGGGCGGCAGCGCGGGGCCATGTTCTGCAGCCGCCTCCAGCGGGGAGGCAGCGGGCATTAAAGACGGTAAATTAATCAATAATGGGAAACGTAACGAAAAAGCGTTTCGAATAATAATAAAAAAAAGGAGCCGCACACGCCCAGCCCTAAATTTTGCGGGGGGGAAGCGTTATTGAGGTCACGGCACCCCGGCGCTGCCCGGCTTTGTTGCACCCCCCGGTGCCCATGTCGAGGGGTTCGGTGTTTAACGTGAACGAGGTGGGTCCCATCCTGTTGAATCCCGGGTGTTTTCCAGCCCCGGGATGGGGATGCTGGTGCCCATCCTCGTGGGTTCGGGGCTGGGGTGGTGCTGCTTGGTGTCACTGGTGCTCCCTGGACGTGCCGTGCACACCCCAAGCATCCCAGTGCCATGCTGGGATTGCCCTTGTCATGCTGGGATTGCCTCCTCGTCCCTTCCATCTGCCTCTTCCCATGCTGTCTCTTCTTTCTCGTCCCAAAATCCCACCAGGTGGGGTGTGGAGCTGCCCCCCTTTCTGGGTTTCGCCTTTTTTTACCTGTGGTTGTTGGGTATTTCTTTATTTTAAGTCTAACTTAGCTGGGAAAAGGGAAGTTTCCTGGCGTTTTCCAGGTGTTTCCTGGAGTGCACACCTGCCTTGGAGCAATCCAACCTGCAAGGAGCAGAAACAGCTCATTTCAGGTGAGGGATGGAGATTCCTGCCCGCATCCCTGACTGCCACACAAGGCAGGACTGGCTTAGGGAAGACGATTTTTCCTGGTGTTTTTGAGCACCTAGAAATGCAATCCTGCTGCTGCTCGCAGAGGGCAGCTGCCATCACTTTAGAGGGAGTTTCTCCTTCCATTTGCTGTGGTACCACCACGCGAGGTGCAGCTCCATTTGCAGCAAGAGGCTGCTCTCGCCTGGAAGCGTGCTGGAAGGAGCAGCTGGGATGAGCTGAGCTGAGCTGTCACCATTTGTATGCAGAGTACTCCCGAGCTTCCCGGCGTGGATGTGGGCAGATGTTGGATGCGTGTCTCAGTCAGTGGAACCAAATTTGCTGCTGGGGATCGTTAATTTGTCTCGTGGAGCGGTGCCTGCCCGCTTCCAGCCCTTGAAGGGGCTTTGGCTCTGCTGCCAGCACCTCAGATTTGGGGTGTTCAAGGGCTTTCCTTGTGGGGTTCAGTTTTCTTGGCATTATTTTTCTCAGGTGGTCAATCAAAACAGGTTTCGGTTGGGCGTTTTCAGACTGCTCTTGAGGGGAGAAAAATTAAAACCTCTTTCTCTCTAGGAGTAAGAAATTGCCTAACCCAGTTATGCTTTGTTCCCTCTTGATACACAAAATGCTTGGTTTTCACCCCAAGATGAGCAACTTTAGGAGAAAAGCAAAGTTTTGGCTGATTTACCTGTAGTTTGTGGAGGATTTGAACATAGAATCATGGAATGGTTGGGGTTGAAAGGAGCCTTACAGACCTGCCATGGGCAGGGACATCTCCCATTAGACCAGATTCCTCCAGCCTGGCCTCCAGTGCTTCCAGGGATGGGGATCCACTGGCAGATGGTTCACACCTGATTAAAGTATTGCATTTTCTGGTTCTTTGAGTCAGGTGCAGGTGGGGTTCATTTTTTGAGACCTGGGGAATGCGCTGCCCATCCCACAGATGGTGTCACAGATCAGATGGGGATGTTTATCCTGCATCAGGGGATTAACTGGGGATGGCAGTGCTGGGAGCTCAGTGTGCCCTGGGGGAAGCTCTGTCAGGAGGGGATGGGCCCAGTCCCTGCAGGTGGCAAGTGCAGGTTTTCTGTGTCTCCCTCTGTCAAGCACTGTGTTGAGTATTTACAGGTCAGGCTTCCAATTTGGTCTTGCTCACCCTCCCAGCCTCTGCCTTCCCAAGGTGTTCCATTCAAACTGTCCCATTCCCTCTGTGCTTAAAGAACTGCAGCTTCAGGAGGACCTTCAGGAGGACCAATAAATAAATACAATAAATGTATTTATTTAACATATTTTATACATGAAAAGGGAGTGCTGTAGCTTTGTCATTTCCTTCTTGAAAGCCATGGGAAACTCTGCTCCCCTGGCCAGACCTCACAGGATTAAAATGAGGAAAATGTGACACTGTAGCTGCCCTTTCTCAGTGAGGAAGAGCTGGGTGTAGCCAGTCAGGGATGCCTGTAGCGTGCTGGTGAGGTGGGTGTTTCATCTTCTGCCTTNTGGTGAGGAAGAGCTGGGTGTAGCCAGAGGTGGGTGTTTCATCTTCTGCCTTTTGTGTTCCTCTGCTGCATTTTGGAGAGCCGTGCTCCTCACGGACTGCTCGTTGCTCTGTGTAGCACCTCAGGCTTTTTTCCAGTGTTTTCCAGGCATGGGATTTGGAGGTGTTTGGGTACCCCCTTGCTGAGCAGTCCTGAGGGTGCAGCAGCGGGGATGGAGCAAATTGCTCCCCGCTTACCTTTGTGTCCCCACGTGGAATTTGTGGAATTTGGGCTCTGCAGCACTGCGGGGCCGTTGGAAAGGCCACGTTGGGGATGTTTTTGAGCTGGTGTCCGTGCCGAGGCTCCTGAAAGCCTGCCTCCATCAGCAGGGGAGTGACAAATTGTCCTGACACATCCTCAGCACAGCCAGGCCGGGTGGGCCCGTCCGGCCGTGCTGGGTGTGCCCACCCCGGGCTCCGGGACAAATCCCCCCTGGCTGGCACAGCGTGGAAAATTGGATCATGAGGCACTGTCTGAGGGGAAATGCTCAGAGTGGCCGGTCCCTTTCTTCCCAAAAGCAAGATTATTCAAAAGCTGGAAGAAAGCTGTGGATTTGAGTTTGTCTTGAGCAGAATAATCTTATTTTGTCAGCCCAGCGTGCTGATGAGGCTTGGCTGTGGTGTTGTTGTCCTTTGGGGCAGTGCTGCTAATTTAGCTGTAGGAATGCTCTGACACTTGATGAATGAGTCCGGGAAGAAGCAGGGCACTGGTTTCCACCTGGCTCCCAGTATTTCCCAGTTTGCTCAGCTTGCTGGCTGCTGGGGTCAGTTGGCTTGCAGGCTGGCTGGCTGACTCCTGTGCTGTGTGCTGGCTGTGCTAAGGTGTGGGGCTTGTACTGCAGTGCCTTGCACTTGTGGCAGGCCTTCGGGGTGATGCTGGGAGGGTGTTGGGGCTGCTGGAATGTGGCAGCAGGGTTTAAAAGGAACCTAGGGGGGTTGTGGTTCTGCAGACAGGTAAAGCAGCCAGCCCTGAGCAAAATGGTCATGGCTGATGCTTTCTGGCTGGTTCTGAGGTCTGCAAACCCACGAGTCTGTGGAACAGCACTGGGAGCCCTTTCTTGAGGCAGAGTGGGCCTCTCTGGCTGAGTTGGAGTAGCCAAGGCTGTAAAGCCCCGAGGGGATCGTTCCCCTTGTGTACCTGTCCTGTAGCACAGGCAGCCCCAGCTCAGCATCCTGGCTGCTCCCAGCCTCATCTGAGAGGAGCAGCAGCTCTCTGAGGGCCTCTCCCTACTGCTGCAGTGGCAGCAGAGCTGGGCTGGCTTTCTAGGTTTTTCTGCCAATGCAGTGTAATCTCTTTCTACCTCAGGGGCTCTGCTGGCTTAGCTGTGGTGCTCAGACTCCAGAGCTGGCTGGGTGGTGCCTGGGGCTCACCCCAAGGGCACATCCTCGGGGCTGGGGGTGCTCATCAGTAAATTGGGTGGTGCTGGGTGCCGCGGGGCTCTGCCTGCCCGTGGAGGTGGAAAGGGGAGCAATTGCAGAAGCCCCTTGGGCTGCTGATCTTGCAGAGCAGCACAGAGATGTTCCCACTCGCCTGGCAGCAGTCCTGGGAGGAGGATTAGGGTGAGTGGTCCGGGGCAGAGGGGGGTGGGCTCGGTGAAACCTCACTGAGCACCGGGCAGGCTCAGCCCTGCCATGGCTGCAGCCCCCAGGCTGGATCACTGCTCCTTGCTGGAGCTGAGGAGCTCCTGCCCTGTGCAGTGCTGCTCCCACTGGCTTTTCAGCACGAACAGCCCTCAATCCCCAGCTGCCTTTGCAGGTCACCCTGGGATGTGCTGGATGCAGCAGAATTGTGGCCCTTTGGGTAAAGCCTTGTGAGGTTTTTAAGGTGGGCACAGCTCTGCTGTGAGGCACTGAGTGAATCTGAGTCTCTTTGCAGCAGGATGGATCTCCCTCCTCCATCTGTGAGCTGGAGCTTTGTTTTACACTGAAATCTGCTGGTTGTAGGCTGGCTTTTTTAAGTGCCTGTGGAAAGCATGTGTGGTTTACACTGGAGTCTGGAGGAGAAGTATCTGTGCCTTTAGACTTGAGTGGGTTTTCTTTGCAAGTCTAATGAGCTTTTTGCTCCTCAGAAATCAATCCACTGGTTTTTCCCTTTTCTTTCCTAGCAGACCAATTAGTAAAGGTGGTCATAACACACAGCGTGGCTCCTGTTTGCAGTGTCTCTTCTTTAAATATCCAAGGGAAGGGAGCACCGGGGGATACCTTCTGTGGGGCTAAAAGGATTATTGCTGCAGTTGGGCTAATTATTTCCATCTTTGCAGCCTCTCCACTCTACCTGCCCTGACCTCTCTTGCTCGAGCAGGTCTGGTGTCACTGCCTGTGTGTCCCTGCCTCTCTGCCTCCCTCAGGGCTGTCCCCGGAGCAGTGGGCTTGTCCCCCCCTGGGAAGGCAGAGGGATTTGTCCCCAGGAGCTCAGGAGTGTTTGGACAGTGCTCTCAGGCTCAGGGGGGACTGTGGGGGTGTCCTGTGCAGGGCTGGCAGTCGGTGATCGTTGTGGTCCCTTTCAGCTCGGGATATTCCGTGGTTCTGTGATCCCCGGGCTCAGCTCTGGGGAGATGCTGCAGGGCACGGGGAGGGACAGAGGCTGGTGATGGGTATGGAGGGATGAGGTGCAGCCCTAAGGGACAGGAAGGGCTGTGTTAACTCTTGAAAAGAGGTGATGAAACCACTCGTATTGAGGGGTTTGAATAGCACGTGTGAGACTTGCAAGGGCTTTCTGCCACTTATCAGCGTTGCACTTTGTGGCTCCCCCTCGGCTCCTGCCCCGGGCTGTCTGCCTGGAAGTGCCAGATGTAATTTCAGATGGATTTCATCAGTGTCTCGAGTCAGTTGCTGCAGAATGAAATTCCATGAGGTGTTTGTAAATGACTCAAAAATCTAAAGAAGCCTCTCCTGTGACTCCTGAGGACATCCAGCTCAGCCTGTTTGTGGAGGGCTGGAGATTCCCTTTTGAGATAAACCAAGAGTTTTCTGTGCACTGCAAAGATGCGTTTGCCGGGCTGCCCTTTTGAAGTTGAAATTGTACAAGTAGGGGAGGTGTTCAGAGTGGCAAAATTGTTCCCTGTCCTAGGAAACATTTTATCTTCTCTTCGATTAAAGGTTACTTGAATCCTGGCTGCGTTGGCTGGGTCCCAAGGTGGAGCGTGTGTGCGGCTCAGGAGCAGCTCTGCTCCTTCTCTGCGGGCTGAAATGTCACTTTCCCGAGTTCCTGGGGCAGGGAGCACATCTGGCCCGCTGTTCTCAGCCGAACCACAGGCAGATCAGGGCTGTCACACTCTAGATGAGAGTGCCCATCACTTGGGCAACCAAGGCTTGTGCTGGCTGCTTGCTGTGGATCTCCAGGTATGAGGATGAGCCTCGGGCAGGGGGACAAGGGGGCTGTTCCTGCTCCGTGTTGAGACCACGGCGATGGCAGGAGGGCTGCCAGAGGAGACTGTCCCAGGAGAAGGGATAATCTGGAGGGATTCCTTCCTGGAGGTTGGTCTGTCTTTGTGTCCACTCAGGGTTATGTGAGGAGCCCTTGTATGAAAATGGCATTTATATCTGGAGCTGTACTTGACTTTGGTATGGTCAGAAGAGAAGGAAATGTAAGATTTGGAAATGTAGCTCGTGTTCCTGCCCTAGTGCTGACCCACCTGTACAAAGTGCTGACTCCTCCCTGCAGGAGCCGAGTGTTTCATTACCCTCAGTGCAGATCCTGCGTGTGATGGGGTGAGAGGGGCTGGGATTGAGTTACCTGTGTGCTCTGAGATGGGACCTGTGAGGAAACTGGGTGATGTGGCAGAACTGGAGCTTCTCGTGCTCTCTGCTGGCAGCTCTAGTTTGTGGCGTTGGTGAGCCCAAAGCTGGGATTTAATCCAAAGTCAGAATTGCCTTTTGTGGTTGATTTTCAGCTCCCACTGACTCTGAATTCAAGGGCAGACTCTACCCTGAGCAAATTCTGCCCTCTGAAGTTACTGCTTATATGTGGTTTTACCTCCTGCCTCATCAGCATGACAAAGGGTGCTGCCTGGAGCTGCCTGGAGGGATTTGTACAAGAAGCTTTTAACAATGGACGTCTCCAAATTGGACAGAAAACTACACGGTTTTCCCTCAGCATTTCCCGGTGTAATAATGGGGAGCCTGGCAGGCGTGAATAGGCAGAAGTAATAAATGTTGCTGTTGGGGGCAAAAAGGAAAGCAGGTAGAATCTGCTCTAGCTGAGGCATGGCTTGGAGTCACTGCCTGGGAGAAGAGATTTAGAGAGGATGGGACCAAAACGAGGGAGTTGGAACCAAAATGAGGACTTTGGACAAAGGGGGTGACTCTGGGGTTTGTGGAGCCCTGCAGGGTTGTGGTGCTGGCTGGGTGATCCAAAAAGAGCAGCTGTGAGCAGGAGGAGTCCGTGGTGCTCCCTGGTTTTGTTCTCATCCCGAGCAGCCTCTTGGGCTGGTGCAGATCCCTGTGCACAGCTGGGCACGCTGTCCTGTCTGCTCTGCTGGCTCATCCATCTCCTGTTCCTGCCCTCTCACCCCTCCTTGAGCCCTGCCTGGCAGCCCCAGCTCCAGTGCTTGCCTGGCCCTTGCCTTGGGCAAGGCTCAGCGACCTGGCTTGCTGAGAGCCAGGTGAGGACACAGCTCCCTGCAGCATGTGGAATTCCAGCACCGGGAATCTCTCATCTGCATCCTTATTTCATGGTTTTGGAGCGAGCTTTGCATGAGTTCTGCTTTCCCCCCATGTCAGTGGTAGCTGCATTACTTTGCCAGCTCCTCCCTTCCCCCAGGTTCCTCCAGGCAGGAGGTGAAGAATGAATACTCTTTAATGTGAAGGCACTTATTAATGCTTAATCTCTCAAACGTGTCACTGCTTTTGTGTCTAATAGCAGGGCTTATTGTCGCGGCTGTCTGAGGCCCGTGCTCAGCTCCAGAGCAGTTTCATTGGCCACTCTTGCTCACGTTTAGAGGAGTTTTGGCCTCCGTGGGCTTGTTTGCTCTATCAGCATCCAGGAGCCTCCTGGTACTTGAGTCCTTCAAGGGAAAGATCCTGCTTCGGGTGGTGGTGTTTGTGTCCAGGTGAGCAGCACCTTCCCGGAGCCGGGGGAGCAGCAGCCCTGGCAGGGACCGGCCGGGTGTAAAGTGACTTCTAGAGTAAGGCTTGCTTGGCACTGAGGTGCTGCAGTCGGGAGAAAAGCCGTGAATGCTTCTCATCAGTGAAAAGGGGCACTTGTGTGGGCTGGGTGATGCTTTTGGGCTCGGTGGGGAGAGCAGGAGGCTCCTGCGTGCCTCGATAAGGGATGACAAAGCCGTGGCTCTAGGTGTGGTCAGAGCATCTCCAAACAGGCTGGCTCCATTCATCCACGATAAGAACAAGCAGTGCTGGCACACCAGCAGCCCTGTGTCTTCCAGCCTTTGTTTTAGTGATGGAGAGAGAGCCCGACCCCGCGGAACGTGAATGGAGCCCCGGTAACCCGAGAGCAGAGTGAGATTATTTTAAGGCAGAAATGAGGCTCGGAGGCAGGCGGGCCCTTTGTACATGGCATACATGTGACAGCAGAGCTGCATTTAGAGCTGAAAGAGGATAAAATCCCCGAGGAGGCTGATTGCACCTCGTTTATTTTTAACAAATGTACTGGGGAAGATTGAGCTGGAATTCCGAGACTTGGGGCCGGCTTAAATTCGGACAATTTCCCTCATCCCTGTGAGAAGAAAGATTGGCACCAACTGGGCTAATTCCTGGGGAAGATGAAATGCATGTGGATTATGGATTTTTTTTTAACTTTCTCTTCCTTTAGCCTTTGGGTTAGGAGGGGAAATAATGGTTTTACAACTCTTTGGCTGAATTTATGGTCCCCGTTCCCTTGTGGATTGTCACAGTCACACTGCCTGCATCTGCTTGTGCTGTGAATCTGCTCATTGGCCCCATAAAACTAAAATCAAGACAAGACAGATTGCTGCTTGATTGTCATCCTGAGTGGCCCAAAGTGGGCAAAGACCAGCTGGGGAGAGACATCCAAGAGCTCAGTAGGGATGTTTTGGTATAAAGGTTTTTATTTGCTGTTCTTCCTTGCTGTAAAATCCTCGTTTGTCTTGTGCCTTAGCACAAACTGTGCTCCCTTGTTAGGAGAAATAAAGGTACAAATGCAGCTACTGTTGGGTTTTTGTGTTAGAAGGAAGAGCTCTGGCTCTCAGATTCTGTGAACTTGTGCAGGGTATGGGGAGACACAGCCACCTCCCATCACCAGTCCCTTGCTGTTCATGTTGTGGTGTACAAAACATGAGCAGAAACAGGCACTGGTGCCTTGCCAGCCCCTGGGCAGTGGGATCAACAGCTCCTGGGAACAGTGCTCGGGGGCTGTGAACCTGTTGGGGTGCCCACCTGCTTCCCCTGGGCTGGCTGTCCCAGTCCCTCCCCTCCCTGTCAGGAAATGAGGGATTCTCTCATCCCTACCCTCAGCTCTCCTGCTGATGTTTGTTTGTTTTCTCTCTTGAGCTTTTCCAGATTAGGCTTTTTTTCCCCCCTGCATTTATCTTCTTACTGACCTGATACAGATTTAATAAAAAAATGGAGCTTTTCGTTTTAGTAAATACAGTTGTGAACAATTTAGGGAGCAGTGTTTTTCTGCTGTTACGCAATGACATAAAAGCAAAGCAGAAACACTTGATGAATGTCCCATTGTTTGTTGTCTTTTGGCATTAAAGAATGAAAGATGATGTTCAGGAAACACACTGTGACTTTTGACCTCATCTGAAGAGCCTCTGAGTCATGAAAAACAAAAATAATTCAGCAGAGCCAGACAGAAGCTGAAGCAGGCGTGCAGAGCCCGCTCTGGTTGCAGCGTGGCTGTTGGGGAGAGCACAGGTCCTGCTGGAGCCCCGAAAGCTGCTGAGATCTGACATGCTTATTGCTTTCTAGGCTAAGGAAGCAGTGTGTCGAGAATGCTGGGCTCTTTCCTCTGTATTTATAGAGTGTCCTGGTGAGGCTCCTGCTGCATTCCAGCTCCGCCAGTCGCCCTCGGGGAGCTGGGACCGGGCACTGGGGTCAGCGGCTGTCTGGTGCCCAGTTTGGGTGTCAAGTGGCTGAAAGTGATGGCTTGGTGAAATGAGCAGAGTCTATGGAGGGCGTGGGGAGGCTGGTGCTGCTCGTGCAGGGGGGAGCTGGGCTTTTTCAAGCCAGGAGCAGCCGTTCCTGTGAGCTGGACTCCCTGTCCTGTCCCTCTGCTCCCGTGGGGAAGCCTCTGCCGTGGCACGCTGGAATCCACTCCTGCAGTCAGAGGGAAGCAGGGATCCTGGGGAGCCTCACCTGCCTTGGCTTCTCCCCTGGGACAGGCTTTCACTGCCAGAGCCATGCCAGCCATGGTGGCGTGACAGTAGCTGCAGCAGATGGTGCCGTTGTCATCATTTTATTTTCTATCCATGTGCTGAAACAGCTCAAAATAACTTTAGAAATGATGGCCCAATCCATGAAGAATGTTTTCCTGGCCCTGAGAAAATCTCCTGCAACGTTAGTGGCCACAAGGCTCCCCTGGTTCTGTCGCATCTGCTCCAGCTGGGATCGCTCACTAGACTGGAGCTGTGGCATGAAGAATCTTTCATATTTAATATCTTCATTACTGTGGCAGCATTGAATATTCACAGAACTTCTGTCAGGGTGCAGCAAATGTTGTCAGCACTGTGAAATCAAAGAAAGAGGAGCAGCTGAGATCAAAGTAAGCAATAAACACATACCTTGTGTCTCACAATGTCTTTTTCAAGCCTGAGGCAAAACTTGGCAGGGCTCAGGTGCAGCTGGGTGGTGGCTGGTGCTGGCACAGCACTGGCCTGGCAATTTTTGCAGTCAGACCCTTTGACTTAACCTTGGAAAGGCAGTGCTGGGGGAATATCAGCCTTCCAGCATTTTCTGTTAGGCAAATAACGACTGCTCCAAGCCTGAGAGCTCTGGAGCCTGCCTTGCACCTGCGGGGGGATGCTCTGATTTGCAGCAGGTTGGGCTCAGCCTGGGATGGGAAGAGTCAAAGGGAATTAGCTGGTAAATAAGATCTGCCTTCTCTTTGATCCGCTCTACGTGTTCAACTGCTTAAAGGCTTCCCAAGCAAGCAGGATTTTGGGGAGGAGGAATTTATCCCCCCATGGACCATCTCAGGGCTCAGTGAAACCCACGACTGCAAGGTGCTGTAGCAGGGGGTGGGGAGAAATCCGAAGGCAGCCTGGCAAATCCCTGCCAAAGAGGCTTCTCTCCCCTCTTTGCAAAGAGCCTGCTGAGCACAGAGGGCAGCCTTTAAAACTGCTGCTGCTTCCTTTTCTGCTGCCACCTAAGCCCTTCTGATCAGAGCTCTAATCTAGCTAAAGTTAGTGGACTTAGGGGCAACCTGATTTTTGCATCATATTATGGAATGAGCTGGGTGATCTGGAGGGCCAGCACCTCCCTGGGCTGTGGCCACCCTGAAACACCCTCTGAGAGCTCATGGGGAAGGCTGGGGTCTGCACTGCTGCTGGGAAAGGTTGGTCAGGTAAGCCAGGCCAAAGGTGAGAAGGAAATTAAGAAGGGGTGAAAGACCAAGGAAGGAAGATCCATTTAGTGCCAGGAGAGGCTGCAGGTGGAAGTGGGGATGCTCAGGTTGTGGGTGAGGTGAAGGTGGAGCAGGTCACAGTTGTTTTATTTGGGCAGCAGACCCACTTCACCCCCTCCTGCAGCTCAGGCCCTGGGCCGGGGTTTTGTGTTGGATAATCTGGTCTCTAATTGCTACCCTGCTCTGAGGCAGCTGCTGAACTGGGCCTAAGCTGATTTGGGATGGCAAATTCTGTTAGTTTAATTCAGCAACCCTGAGGAACTTACCAGCATGCGGTGTTCCTTGGCTTTTCTCTGGCATGAGCCTGCTCTGGAGACCCCCGTGGTGACCCTGGCAGAGCTCTTGGGGGTGAGCAGCTTTGATTTGTGAGGGCTGAATTGCTCTGAGAGGCACCTGTGGGAATGGAGTGATGCCCACACTGCTGTGATGAGACTCCTGTGCCCCCAGAGCTGTTCTGCTGTGAGCCCAAACCCATCTCATGTCTCTGAAAAGTATTCAATCCCTGGAGAAAGGGGCGAAAGTTTCACACCTCCAAGGAGTTACTTAAACTATAATAAATATGGAAAAATAGTAAAAAGAAAACATGCATTTTGGAGACAATTTCTTTTCCAATTCTGCCCTACTGCTCCAAGAGGCATCTCTCTGTCTTTGAACCTAAAAGGAGTTTTCTGTCCTCTTGACTAGATATCCTGAAATTCCCTGTAATTTCTCAGCTCGCCTCATATTAGTGCCTGCAATTAATGAGATCATCGTCCATAGTCCTTCCTCTGCCGGCTTCTGGGAAAAACAGTACTTGGAGAAGTGCACAGAGGAGATGAAAGGAAAGTTGCTTATGAATTATGAACAGCCTTTCAGGCTGATGTCGTTTCACGGTGCTGTCACTCTGTTTTAATTATGTAATTCAGACGGAATGATGCTTTCTTAAAGCCCTGTTTGTGTTTGATCACCTTTCAGAGGTAACACTTAGCTCGTGTTTGTTGAATTTTCATTTTTAACAACAAGAGCCAGTGCTTTGTGCCCTTTGTGATTAAATAACGGGGAAGGAAGATGCTGAGCACGAGACAATAGCCAGGAGGCTTGGCCAGTCTGGGAGTCAGCTGGGTGATCACTCGGGTATTTTGTGGAACCCCTGGCATGAAGGGTGGAGCTGCTCGGTGTGGCCCCTGGTGAGTCCCAGAGAGTGCAAACCCAGCCAGCATCTCCCCGGTTTGCACTCTCCTGCTGCTGAAATGTTCCTTTTTCTGTGTTTCCTTGCCCGTGTGTGCCAGGGCCCGGGCACCGCCCGCAGGCAGCGCTGCCAAGGCCGGGTTTATTTTGGGCTGGGCTCTGTAAATCGAGCCTCTGGTCCAGCCTTGTGATCCCGGGCTGCTGGGGCCAGTCCCTGGCCGTGTCCCCTGGCTGTGCCCACCGTGACCCAGCGGGACAGAGGGGCTGTGGGGGGGCTGTTCCCTGTGTCTGGCACACATTCCCAGCTGGGTGCTCCCGGATCTCCCCCTCCCCTCAGTGGGGCACGATGTTCTCACCTTGTCTGCAGCCTTGGGTTTGTCTCCCTTCCACTGCAGAGAAACTTTGGCCAAAGGGTGCAGAGTCTGGGCTGCCTGCCTTAGTCTGGGCTCTGAACCTCGCCAGGCTGAGGGTGCTGGAGGCTTTGTGTGGGGTTTTTGGGTTGCCCAGTGGCTGCAGGGTGGGGGCCCTGCTGTGGGGCTGTGCTGCTGGGATGTCCTGGCTCTGCCTCCTTGGTGCTGGGCAGGAATTGCTGCTGCAGACTGGGCTGGGGACAAAGAGCAGCTTGGGGTGACCTAATTGTGGCCTTGGAGCATCTGTGGGAAATGGGGAGAGAGAATATTTCCAAGGACAGTGACAGGACAAGGGAACGGATTCAAACTGACAGAGGAGGTTTGGAGTAGATTTTAGGAGGATGTTCTGCCCTGGCAGGGTGGGCAGGCCCTGGCACAGGTGCCCAGAGCAGCTGGGGCTGCCCCTGGATCCCTGGCAGTGTCCAAGGCCAGGCTGGAAGGGACTTGGAGCAGCCTGGGACAGGGGAAGGTGTCCCTGCCATGGCAGGGGTGGCACTGGGTGGGATTTGAGGTCCTTTCCAATGCCAGGCAGGCTTCAGGTCTGGAAAATGTGAGGTTTGGAGGAGCTGTTAATTTTGGGACAGGCTGTTGCTTTTTAGATAGTGTCCCTGGTTAAGGAGAATAGTTCTGCTGGGGATGGATAAGGTTCTTTGGAGGGTTTGTGCTTTATCTGCCGTGTGGAGGGTGCTGTTCAAATTTATCTCTGTGCAGCTTTCTTTGCTCTAATTATGCATCACTGAGCCATTGCTTCAAGGCGGGGCTGGTTTTACACTTTTAAGAAGATTTTAGAATATTTTTTTTTCCCTTGATGTTATGTTTTTCTCTGAGAGGGGTTTCCCCTTCCCCCACTCAAAAGGAAAAACAAAGAGGATTATCAATATGCACTTCTTTCAGAATTTTCAGTCCATCTTTGAGAATTCGAATCTAGAATATGTCATTTTAATAAGATTTAAATTCTCTTTGGTCATGTGACTTCATTACCTGAGTGAAAACCCACGGCCAAGCTGAGACTTTCCCTCCCTCCCATCCCCTGGCTCTCGTGCAGCTGGAGGTGCTTTTGGGGGTGGTTTTGTTCCCCACCACGGATGCTGCTGACGGTGCTCGGGCACAGGGGACTCTGGAGCAGCAGGAGGACACTGTGCTCCATCTGCTGGGAGATGTTTCTGCTCTCCAGAGCGATCCAGGCCTCTCCCCCAGACCCCCGTGTCCAAAGGAAGGGGCACGGGGGTGTTCCCTGAGCTGCAGTGGGGTGTGAGGTGCCCCCAGGGTCCCCCTGAGTGTGTCAGTGATGGACCTGCCTGCTCTCAGTCGTGCTTTTTCCCTGTAAGGGAAGAAGCAGCTCTTCCCCTCTTGTCTCTGAAAAATTAATGGCTGCATCCTCCCGAGCCCCCCGAGCTGCATCGTGCCGTGCCATGGTGGGAGGGGGGGCTGGCCCTGCCTGTCCCTGAGCAGCACAGGCAGGGAGCAGCATCCCCAGCTGCTCTGCACAGCCCTGGCCACTCCTTTGTGCTGGGGAGCCCTGGCACTGGCTGGCCAGGGCAAGCAGGTGACCACCAGCCCTGCCTGCAGCAGCTCCCTGCCTTTGCTGAATCACAGCACTGCTGCAGCACCAGGGCTGCAGCCCTGCATGGCCAGGAGGAGGACAAGGAGTTCCAGGGCTGCAGCCCTGCATGGCCAGGAGAAGGGCAAGGAGTTCCAGGGCTGCAGCCCTGCATGGCCAGAAGGGCAAGGAGTTCCAGGGCTGCAGCCCTGCATGGCCAGGAGGAGGGCAAGGTGTCCCCAGGNCCAGGGTTACAGCCCTGCATGGCCACAAGAAGGGCAAGGTGTCCCCAGGGCTGCAGCCCTGCATGGCCAGGAGAAGGACAAGGACTGCCCCAGGGCTGTAGCCCTGCATGGCCACAAGAAGGGCAAGGTGTCCCCAGGGCTGCAGCCCTGGAACTCCTTGCCCTCCTCCTGGCCATGCAGGGCTACAGCCCTGGGGCAGTCCTTGTCCTTCTCCTGGCCATGCAGGGCTACAGCCCTGGGGCAGTCCTTGTCCTTCTCCTGGCCATGCAGGGCTGCAGCCCTGGAACTCCTTGCCCTTCTGGCCATGCAGGGCTGCAGCCCTGCATGGCCAGGAGGAGGGCAAGGTGTCCCCAGGGGGGATGCTGTCCATGGAGCAGATGAACCTTCAGCAAGGAGTCCCCTCTGCATGGTGCCCCAGGAAATTGTCCAGAGGCAAGAAAGGACCAAATGTGGGGAGACATTTACCTGCTCTTCTCCAAGAAACACAGGGGAGGGAGAGAGGAGAGGAGGCAGGGTAAGAACAGCCTCGTGTAGATGCAGCCCAGCAGATTTGTGTGTTCTGCCCTGGATGTGCAGCTGGGAGACAAAGGTGTCCCTGCTGGGGGGTGTGTGGGGAGCAGAGTGTGGCTGGGAGGGGCAGGAGCTGCTGCTGCCATCCACATCTTCCTGCCAAAGGCAGGGCAGGGCTGTGGGAGAGCTGCTGTTCCCAGTCCCAGTGTGTGTTTGGGGCTCAGAGGGCACTCCTGTGTTCGTGCACACACACAAACACCAGAGCAGCACATTCCTGTGGCATTTTACACTCAGCTTTGTGCCCAGGTTGCTTTGGTGATCCCTGCAGTAGGTTAACACTGTATTTTAGTATTTCAGTGCTGTAAATAATATCAAGCATCAGCCAGATGAAGCCTGGATATAATCAATAGGATCCTTTGAGCACTGGGAGGAGGGCAGCCATATGTCCAAATAATTAGGGCTCACCAATTAGAGCAAAAATTAGATACTTAATTCTTATTTTATACCTCCATTTTTATGGGTGATTTCATTCCAGTGCAAGTTCTGCAGCTTCCTTGGTTCTCCAGTCCTGTCAAATGGCTTTGTAGCTGTCTGAGGCAGTAATTAAATTGCAGAGTCATCTTGCTAAGGCTTAAAAAAAGCTGGGTGAGAGATCTGGTTACTGGCCCTGGAGTTTCTCTTGTGTGGTTCCATACGTGCAGTTCATTTATTGCCAGCAGACAAAACCACAAGTTTCCTCCTTGCTGCTGGTACCCTGAGCTCCACTGCTGGACTCGTGGGTCATGCAGACATGTGATCACACTAATAGCTGATGATTAATCACTGCCAATGGCTGTAATGATACCAGCTCTTAGCAAGGCAGCTAAAAGCAGTCAGTCCATCCAGCACAGAGCAGGGCCCTGCACCCTGGGGCAGATAATGGTTGGTGGAGACTTCATTTCCTTTTGCAGATCAATGCAGTTTAGAAAAGCCACTGGGAGCTTTGGCACCTTTCTGCTTCCAGCCCTTCCAGACCTGTTTGCTCTGCTCTGAGCCGTGGTGGGGCTCTCTGAGCCCTGCAGGGAGAGTTTGGAGCTAAAGCAGGGACTGTGCTGTCCCCTCACAGCCACAGCTGAGCGAGACCCTCTCCTCTAAGAGTCCTAAATCCATCTCTGGATAGTCCTGTGTCCCCCCATATGTCACTTTTGGATGGCTTTTAAGATGATGAGTGTCTTGTGGTAGCTGTGTATCCCTGCTGGGTGTATCCACAGGGATGGAAGGATCCTTCCCACAGCAGCATCACACCTCACCAGCAAATACACCTCTTGGGAGACTGGTTAAACTGGGAGATGCAGAGTTTGGAGCGTGCACCAGGAGTCAGTCAGCACTTAGCCTGCTGCCCACAGGGCCCTCCTGTCAGAGCAGTGTCCTGGGTGCACTAGGGTGGTCGTTTTGCTTGGGACATCTTCAATACCCATGGAATTTGAATGCAGCTGGCAGGAGTTGCCTCTGTGCTTGTTGTGGGAGATGCAGTGACTGACTCATGCTTTTGGTGGTGCAGGAATGACCAGACCTTCCCTTTGCTCCTGTTGTGTCAGGTTTTGCCTAACGTGTGTTGGTTTTTACTCTCCTTTTCAGGTACCCTTGCTGAGAGGTGGCAGAGCAGCCTCAGGACACCACCATGATGGAGGATCATGCACCTGGCCAGGAAAAACACTTCTCATCAGGTGAGCTCATGCAGGAGGTGGTGAAGGACCTGCCTGGGCCACTGCTGAGCTAGGGAGGGAGAGGGGGAGCAGCGTGGTGGTGCGAGGGGTCCTTGGGGACAGCCCAAGGACCTTCTGTGCCTGTGGAAGGACACTGTGGGTCAGCTGGCTGCAGCCAGGGCACCACGGGGAGCCCACAAGGGGCTCCAACATGCACAGTCACAGCAAAATGCTGCTTGTGGATCTCACTGTCCATTGAGCAGAACAGCCCCTGATATCCAGACTAGGGGCAATCCCACTGCTGCAGCTTTGCAAGTGTGTGTTTGTGTTCACTCCTCAGTTTGCTAAGAAAACACAGCACTGTTTTTATTTGGGGTCACAGCTCCAGGATGCTGCTTGCTGCCTGCTTTCCTCACCTGCACAGGGACCTGGGGACAGCTGAATAGAGAGCTCTGGGAGTGGGGGCCATGCTAGAGTCTTCCTCACCATATTTCAGACCTGCATTTCTTCAGAAGCTTTTCCTTTCTCATTCCACCGTGCTCCACAGCTGAGCTTGGAAACCCGCACTGCCAGCAAACCTGGTGGGACTCACTCCTGGCTATGCTCCATATAAACATCATCTGAATTTCCTGTTCTTGAGGTGCTTTGGACACCTCTTTGACCAGATAAATGGATGGCCTCTGTCCTGGAGAGAATGCACAGCATGCATTCACCCCGGCCCTGTAGCGCATTGCGGTCCGACAGCTCCTCTCAGCTGGTTTCACACATCACAGGTTCCCAGGGATCTCACTCTTCTTTTCCAAATCCGTTTTTCCAGCTCTCATTATTTGATTTGCCCGCACCCTTGCTGAGAGGAGACTTGTGCCTCTTGCCCTGCTCTTCCAGAAGACTTTTGCCACGGTTTCTTGGCACAGAGTGTTGTCCTGCACCAGCCCCTCACAAACACGGGCTGGTTTGCAGTCCTGGGGGTGCTCAGCCTGCTCTGGGAGGGAGAGGACAACAGTGACTCAGAAGCTGCACATCTTTCCTCCTTACCTTGCTGAGATCTCCTTGCCTGCTTGTGCCATGCTTTGCTGTTTCTGCCTGTCCAGTTCACTGGGCTTTTCTTTTGCTGGTGGGTTTCCTTTGTTCCTTTTGGTGGTCACACTGGTGCTTTTGGTTGGCATTTTCACGCTTTGCTTGCTTTTAGTTCAGGTGGTTTTTACTCTCCAGCTGCAGCTTCTTGCAGCTGTGGATCTGGGCGATCAGAGTTGGTAACCCCCAGGCCCCAGTCCATAGCCAAGGACTTGTTGTAAGTGTTTGAATGTTTTCCAGGCTATCCCCTTCAGATACCAGTCGATGATGGATCGGATGAGCCTGTTTCTGAAACATCTGACGCTAAGAGCACCCCAACTACGGAAGGTGGGAGCTCTTTGACTTTCTGCTTTGGAACCATGATGGATGGGGTCGTGGTAAACCTGGCCACAGACTCCCCATGTCCTGCTGGGGTTTCTCAGGAGGAGAAACCTCTTTGTTAGGCTCATCACTAGTGGTGTTTGCTGTGCTGCAGAATGAGATCATGAGCTTTAAAGGTGCAGAGTGGGCTGGAAAGCAAGAAAGGTGAATTGTTCTTTACAGCTCAGGAAGTTGCTTGTGGTTTGTTTCCTGCACACTTTACAGGGGCACTGCAAGGTCCTGGCAGTGCAGCCAGGAGCAGTCCTGTGTTGGGTGACACAGGCTTGTGTCACTGTGCTCCCCAGGTCCTGAATGCCTTGTGGGTAGAAAGACTCATTCCAGAGTGGTCTGGAGACTTGTTCACTGCTATAATTACCTTCACTTTTGTGTTCCTCTGGCTGCTTTAATCCCAAGAATCTGCCTTTGGAGACTCGAGGTAGAGGCTTTAGCTTGCAGAATTGTTCTGAAAGGAAGGAAGGGTGGGCAGAGATGCTGAGCAGTCCCAGCCCTGTCCCGATGGAGGCGTGGGCTGAGTGATTGTCGGGAAAGCGCCTCAAGAAATCAGGACATAAAACCTATCTGGTGCAGGAGAGGAAATTATCCTGCTTTCCAGCTGGGTTGGGACTGTCAGGATGAGCAGCCACCCCTCTGGTAGGTGGAGCTGGGTGTCTCTGTGTCCCAGAGCATGGTGCAGCCACACTGGGGTGTTTGTGCAGGTCCAGGGGAGCTGTTCTGTCCTGCTCCAGACCTGCTGTGTCTCTGTGCAGGATTGCACCAGGGGCTGCTTTCAGTGGTGGATTTTGGACAGAAAGGCAAAGCCTTCAGAAGCGTAGGGAGCACGTTGTGGCACACTGTGTGCAGGGGGCAGCTCGTGGTGTCCCTGTGGTTCTGGCTTTGCTGTGTCATGCTTAGGTGTTCCCTCCACCAGCTCCACTGGCTCAAGGGGGAGCCGGGTGCTTCTCTGAGCAGAAAGTTCTTCAGGCACATCCTGGCCTCCAGAGGGCTTTGCCTCTCAGCAGCTGTGTGAAAGCCGTGTTGTTTTTCAGATGCCACAGCACCTTTAGTGGAGGAAGGAGACCACGAGGATCAGGGTGGTGTGGAACAGCACGGGGAGATCCCAGAAGGAACCACAGGTGAGGGAGACCAAGGTGCAGCTTCATCTCTTGCTGCAGACAGAGCAGAGAGCTGGACTGGTTGGTGCTGTGAGACAACACCACGAAACCTCTCACAGGGACACTGCTCCCGACGCTGCTTCCTTCTTCTCCTGATAATTCCTCACTTAGAGTTGTCCTCTTGCCTTCCCCATCCTGGGGGAACTCGCAGCCTTTTCTTCTCTCTTTCTCTGCTCCACATCCAATCCTTCTGTCTGGTGTCTCTGTGGTGGCTTTGGCTCCCAGCCCCAGGCTCCTACCTGCAGATCCTGTTGTTCCTGTGCCAGCAGCCCCTGGGTGCCTGTCCTGCAGCCCTTGGGCTCTGCCCAGCCCTCGCGGTGTCTTTGGAGTGGCAGGAGGAAACCAGGCCACTGCAGCAGTGCTTTTAAGGGTAATGCAGAGGAAGTGAAGTGACTAATTCAGCCTGAATGCCCTGTGGGCAATCACTGCACCTGGGCCTGGTTTTTAGGGAAGGATGGGCCCTTTGAGAGGCAGAGCAGGGAGTGGCTGTGGCAGTGCTGTGTGTGGGAGAGCAGGGTCTGGGAGGGCAGGTCTGTGTGCCAAAAACGAGGCTGTGTCCCCAGTGCCATAGCCAGTGGCTTTCCCTGGAAGCATCAGGCAGGACCTGAGAAAAGCAGCGGGTAGAAAAGGGCTTCTGCCAGTGCCAAGCACTGAAACAAACTCACAGCAGTGAAATTTCTGTGCTGCATCCAGTCCCTGTGCTGCTGGCAGAGCCCTGGGCTGAAACACGGAGGCTTTGGTGCAAGATCTGGCTGTCCCAGGGAGCCAGTGTGTCCTGAACTGCTTGGAAAAAAATGGGGAAAACAGAAGAAGTCCTAGTTTGACTGGAGAACTGTGGCATAGCAATATAATTGTTTAAGCTAGTTTGAAAGTAGTCATAGAATAAACTGAAAAAATGCTGGTGGAGACAAACCATCATCACTGTGAAGAAAACCACACTCCTCTGATATACCAGTAGTCCTGAAGTTCAGGATTTCTCTAGATTTGTATCAGGCTTGGAATTGCTGGTCTCACACAGCCTTGGCAGGGTTCACAGGTTGGTCACAGACACCAAGAAGGTGAGCTCAGGTAAGAGACATTCATGGGAGTGCTGCTGGCCATGTAAAGGCCAGGTGGGGGTAAAAGAGGATATACATCCACAAGTTTCCTTGCTCCTTAACAGCCTGTTTTCTGCCTGGAAGAGCTTGTGCTAACCTGCCATTTAGGATGTGGAAGTTGGTGAAACACTGCTCTGGTCTGTAGAGCACGGGCTGAACAGATCTACCCTGATCCATCTTCGGTGTGGGGAGATCTCCTTTCTGATGCTGCCCTGCTGTGGCACAGCAGAGATCCTGCTCATTCTGCTGGGCAGCCTCAGCAGGGAAGTCAATTCATTCTCCAGGCACATGCTTAAACTTAACTCTTGTTTTGATCATGTTTTTCCCCTTCTTTCTCTGACCTGGGAGCAGCTGAAGAGGCGGGCGTAGGAGCCACTCCCAACCTGGAGGACCACGCTGCAGGAGATGCCACTCAAGGTGGGTCAGTTGTCTGTCACTGGGACCAGTTGTTGCTGCCCACGTGTCCAGCTGGTTGGTGGTGGCTTGGGAATTTTGTTCTGTGAGGAAATGCCCTGCCCTGCCCAGCAGTTGTGCAGTTCTCCCTGTTCCTGGCAGGGGAGGGCCAGACACACTTGGACTGTTCCAACATACTCATTTCAGGGAGCTGCAGCTCCTCACACACCACATTTCCCTCTCAGGTGGCCAAAGGCATGGTGCTTGTTTGTCCAGCTGCAAAACCAGGGCGTTCTCCAGGCTGGAAAAGCTGATGGACAGAGCTGGGATGTACTGGGGCCAGAGGAGCTGCTCAGATTGAACAGAGGCACTGCAGGCCCTGTGTTCACACATGAAACCAGCAAATTGTGTAATTACTGTGATTCTAATGTAAAACAGGACTCAAACCTACTCACTCATACCCTGACTTCAGCATTAAGGGATTTCTGTCCCCATCCCATCTTGGGGAATGTGAGTGAGGAAGGCAGAGACAGTGAGTGCTCTCACAGCATTCATTATGTGTCTGCCTAGATGGCCTGAAAATTATCCAGGGACCATTTGGCTACCTGGAAAGTTTCTCTTGACTCTCCTCAGTTCAGACTTGATGGAAATTTGGTTTTCCCAAAGCCCCCAGTGCTGGCTTAGTTCCATGGGGCAGACTTAGGGCTTGAGACTCCCTGTGATGTTTCTGTCCTGCCTGCACTGCACACCACAGCACTAATTTAGTGTGCTGCTTAAAATCTTAGTGAAAAGCCACTTTGTGAAGCAGTTTCCTGTGCAGTAAACATAACACATCCCTCCAGTTGAGCAGTGTCTTTGCTCTTCATGGCTCCATTAGTGCATTTAGACATCCATGTCTTTTACAGAAGTAAATAGGTTTTGCCTTCTCAGCTCAGGGCAGAATTCAGGTTGTTGTTGCTCTCCACACACAGATGGGCACAATTCTGTGCACTCTGCTCCCTGCAATCAGAATAAAACCTTCACTTGCCTGGACAGTGCTTTTTGGACTGTCAGCTCTTCTATATATGAAATAGTGGCTCCACTACAAAAAAGAAATCAGGATTGTTAGTGGAGGGGGTTGAAGTTCTGTCTTCTCTCTGCCCTGGTTTTAGTGCTGTTTCTCAGCAGATTTTTACTAAGCCCTTTCTGCCTTGTCCTGTGGTCTTTCAGCTGTCACATACGAGGTCTTTGTGTGGTTGTTTCACTTAACTGTGATATTCTCTTAAAATGGGGAGGACACTGATGAAAGACCAAGTTGGTCTTGACTTCATCTTCTCTTATTTTAATCTTGATTTTTAATCTGCCAAAGCCACAGTTGTGATCTCAGGGCTCTTTACCTGATCAGTGCTCAAAGAGACAAAGAGTCCTTGAAGCTGAACCAGTTCAAGAGGCACATTCTTACTGGGCTGCTTGACTCCAAAGCAATGTACTTGTGTCCAGGTGAATCCTCCATTGCTCGGGGCACCTTTCCTTCAGCTGAAGGGAATTCCAACAGAAAAGCTCCAGCTCAATTAGAAGATCTGGCTTCATGATGTTGGGTGCAATTGTAAAGGTCTGTGTCATGCACAGAACAGTGACAGAACAGGATCCCCTCTTTCACACACACACACCAGAAAAGAAAAGAGGAACAGACAAATCTTTGTCTCTGTGGCCTCAGGTTCTGGGGTTCAAATGTCACTCAGCCCAAATGATGGCAGAGCAGCAGCACTGGAGCTCTCAGGGGATGCACAGTCCCAAACTGCTGTGGCCCTGTGGCTACAGCCACGTTCTTCTCCACAGTCCTTTCTGTGCTCTGGCATGGCCTGGGAGTGCCCTTCCCAAGCTCCTGGGCAGTGGGAATGATCAAAGAGCAAGGCACAGATGGTTTGAGCTGTGAAGCCAGTGCTGTGTGTGCCTGAACATCTCTCAAGGGCAGGGAAGGCCAGCAGGGCTTCTGTGAGCCCAGGAAGGAGGACAAGGCTCAGGCCCTTGCTCAGGCCCTTGGGGCAAGAAGAGGTGGGCACTGACCAGCAAACTGATGGCCCAGTGGGCCACCAGTGGTGGTGTTAGGGAGAATGGGAATGTTCTTGGCTTCTGGAAACCTCTACAGCTAAACCAGCTCAAGGAGTGCAGGGTGAACCCGGCCACCTCCAAGCCGGGTCCAGGCAGGAATCTGCTCTCCCAGTGCTGTTCCTGATTCCCGTGGGGATCAGAGCTCTTTAAAGGCAGGAGCCACTGTAGGAGTGAGTTGTCTGTTCAGTGGGGTGGGGTGGGACTTGCTTTATCTCTCTGTTGCCAGTAGAAATGCTGAATCTCTCACGGTACGTGATGTTTGACATGCCTGTGCTAACTTCTTGCCCATGCTTCACACCCCACCTTCAACTCCAGGCCAGCCGAGCTCTCCAAAGCTCCAGCCTGGCCCTCGGGAGCGTGTGGCAGAGGCAGTAAAAAGTGCCAGCCAGCCCCCAGAGCAGGGGCTGGGGCCTCAGCAGCCGCCTGTGTGCCGTGAAAGCAAGGCTCCGGCAGCAGCCCCCACCAGGATCGAGGTGACCATCCCCATCCCCCTGGACATGTACCAAGGCTCGGGAGCCCCCCAAGGCAGCCGGGAGCTGTGGGACCAGCGAGGCAGAGAAGGTGCAGAGCCAGAGCTGGGCCTGGCAGCTGGCACAGGTGACCACAAAGATGGACCATCTCCTTTGTGTGCCAGAGCCACGATAAAAGAAGATTCTGGCGGACGGGAGAGGGATGAGGACCGGGATATTGATGAAGCTTCTGAGCAGGGTTTGCCTTCCCTCGTGGATCAGCGAGTTTCTCTGGGAGATGAAAAGGGCTCGTGTCCAGCAGCTGCCCAGGAGACTCGTGAAGAATATGATGGAGAAAACAAGTCCAAAGGTGTCCTCAGAGACACCCCAGGAGAGGCACTTCTGGTTGAAGCTGAGCCACATAAAGCAGGAGAGGACCAAGAGGAGAAGCGACAGCTGCTGGGGGGAGAAGGAGATCCAGACACCACCCTATCAGAACCTTCTGGAAGTGTCCCCCAAAAAGAGGCTGAGCCCAGGGAGGGAGAAGGTTCTGTGCCCCTGCTAGAAACAGCCAAACTCGGTGCTGAGGTGGCAGGTGATGTGAAGGATGAAGATGCTCCGCTGGGAGAGGCTGTGCCGGACGCAGGGGGCCGCCGCACGCCCAGGAGGAAGCCGGGTGGGCCGGCTGCAGACAAGGCCAGCCGAGTCCCTCTGCTCAAAGGTGTGTGCTGCCCTGGGCTCCCTGCCTCCCGACAGGGCTGCCTGATCCAGCACTGCAGCTTGCTGCCACCTCGGCTCCTGCTGCTTGGACATGGCCTGGACCAGTGCTGTGACAGACCCGCAGCACTGCTGCTCCCTCCCTGCCCTCCCTCCTGATCCAGTCCTGCCTTGGACTGACTGAGCCTCGCGCTGCGGTTCTGCGTCCCTTGCATGGTGCTGGCGTGTCCCTAATCATGCTTTTTTCACCTGTTTTTGTTTTGATTTCCTTGGATCTGTTGGGTGGGCGCCTTAACTCCCACCTGGCACCTTCCCCGGGAAGATGAGGACCTGGACGTGGCTCTGGCCTGCTGGAGTGGGGCTCACCTGGCGTGTGCAGCTTGTTCCAGCAGGACTCGTGCCATCTGGTTTGCATGTCTGATCCAATAACTCCTGGAATTGGCTTTCCTAAAGAGGAGGGAGGAGGAAAAAGGCAAGGATGGCAGGTCTAACCATGGAAAAGCCCCCAGGCTGATCCTGTTTCTTGTACTTTCCCCTTAAATATCCGCTACTGACTGCTGCTGGAGGCACGGTCTGCAGCCAGCAGGACCTTTTCCCACTGCCAGGCATGTCCATTGCTCTTCCAAAGCATCCTGCTGCCACCCCAGCTCTGGATGGGGTGTTCCTGGTGTGCCAGCACGGTGCTGGCTCTGGGGAATCAGCAGGAGCTGCCTGTCTCTCTGGAGGCATCTAAACAGTGTGTGGGGCTGGAGGGCAGCCTTGGGTGAAGGTTTGAGCTCACCACTAAATGCACGAGCATCCCTTAGACCTTTCCTTTCTGTTTTGCACCTCTCCTGGGCTCAGGAATGTCCCGAGCGCCCAGCTCTGTGGCTGAAGGTGGTGCTGTGAGCTGTGCTAAAAGCCAGGGCAGCAGGACACGTGCTGCTGTCTCACCGTGTTGCACCTCAGCTCTGGCTCTCCAGGGCAGGTCCTGGGGGCAGCTCTGCCTTTTCCCCCAGCTCCACATTCCAAAGGCTGGCCTGGCTGCTCCCGTTAGCCTGGGAATGCTGCTGGGCTTGCGGCTCTGCTGCGCGGGGCTCACGCAGAAATCCTTGATGGAGCTTTCTCCAAAGCTCGTGACACATTTCCCCTTGTTCCCCGTGGGACCAGCAGTGGGAGGCTTCGCTCGTGTGCTGCAGGGCACTGGCATGGCTTGCACTGGAGCCCGGAACCACGGCGGGGTGGGGATGCACTGCCCAGAGCCAGCCAGCTTCTGATTCAGGAGGAGAAGTTTAATGACTTAATGGTCTTTCCCTTCACAGACAGAGATATTGGTGGCTCCAGTCTTGCTCCAGTGTGCAGTTCAGATGAATTTGGGAAGGGTCAGTGCTGGATTAACAGCACTGTCCATGTCATCAGGAAAGGGCTGATCCCCCAGGACAAGTTTCCCAACGCTGGGGAGAGTATCAGCAGCTTCTCCTCCCAATTAGCTGAAGATGTGGGAAAAGGGCTTTGTTATGAGTGCCTTGTAGTACAAACTTCATTTCCTCCCCATTTCTAATCTCCTAATTAGGCTGACCCAGGTGGAAGGGGCACTGTGCTGGGAGGCAGAGAGCAGCCTGTCAGGAGAGATGGGAATTAACAACAGCCAGGGATAAAAGTGCTCTGCAACCCCTTAAATGAGATCACAGTGCTGCTGGACTGGGGCTTCCTTCAGTTTGGGTCTCTATTTATGTAATTGTTAGAACAGGTGGGTGTTTCTCGTGTGTAGGGCTGAAGGGAACTGTCTGTCCTGAACTGGATGGATCCTGCAGGAGCTGGGTGGAAATCTGGGCAAAATGCTCTCACAAACCTCCCTGGTGTGTCTGGTCCCCAGTGCTGACTAACACAGGATCATCTGCTAACACAGAAGGAATGTGCTTCTGGAGGATTTCTGTGAGAAATGGTGACTTGGTCACATTTCTAAGAACAGTATGGAGTTCAGGGAGAGCAGGGACAGGGAACACCCCCAGCAGGGTGTTGTCCTCTCTGGAGGCTATGACCAGGCCCAGAGGTGTAACTGTGTGTTTCCATCTGTCAGGTCGTGTTGACAAGGAAGGGACTGAAGGTGATGAAAAGAAACCCAAGGTAAGCTAAAAGCCACAACCAGGGCTGACACCTGTCCATGTTCCTGGCTCCTCTCCTGCCCTGCTGCTGTGCCTCTCAGGAAACTTTCCCATTATGTTCCATTTCTCCATTTGTTTTCAAGAGAGTTTTTAGTTTTTCTTCTCTCCCCTGGGTTTAGATGGTGCAATCCATGGGTTCTTTGAGGGTGAGGAAATGGTCCAAATCCAAATCAAGCACGTGGCTCATGGGGTTGGGTGGGAGGTTGGAGAAATAATTTTATCAGCCCAGGACTGAAAAGCATCAGCTGACCTTGGGGCAGACTCAAAACTGCACTGGGGACAAGCATAACTGTGAAAAGAGCAAAACATGCAATTAGAACATTAAATTAAATAATCTGGGCCTTGCTGGTCATAGAATATCCTGAGTTGGAAGGGATCCACAAGAATCATCAAATCCAGCTCCTGGCTTGCACAGGACAACCCCAGAAAATATGCTGTGTTGTGTTCTGGGTGAGGAACAGAGTGTAATAATGGGTAAATCCCAGAAGTTGAACAATGTCTGTCACACTGGTAATTTGGAGGAGGTTTAGCTCAGCTGGCCATTATCCTGGTTAGTGCCTGAGTGGGATAATGGACAAGCTGAGGGGAAATGCAGTGGGTGAAGAGTAAAGATGAGGACTAGAATTATTTTCTAACACTGAAATTGGTTATTTCTCTATATACAGCCCTGGCAGTCCCTACCCCACACCCAGCTCTGTATTGCACCTTCTAATCCCATTTAATGTCGCTGATCCCATTTTATTTCCCTCCCATGCTGATTTTCTTTTGTTTTTGTTCCCGTTTTGTTTCGTTTCCACGTCCAAGAAATCCTCACCTTGCCCTGCCAAACCCCCCGGCTCCAATCCCCCCCTCGGGCCCGCAGCCCCTCCGAAACCACCCTCCAGCCCTGCCTGTGCCTCCAAACGAGCCTGTCCTGCCACCCCCCGGCCTGCAGGAGTGCAGGAAACAAAAGCCAAGGTAAGGGAGGGCTGGGAGAGAGGCCAGGGCAGCACCTGAAGGCATTCCTGGCACTCCTGGCTGGTGCAGGTCCTTCCCTGTCCCTGGAGGGGATGTGCTCCCTCCAGCTGCCCTGGTGAAGGCAGGCTTGGCCCGGGTTTGGTGCTGGGAGGGACCAGCACACAGCACAGAGGGCTCCTGGCTGCAGGTGTGACCCTGTCCCCCCTGGCCAGGGCCCCTCGTGCCCTTCCTTGTTTCACACAGGTGAGTTTGAGCTGTGCCAGAGCTGCAGGTGCTGCACAGGGGGCAGGGAGTGCAGTACATCCATGGCTAATCCTGCAGGGGAACAGATCCTCAGAGTCTTTTCCCTTGGTGGCATTCAGACATAAACACACCCGTGGTGAGGGAAAGCACAGGGAGTGCAGGTCACACAGAACCGTGGAAATCTGGCATGGTTTGGGTTGGAAACGACCTTAAATCTCACCCAGTGCCACCCCTGCCATGGCAGGGACACCTTCCACTGTCCCAGGCTGCTGCAAGCCCTGTCCAGCCTGGCCTGGGATCCAGGGGCAGCCACAGCTGCTCTGGGCACCCTGTGCCAGTCACAGATGCTGGGATTACTTTATCTTCTGTACAAAATTTTAGCAGAACAGGGGAAGCCAAAGGATGGAATTTAGAGAGCAGAGGTGTGGCTAAGCCAGGTGTGAGGGTGCAGTGCACAGAGGAGCTGAAGCCAAGGGCTCACCTGGGAAAGGTCACAGGAGGGGCTGTGGACATGGGGCACTGGGCACATTCCAGGTGTGGGGAATCCCGGGAAAAGCGGGAGGGTCTCACGTGCTCTGCTCTGAGGGGTGGCAGCCTGTCCCCGAGGGGTGGCAGCCTGTCCCCGAGGGGTGGCAGCCTGTCCCCGAGGGCTGGCAGCCTGTCCCCAAGGGCTGGCAGCCTGTCCCCGAGGGGTGGCAGCCTGTCCCTGAGGGGTGGCAGCCTGTCCCTGTAGACTGGCAGCCTGTCCCTGTAGACTGGAAGCCTGTCCCCGAGTGGTGGCAGCCTGTCCCTGTAGACTGGCAGCCTGTCCCTGACGCCCCTCTGTGTCCCCAGGGCCCCAAGGCGGGCACGGCGCGCGCGGGGCAGGCGCAGAGGAACTCCAGCAACGCCACCCGCATCCCGGCCAAGACCCCCACGGCCCCCAAGACCCCTCCCAGCTCCGGTAGGTGACGGTGGCAGCCGTGTGCTGGGGACTGGGGGGTGCTGCTGGGCGGTGCTGGGGGTTAATGGTGCTGCTGGGCAGTGCCAGGGGTTAAGGGTGGTGCTGCTGGGCAGTGCCAGGGGTTGATGACCAAACCCAGCCCTCTCCTGGGACTCAGCCCTTCCAGGTGCTGCTCAGTGCCTGTGTTCCTACAGTCTCCAGTGTGTAGCAGAGGCCAGTTGCTTTATCCTGTGGGATTTCCTCAAATTCAGAAGGTTTAGGCGGCTCCATTTTTTTAATCCATCTGCTCGTTTTCTCTCTGATGATATTTCACAAAGACCAGGGGCAAGAGGATCAATTCTTCGATTACAGGAATGGAGATTAGCCCATTATGCTCAGAGAAGAAAACCCCAGAAAGCATCAGGCATTGTGAATTTCCATTAAAATGGTGCATTTCACTGGATGTATACATACATTTCATACTTAACCAGAGCTGCATAAAACCTTAAATCAATTAATTTTCCAGCTTTTTTATGTTTAAGCATCTTTCTCATTCACTAAACAGGCAGAAAGGAGCAGAAAAAGCCACCTCCTGCAGCAGCAAAGACTGAGAAAGGTGATGTTTAAGGGTCTTCTTTTCTTCTTTCATTTCCTTTTCAAACTGGGGACAGTGCTAAGCTGCTCAGCGATCAGCCTTAGTTAATTCAGAAAATAATTTTGTGAAAGTGCTTCCAAATTTCTAATAGAAAAGTGGTTCTGAGCGCCTTTTGTCTGTAATTCGTCGTGCCACGCTCGGGTGGGGAGTCTTACTGATGATCAGGCAGTGGAGACCATCTTCCTTCTGGGCTATTAGGAAATTGCCTTTGAATCACAGTTTTTCCTTCAAACTGGAGTAGAAGAAAGCGCAGCCACCACCCTCCCCCTGCACTGGGCTGTTGGGTGGGCTCTGGGACGAGGCAGAGCAGCCCCGGGGGCAGCAGGGGAGGGTCCTGACGGGGCTGTCCTGTGTGCAAACTGCAGGTGAGCAGCCCAAGTCTGGAGACAGAAGCGGTTACAGCAGTCCCGGCTCCCCCGGGACTCCAGGCAGCCGTTCCCGCACCCCCTCTCTGCCCACCCCACCAGCCAGGGAGCCCAAGAAGGTGGCAGTGGTTCGCACCCCACCGAAATCCCCCGCCTCTGCCAAGACCCGCGTCCAGCCGGCCGCCGCGCCCATGCCCGACCTGAAAAACGTCAAGTCCAAAATTGGCTCCACTGATAACCTGAAGCACCAGCCCGGAGGTGGCAAGGTAAACATGGACCCTGCTCCAGGGGCCTGTCTGTGGGGACAGCGGGTGCTGGACACTCCCTCTGGGGTGGCAGAACCTCCCTGCAGCAGCAGCAGCCGGGCAGGGGGCAGCGGGCCGGGCTCCAGCCTGGCCCTGCTTTATCTGCAAGGTTTTGGGTTGGATGCTTGGCCTGGAGTTCCCTGCCTGGCTTAGTGCAGCTCAGCTGTCCCATGGAGAGCTCGTGGTGTGGGTCTCATGGGGGAATGGCATTCCCTGGTGGTGTCCCTGCAGCCCTGAGGAGTGGCAGGGTCAGGGCTGTGTTTCTGACCCGCCCTGTGCCTGGAGTGCTTCCAGCACTGCAGGACAGGACAGCAAGGTCTGTCTCCTCCTCCTGAGGGTCTCAGGCTCAGTCCCCACATTTTGCCAGACACTGGGATTCTGGGTCCAGCTCTGTTGGCAAGGTTTTGGGTTGTGTTGTGCCACCAGGTGCTGTCTGGCCACACAGTGCAGGGTGGCACGGCCAGAACTGGTGGCACTTCTCTCCTTTCAAACTCTTTGCACTCCCAGAAAAGTTGTTTCAGGAGCAAAGTGACCTCTGGGCTCCAAGTGCTTGGGAATGAGGGTCTTGGGTTTATTCTGCAAGCCTGGCAGGGGACAGTGCCTGTCCTGGGGTGGCACTGCCTGGCTTCAGACCTTGCAGAGCCATAACAAACATTCCCTGAGTGCTGGGCATGACATTTTGTGTGAGCAGGTTCCTTGGTGGCTCTGACTGTTCCCCTTTGGCTTGTGGGGAGGCTTTGAGCTGGCTCCTCTGCATCCTGTGAAATGGCAGCCTGCTTCTCCATGGCCTTTCCAGGCATTTTCCACCGTGGCTGGCAATTTCCTGGCTTTGTGCCACCATCCAGGGGGGCTCTGGAGCCTGGGCAGGGCTCTTGGTCATGAGACAGCAGCACATGAGCACAGTGTCCTTTTTGGGGGGGCTCAGCCCTCCTGCCCACTTAACACAAGACATGGGTTTTTCTTCCCACCCCCACAAACCCTGTTCTCCGGGGATTTTAGAAGGAACCCTTGTTTACTGGAAAATAGTTAAATTATTTGCTTATTCTTTTTTAATCCAGCTTTTACAAGTTGTTCTTTTTTTCCCTCTCTGCTTCTCTGTTTGTTGTTGTTGCTGAAAGAGTAAGAACAGCTGAATTTGGGACAATTCCTTGCTCTTTGCAGGGGAGGATGGCTGGGTGCTCTGCTGGGGATTCTGTAGGACTCGAGGATGCTCCAGCAGAATGCTTGCAGCTGGAGCAGAAGGGGCTGATCCCAGATGTTTGATTTTGGGCTGGTCAGGAATGGGTTTGGAGCCTCTTCTCCATGCCGATTCCAGACCCCCAGCCTGGGCTAGCCAAGGAGCAGGGGGCACATGCCAGGAGCAGCCAGGCCATGTCCCTGCAGGGCTCCTGCATGGTCTGAGCTCTTCTGCTGTGGCTGCATCAGCAAGTGTCGCTCTGGCAAAGCCTGGGCTGGCAGAGCTGGGCCCTGACTTGTGGGATTAGTTGGTGTCAGCTTGGAAAATCCTGCTGGAGGCACATGCCAGCCATGGTGCTTCTCTGCAGGGCACTGCAGGGAGCTCTGGCAGGGAGAGATTCCAGTGCCAGGCTGGGCTGGAGTGCTGGGATGGAGGCCTGCTCAGCTCTGGGGATGGTGCCACCAGGGGTGTCTGTGCCCAGGGAGGTGACACTGCTGGGGGCTCTCGTGGTGCCCCTCCCAGGGCTGTGCTTCACACAGGCTCAGACCTGTGGGCTGTCACCTGCATTTACACCTGTGGGGGTGTAAAGCCACTGCAGGGTGTGTGGGGAAAGAGCAGGGATTGTCTTCACCCTGGGGCTGTCTGGAAGAGCTGTTTGGGTGCCTGAGGTGGCTCCAGGGCAGCTCCCTACAGAGCCAGTGGGGAAAACAAACCCTGAGTGGAAGCAGCTCTGTGAGCACTGAGATCAGTGTGGAGGGGAGGCTTTGGGGCTGCAGGCTGTGGGCAGCAGTGGTTCCCATGTGGCCCCAGCCCTTCCCAGCCCCACTCCCACCCACCAGGGACTGATTAGGGATGTGCCACAGCACTGGGATGGGGCTGCACCCCTGGGATGGGGCTGGGGCTGCACCCCTGGCAGCGTTGGCTTTCTCTTGGCAGCTGTGGAGGGAGTGTGAGCCCTCTGCAGAGCAGAGCTGGGTGTCCTCTCCCAGTGCTGGACATACAGCTCCTGCTCCCCAGCCTGGCCAGTGGCACCAGTTTGCCCAAGGCCAGGTGTGCCTGGCATGGAGCTGGGCAGGCTCCACCTCTCCTCATTCCACTGGCTCTGCAGGAGCTGAGTCTCTGAGCCCTGGGGGAGTCTCTCAGCCCTGGGGGTGCCCCTCAGCCCTGCCTCCCAGCAGGTTTGCTGCCCAGCAAGTTCTCCATTTTGTTCAGTGGAAGGATCCAGGCTGAGCTGGCTTTTTGGCTGGTGTTTGTGGCCTGTGGGCCTGGGTCCCAGGGCTGCATCACTCCCCAGGCCTGTCCAGTCTCGAGCTACAACCTGCCCACCTCCATCTTCCCTTCCCAGCCCAGGAACAGACAAATCTGTGCAGCAAGCCAGAGATTTCCCTTTTCACTCTGGCGCTGGAAGGCAGGTTCCTGGTTTTAGGGATGTAACACATGGTCAAGCTGCAGATGGTCATGTTGTTTCTCACGCTCTTTTCTGGCTACTAAAGGTGCAGATAATTAATAAGAAGCTGGACTTTAGCAGCGTTCAATCCAAGTGTGGCTCAAAGGATAATATCAAACACATCCCGGGCGGAGGCAGTGTGAGTACCTTCACACTTTCAATGCTCTATCACAGTTCTGTCATTCCTGGCATGTTGTGTACACTGAGCTGCCAATGCTATCTGCAGCGACCCTGCCATCAGATAGCTATTGGTGACGTGCAATGACTCTTTTCTGGCTACCAAAGGTGCAGATAATTAATAAGAAGCTGGACTTTAGCAGCGTTCAATCCAAGTGTGGCTCAAAGGATAATATCAAACACATCCCGGGCGGAGGCAGTGTGAGTACCTTCACACTTTGAATGCTCTGTGATAATCCTGATTTTAGTGGCATGTTGTTACACTAATCACCAATGCTATCTGCAGCCACCCTGCTGCCACATAGCCATTGGGGACGTGCTGTCATTTAACCCCCTTAACCCAAAAATGAACCCTAACAAGTCCTGGACATGCCTGCCATGGACAGAACTAACTGCCCCCTGTCCCAGCCACGTCTGTAACAAAACATCCCAGTAACTCCAGGGTTCTGCACTGCCTGGAGGGCTGAGAGCCTCCTGCTCTGCCTCTGGCACATGAGGATGCAGGAGATGGGCACATTTATGAGCAGACCCAGTCCTCATTGCTCAATGTGCTGCTAAATTGGACATGATCCTGCCCAACGTGCGAGTGTGCCCGTTCCCATCAGGCAAGTATGATCCATGCAAATATTGAGTTTCTCCTTGCTAATGAATGTGTCCAGCAGCGCCCACGGAGGCTGAGCCTGAGGGATTGTTGAGTTAATTGATTTGAACACTGGCATTTCCAGCTGTTCCCACAGAAATACCAGACTCAGCTTTCAGTTACTGTGCCAGAAACCTGGAGAAACTCCACAGATTTGGTGGATTTACAGCTGCAGACAGTTTGGGTCCAGGAAAGATGCTGGACTGAGGAAGGCACATCCCTGAGACCCCAGGCAGTGTCACTGGGGCTTGTGGGGCCTGGTCTGAGCTGTTCCCCATGGATTTTCCTTGATCTCTGTGGACGCCCTCCCTGAGAAATGGAGCCTTGCAGAAGGCTTGGCAGGTGAACACAGGGACACAGCTGGCTTTGCAGCCTCTGCCTTAAATCTGGTGTCACTCTGCAGTTCCTTCACGGGCCAGAGGAGTTGCTCTGCAGAGCTCAGACCCCTGTGAACAGTTCTGTGCTTGTTCCTCGTCCTTCCTCTGGGGTCCTGCCCTGCCTGGGCTGCCCAGGTGTGGTGGACCAGGAGCTGCTGCTGGCCACGAGTCCCCTGTGCTGTGGCTGGTGAGGAGCTCGTCCCTTCCTGCACAGAGCTCACACTGTGGGCCTTGGCAGCTGCACTGGCTTGAGAATTACCTGAATTTTCATCTGGGGGCTGTGATCCCTCCCCAGGCCCTGAAGAACTGAGAACCCCGTGAGCTCTGCCTGGCTGCAGCAGCTCTGGGAGCAAAGCCTGACAGGGGCAGAGTGTCCTGGGGGCTGGGCTGGGCCTGGACTCCCTTGGGAGAGGGGCAACAAGAGCCCCCAGGGCTTCAGTGGCCTTTGGGACCCAAACTCCATGGCAGCAGCACCCCCTGCCCAGCCAGCCCTGCTTCCAGAGGGAGCTGCCACTGCCTGGGGCTGCTGCTGGATTTTGAAGCCTGTGGATGGATGCTCCGACCAGGGGGTGCCTTAGGCAGGAGTTGCCCTTGGCACTGCTGATGCTGAGGGGGGGATCCCCAGGTCTCTGGCACTGGTTTCCTAGGCAAACAACTCTGTTCCCCTTTTCCTTTCTTGCTAAAATGGGGAGGATCCTTCTCTGCTCCCCAGCAGGATTGGAAGGGGTGACAGAGCCCTGTCTGTCACAAAAGGGACTGGGAATGAGAGCACAAAGTTCCAGTTGCTGACTGCTTGTTCTGGAAACAGGAGGGCTTTCAGCCCCAGGCCTCAGCGGTGCCTGAATTCCTGAGAGACCCTTCAGGGTCAGCTGGGATTAGAAAGGCACCAGCTGTCCTTTTTGGGTCTCTTTCCTACCTTCCAACCAAACCCAGCTCCTCTCCTGCCCAAGTGCATTAAACCTGTGTCCCCGTCTGTGTCCAGGTGTGCTCCCAGGCCCTGAGGGGTTTGGGAGCTTTTCTCCCTCTGTCTCCTGTCAAATGTGCCTTTGTGTGGGCGTGGGAGACAGGGCAGGTCAGCAGGGCTCTGTGCCTGGGGCTGCTCCTCCTTCCCTGGCTCCAGGGCGGGGTGAGGGGTGAGGGATGTTTCTCAGGGCTGTGACAATCTCTGAGGGTGGGGACTGAGGGAAGCAGCTTCCCCTGGGGCTTTTGGGTCAGCCCCGGGTGCTCAGCGGGGAGCAGAGGCTGCAGTGGATCCTTGGTGCTGGTCTGGGAGGAGTCAGCTCCTGTGCCCAGCTCCTGTGGTGCTGGCACGTCCTGCTGGGCCTGCTGAGGGCACACCAGATCTGCTGAGGGCACACCAGATCTGCTGAGGGCACACCAGATCTGCTGAGGGCACACCAGATATGCTGAGGGCACACCAGACCTGCTGAGGGCACACCAGATATGCTGAGGGCACACCAGATGTGCTGAGGGCACACCAGGCCTGCTGAGGGCACACCAGATTTGCTGAGGGCACACCAGATCTGCTGAGGGCACACCAGGCCTGCTGAGGGCACACCAGACCTGCTGAGGGACCAGGCCTGCTGAGGGCACACCAGACCTGCTGAGGGCACACCAGGCCTGCTGAGGGCACACCAGGCCTGCTGAGGGC
>WBNO01014245.1:59028-129676 GCA_013400575.1 Peucedramus taeniatus
CGGGGGCCCGGGGAGCCCGGGGCCGTGCCCAGCCCGGTGCCACGGGAGGAGCCCGGCACCGCATGTCTGCCGGGGGGCCGGGCAGCGCCCCGGGGCTCGGACGAGGGGCACTCACAGCTCCGGGGCTGGGATGGCTCCTGGATTTGGGTGCAGCTTGTGACATTTTTGGGTTGTTCTTTTTCTTTCCCTGCAAGGTCAGCTCAGCGATGGCGGAGGTGGCAGCTCCACGGCTCTGCTGCGCCGGTGGCAGCGGTGAGACCCCGGCAGGACACGCAGCCCGGGGCCAGCGGCTGCTCCCTGGCACTGAACCCCCTTTCTGGGCACTCCCCGGTGTGAGTTGGCAGCATCTCACCCCTCACACAGCACTGACCACCCCAGCAGCGCTTGGGGACAGGAGCCAGTCCAGTTATTGCTTTGGCTGCTTTTGTTCCTGTGGCTCTCTGGGGAGCACGAGGGGGTCCCCTGGCTGTCCCCGCCTGCCCCTTCCCTCTACAACCAAAGAGGCCGAGATGCCACCAGTGCAGCTGTGTGTGCCCTCCGCCCTGTCTGCCCCGGGGGCCCCAGCTGAGCTCTGGGGGTTCAGCTGGAGGTGGGAGGGCAGAGGGGGCCCGCTGGGACCGCAGCCCCCGGGCTGTGCCGCAGGGAAAGCCGTGCTTTCCCAGCAAGGGCTGGGATCCTGCTCCGACAGGACTGGCGGGGGGTCAGGGCCCCTGGTTGTCCTTGGGGTGGTGGCTGGGTGCCACCGAGGCCGTCAGAGCAGCTGTTCTGGGCAGAGCAGCAATTGCTCCCATCGTGGGAGCTGTGAGCCCGCTGTCCCTGTCCCTCTGCGGGGCTGGGCTGCCGCAGGCCTGGCTGTGGATGGAGATGGTCTGGGGGCCCAACCCTTCTCTCTGCAGCCCCGGGAGCTGCTTTATTGCTGGGGAGAGGCTGGTCCAGCACCACCATCATGTCCAGCTTGTCACTCGCTCCGTTCACTTGACTCCATGATTGTAAGACTCTGTGCTCCGTCCCTGACTCCGTAGCGCTGTAGGAGCCGCCGCGGTTTTTGTCCTTTGTAGAACGAGCAAGTTGGGAGAACCCTCAAAGCATCACCTCCTTACCCCTTTTGGGCTGCAGGACAGGCAGCTGAGCTCGCCCGTCCTGCGCCACCCCTGTCTCCTCCGTGCAGCCCCTGAGGGACACCAGCACCCGGGGCTGAGAGGGCCTTCGTGTGCACCGAGCTCCAGGGAGCAGCCCCTTCCTACTCCGAGTGCCCTCAGCCCTGGCTGTCGTGCCCCCGGGGGCTGTGGGGTGCCAGGACAGCCCTTTACACCCACCACGTCACCCGCTGTCCCCTCCAGCAGCCCGAGCCACGTCCCCTGCCCCAACCCTGCCTTCAGACCCAGGCCTGAGGGTCCGGTGAGCAGCCGGACAACCTGACCCCCAGCTTTCCCTTTACTCCACACACATCTTGGGTCTGAAAAGGGTTAAAACCGGCACTGATTTAAAAAAAAAAAATCGTATTTCCGCACTCCAAAAGATTCTGTGTGTTAGCAAAGGTCGGTGCCAGCCTGTGTGGTGTTGGCAGCCCCGTGCCCCCGCGCCAGGGAGGGGAGGGAAGGTTTGATCTCAGTGTATCATTCTAGCTTAGCTTCTGTCTGTGGGTGTCCATAGTGTATCGTGTGTTTAACAACTGGTTTACACTGTTGCCGTAAAAGTGAATTTGGAAATAAAGTCATTACTACAATAATGGAAACTGGCACCTCTTTTGCATGGGGGGACGCGGGGTGGGGGATCCATCCACAGAACCATGGACTGGGGCAGCACAGAGGGGCAGGGACTGCTTTGCAGTTTTTCTGTTACTTTTTAAGCTCCCACACTTCTTCCTGGGCCACAGAGGGGTGCAGGAGGGGTGACCCTGCCAGCAGCCCCAGTTAACCCCAGAAATGTAAAATAACCCCAGCCCGGGGGTTCCTCCTCCTGCTGACAGTAACTGCTGGAAAATAACATCACACAGGAAAAAGGAGGCCACTGAAAGGCAGGAGGGAAGGAGTTGATCTGAGCGCACTGAGGGCCCCTTCCCTGTCCCAGCCCAGCGTTTCACACTCATCAAATGAAATATTACGTTTTAATTTTTTTTTTAATCTTTTCTTCTTTTTTTTTTTTTTATAAGCACATTTGTGCTTTGCCAACAGAATCAAGACATTAACAAAGATCAGCTTCTCGGAAGAAAAGCATTTCTATATAACAAGGACATTACACAGCTCAAAGCAGGAAAAGAAAATATTTACAAAATACAAGGTGGGTTTTTTTTTGTGTGGTTTTTATAATGCTAAAAGGGTTATTCAGAATTTTCAACCTTATAAATAGAAAAGCACTTCTGCAGAGGGATATGGTAGCGCCGTTGTTTGTTGGGTTTTTGTTTTAAAGAAACGATGACAGATCCTTTAAACTAGAACAGAACCAAAACCACGAGATCATGTTGAAAATTGTGAAAACCCCGACCATGAAGCAGTTCAGCGACTATTTCTTTACGATTACAAAATGGAAAAAAAAAAAGTCCTCTGTATTTTTTTTTCCCGTTTTTTTTGGTGATGTGATTATACATAAGACAGGCACAATGCTAGCAACAGGACAGGGCCCAGGAGCCACACCGTCGGGACCGGGAAGCGTTACCATGGGGACGGTGTGCAGGGGCCGGGATCGCTGCGGGTGCGGAACCGGGCGGGAGGGGACGGGGAGGAACAACAAACTGGGGTTCAAACTCAAAGACCTGTCAGGAGGGGGCACGGCGGGCGCCCCGAAATGAAACGGAACCGACACCGGAGCTGGGACGGTGCGGGAGTGGAGCGAAGCTGTGGTGACCCCAGGAGGGATCGGGGTGACCCTGATCCCCCAGGAGCCTCCATCCTTCCCTCTCTGCCCCCCTTGTCTGACACAAACCCACCTGCAGGCCCCTGGCCCAGCCCGGAGGCTCCTCTCTCACAGCTCCCCTGACTGCCCGACCCCGCTGCGAGGGCAGAGCTCCAGCACCGGCCACAGCCCAGCTCCAGCTGAACAGCCTCACCCCAAAGGGCATCCAAGTGCTCTGGGAATTCTGCTCCTGCTCAAAGCATCGGGGACTCTTCCCCTCCCATCCCTCGAAACACACCAGGTGTGCACAAGGTGCTTCCCAACTCCCACCCCTGCCACCCCAAGCCGAGTGTGGAGCAGCCACGAGGTCCCTCCTTTCCCCCTGCTGGGAATGCAGCCAGAGCCAAGGCTGCTCCAAACCAGGGGAGAAGGAAGGGAGAGGCCCCAGGGGCAGAGGGAGGATCAGGGAGGGACAGAATTCCCCTTTGGATACCTGGAACTACAACCCAGGGCAGGAAAATGCGGGAGGGTGAAGTGCAGGTGGGCACTCTGCAGGTGAGGACAGCCAGACAGTGAAGGTTGCAATCCCAAGACATCACTTTTCACCACTAATTTCACTCCACTAAAACCTTTCAGGGTGGGGGGAATGGGTTAAGAGAAAACGACACCCTTTTTGTTGGGAAAAACTATCCCCGAAATCTGCTAGTCAGCTAAATCCTGTGCTCTAGTTTTATACACCTAAAGGAGGGAGGAAAGGGGAGGGGTCTGGTGGGCTGCTCCCCTCCCGAGGCTTCACTCCACTGGGAGGAATCTGGGGGCTCATTCATGTGACGAGGAAACATGGAGAAGGAAAAAAAAAGAAAACAAAAAAAGAAAAAAAAAAAAAAGAAAACAAACAGTTTCTAAACTCCTTAAATTCACTAAAAACTGTGAAAATTCCCGGCAGGATGTTTGAATATCAAACGCAGATTTTGGAAGCTTTAATGCCAAGAGTTAGTTCTGTGTGTTGGTTTGCTCATGTCTCCCCGTGTGTCTCTATCTGTGCGCTGGCCGCAGGACTGCGGAGCAGGAGGAGGAGGAGGAGGAGGAGGAGGAGGAGGAANGGCCAGCGGGGCTCGGCTCTTGAGGCTGGGCAGGCTGGGCGAAGCCGAAGTGCCATCGCATTCCCGGGAGGATTTGCTGCCCGAGGTGCGGCGGGTGCAGCGCGAGAGCCGGTCCTGGGGGTCGGGCTGGTCCTCGCACTCCGTCCGGGGGTCGTAGGAGAGCGGGAAGGAGCGGCGCTCCCAGGGCTGCACGGCCTGGGCAAGAGAGCCGAGTCACGGGACAGCCCTGCCAAAGCCTTGTGCCCTCAGTCCCCGCAGGGACCCGGAGCTCAGAGCTGCTCCTGGTCAGAGCCCCGGGCTCGGAGCAGCGTCCGGGATGTGGAGAGGACTCGGAGCCAGCTGCTGGCAGCGTTCCCACTGCCCTGATCCCACCCGGGCCAGCGCTCCAGCACCGCCCACAGGCAGCTGCCAGCCTGCCTCCCCCCAGGGTCACCTGCAGTGCCACACCTGCAGTGACACGCCTGCCTCCCCCCAGGGTCACCTGCAGTGCCACACCTGCAGTGCCACGCTGCCTCCCCCCGCCAGGGGCACCTGCANCTGTGGTGCCACCCCAAGGTCACCTGTGGTGCCACGCCTGCCTCCCCACGCCAGGGTCACCTGCAGTGACACACCTGCAGTGCCATGCCTGCCTCCCCATGCCAGGGTCACCTGTGGTGCCACGCCTGCCTCCCCACGCCAGGGTCACCTGTGGTGCCACCCCAAGGTCACCTGTGGTGCCACACCTGCCTCCCCACGCCAGGGTCACCTGTGGTGCCACACCTGCCCCAGCCACAGCCAGCACCCACCTGCTCGTCCAGGCCGGCCTCGGGCGTGGAGCAACGCGTGTCCTCGCTGGACAGGAGCCGCAGGGAGTCCCGGGACAGGGGGGTCAGGGGGGCACAGAGCAGTTCGGGGCTGATGGGGCTGCGTGGTGAGTGGGTGTGGGACAGCTCCAAGTGGGAGTGGTAGTTGCCCACCTCAGGGGATGCTGGCTGGGGAGTCGAGGGGTTCCCCAGCTGGGGGGTCGTCCGTCCGTCTGTTGATCTGTAGGACCTGAGACAGGAGCAGGTTTGAGAGCCCAGCCACACTCCCCCACTGCTGCCTGATCCTACCCCAGGATCCTTCTGCCCTGATGGGAACACGAGCAGGGAATGCCAAAGCCCAGAGACCATCCCTGTCCCATTTCCACTGTCTGGATGCATCACTGCTGCTGCTCTCCTGAGGTTCCGTGTCCCACACATCTCCTACACTCCCAGTGCTGCACAAACACCATGATGAGAAGCTCCCTATGGGATCAAGACACAAGTGTTTCCCCTTCTTCACACCAGGTGACCCTTGGCAGCAGCTCAGGGCCTGAGTGCAGGGAATCAGCAATGCCGGAAATGCAGCAATTTCAGCAGTTGGGAGTGGGAGGAGCACAGTGAAACCCTGAGACCTCAGATTTCAACCAAGAATTACCAAAGTCTGAGCCCTGACACAAAGTCCAGATAAAAACTCAGAGGCTACAAGCAGAGAAACATAACTGAGTTCCCAAATCCATGTGCAGCTCTCCAAGATGAACTGCAACAGCAAGTGGCCATCAAGGACTTCAGATGTAAAAAATGGGCTAAAGAAACAGGAAAACGTCCCACTCTCCAGGAGCACTGGGAACTGCAGCCACAGAGGGCAGCAGCAGCAGCATGAGGGGGGTTTGACACAGGCCAGGTCTGCACCTGCAGAAGGTCCTGCAGGAACCCCACAATGGCAGGAACCCCACAATGGCAGGAACCCCACAATGGCAGGAACCCCACAATGGAGGCACCGACCGGGCGGAACCAAAACCAAAGCAGCATGGAGGGCAGAGCTCTGCCCCAGAACAAAGGGACTCCAGGCAACCAAACCCTCGCTGATGGAACAGAGAAGAGCAATCTCTTCTTGTGCAGGTTTATGAGGAGATAAACAGTGGTGGTTTTAGACAACCACTCATAAAGACACAGCAGAAAGGGAACTGAGTGCCCAGTCACAGTGTCCCTGATCCTGCAGGAACGATGCCATTGCAAGCTCTGTGCCTTCCCCTGGACTCCCGGGCTGGCACAGCATCTCTCATGCTTCTGGAGCAGTAGAAGTGCTTGAGAAAGCAGATGGTGCAGTTGTCTGCAGCCAAACTGGGCTGTAGCTTCACCCCCACCTAAGCAAGGCTGTGCCGCACTCCTACACGGGCTCCTCAGGCTGGATGATGCCAAACTTCAACACCAGCACCAGCTTCCAACCATTTGTATGAATCCCCAGCTGGTCCCAGGAGCCCCCCAGTGCTGGCAGTGTGGCCCTGGGCAGGGCTGTACCTGCTGCCCCGGCGCTGCGGGGGGACACTCGTGCTCCAGAGCCACCGCGCCCGCTCCATCTCCTCACACTTCCCGTGCCGAGCAGCGAAGGCCGAATCTGACAAGTCCTCAACCTGGAAAGGGAAGAGCAGAGGGCTTGGTTAGAGCTTTCTTCTTTAAAACAACCATCTCTGTACAGTTTTGTCAGCCCTAGTTGCAGTGAGAATTGAAATTTTTCACTGAACTGTAGGATGTCCTGAGTTGGGAGGGACCCACAGGGATCACCCAGTGCAGCTCCTGGCCTTGCACAGACACCCCAACAATCCCACCCTGTGCCTGAGAGCGTTGTCCACATGCTCCTGGAGCTCTGGCAGCCCTGAAAAGGACCCAACCCCAGCTGTTGGCTCCCTGCTGAGGTCCCTGCCTCTGTTCCCTCCACAGACACTGTTCAGTTACCACCAACCTCATACCACATTAACTGGGAAATAAAATCCTTCTTACCTCCTCGTTGTCCTCCTCAGAGTTGGCTTTCAGAGCACTGATATCAACTTCACGCCAGCTGCAACACAAGCACCATGGGCATCACTCAGGGCACTGCTAGAACCAGCTGCACATCCCCCTCCCCTCCCAGCACTGGCTTTTGGCAAAGGGAAATTCCACCCTGCCATGAGGAGCAATACACTTAGGCTCAGTTTGAAGCACCAGACCTCCTTGGTGGTCTGGTAGCACAGCTGAAGCTTCCCAAGGGCAGAGGAAGCAGAGCAGAGGCTGCATTTCCTTCTCCTCCTCCCACAGGCTCCCTCCTGCCCCACTCTGAAATGGGCCAGGGAAGAGCAGAGATGGCCAGGAGGAAGACACAGGGAAGTTGGGAAGAGGCAGAACTGCAAGGTTAACCCAGCCCAGGCACCTGCAGACCTGGGAAACCACTGGGACCTTTGACTTAGCAGCAAGACAAGGAGACAACCAGGACTGACTTTAAATGGGGCAGACACTGAGCTGAGCAGTTGGCTTTGATGGCCAAGGGCCCCTCAGAGAAAATACTCCCTCACTGAGCCAGTCTGCAGCAATGGTATGATCAGTTTTCCAACCTTCCCCTTATTCCCAAGGAAGAAGCAACGCATCTGCTTTCCCTCTGGGGCTGGGGCAGTACCTGGGGGTGAGGATCTCCTTGTACTGCAGCTTCTCCACGCGGGTCGTGGCAGCCACGGACATGGGGATGACGATGTTGTTGATGTCAAAGGAGCTCTCACCCCTCCTCCTCCTCGGCTGCTGCAACAGGGAGAAGCACGTGAGGAAGGGATGTGGGGTCTGGCATGTGGGAAAGTCACCAGAGGAAGCCATTGATGGAAAGAGGACAGAACTGTCTGACCTATGGACACTTCAGAGCCAACATCAATTTATATTAGAATTCCCCTACTGCTTGCTCCAAGTCCTCTCCCCAACCCAAAATCTACTGCCCCAGCAGCAAGGAAACCCAAATCCCAAGGTGTGGCTGCCCAGAGTGAGGATTGCCCCTTTGGTTTGGTTGGGGAGCCCACACAGACCCGCAGCTGCCTGGGACACTTGAACACAGGAGCTCCACCCCTGAGCCCAGAGCGTGCAGCCCTGGGCCTGGAATCCTCTTGCTGGGGGAGGGAAACTTCTTCATCTTGCATTTCTGAACGAGCTTGTGAAAGCACAGCAGGAAAAGCAGCAAGAGAAAACCAGGGTGGGTGTGTAGAGCCAAGGAAAGGCCTCCTTGAGGTGTCAGAGCTGCTGAGATGGGCAGTCCTCTCCTCCAGAACGCCAAGCACACTCAAGCTGAACCACCAATGGGTTCTTCTGACACCCTGATGTCACAGCTGGTGATGGAACAACTGAATTCTGCAGTGAGGGAACCCAGTGGAGACCCAGAACCCCATGGCAACAAGCCTGGAGCAGGGGGTCCACACAGTCCTGCTCTGCTGTCCCTGTGTCACATCCAGCTCAGGCTTTGGCCCAAACTACCAAATGGAGGGGCCAGACAGAAGCCAAATTCTTCACTGGGACACCTGTGAGCTCAGCAGAATGGAGTCTTTCATTGAAGGCTTCTGCTAACGTGGGCCTGGCAGGATGATGGTGTCTGGTGGAGGAGCTGTGCCATTGTCCTGTCCCCAGCACAGTGGGAGGGAGTTTTGGTTCTGCTCACTCACACAGCTCATGGAGGTCCCACACCCTGCCACCCTCAGGCACTGTGGCAGTCTGAGTGTGTCTCAGAAGATGGTCTGAGTTCAGTGACTGCTGGAGATGGTGCACAGGTGGAAGATCTCCACCACCACTGCTGTGCCCCGGCCCTGTGACCCCAAGCCCATTCACAGCCCGGTGACACTGAGGCCACTGAGGAGCTGTCCCAGTGGAAGCAGCACTGCTGGGGCTCAGCTCTTCTCCTGGCAGCCCCACACTGCTTCAGACACCAAAATCTGGATGTGCACCAAAGCCAAGGGAACATTCACCAGCAGTTGCTGAGCTGATGGTGAACCTGGAATTGCAGCTGCCTGTCTCTGCACAGCCAACATATCCAACACCCAGCCAGCAACCCCAGCAGCAGCTGAACCAACGGCTCCAGCGTGGCAAGAGAAACAGTGAGCACTCCCCAGCCCCAACTCTGTGCACCAGCTGAGCCCCCACGGTGGGTGAGCCCAGAACCCCCGAGAAGGCAGCAGATACTCACGGCAGTGCCAGAGGTGCCCTGGGAAGTGGAGCTGGTGGGAGCAGAGCCCTCGGAGGAGGTGGAGAGCTGCCGAGCTATGGGGCTGTGAGGGGTGGGGGTCACAGCTGCTGACAGGTAGCTCGGGCCACCGACGTCCGTGTGATGCTTCAACACTGCACAGGGAAGGGGGAGAAAATGAACGACAACATTAGCAAAAGAACCCAATCCACCCAAGGGGGTGGTGGTGGAGAGGAAAGGACCATGTGCACCAGAGGCGGCCGGTGCTGAGGAGCACTTTGCAGGAAAGAGAAGCACCTTCTGAGGGGCTGCCCTGGGGAGGAAGCAGTTTAGAGCACACGAGGCATTGCTGTGGTGGCGGCTCGGCCCGAAGCAGTGCGTGCCCCCTTCTGTGGGGCAGACAGGCTGGGGATGCAGCGAAGCCCAAGCTCCCCCCGAGACACCTGCCCCTGGGGGCCTACCTTCACTCCTCTCAGATGAGCAGTCTCGCAATCGCTTTTTGTCAAAGGCAGGAGGCTGGGCAGAGCGCTCTGGCGCTCTCTCGGCCTTGGACACGGCCGAAAAATCGTCTAAAGGCGGCCTGTGTGCCTTGTCTGCTTGGGCTTTTTGATGGGAGCGCTCTGAGGAGGGGAACAGAGAAAGAGCTATGAAACGCCTGTTTTCACCTCTCTTTCTGCTGGCACAGGAGGCTCGGGCAGAGTTTTCCAGCTGCACAAATTGTCCACACCACGGGGGTGCTGGGGAGGTGTGCTCAGACCTGTGGCACTGCTGAGGGCATGGCTGACACCGAGCACGGGAAGATCCCTACAAACCTGAGCTGAACCTGCACACACCTCACCTGCAGCCCTGCCATAGCCCTGCCTCACCCCTGGGAGCGGGACTTGAAGGGCCTCCTCCTCCTCCTCCTCCTCCTCCTCCTCCTGAGGGGCCCGGGCAGGGGCAGCACTTACTGGCCGCGGTGAAGAAGGAGTTGACCAGCTTGTGGCGGTCCTTGCGCGCGGGGTCAGCCAGGCTGGGGGGCACGGGGGCTCTGTGCTTCAGCGACAGCTTCTTGGGAGCTTTAGTTTTCTCGTAGGGCTTGTTCTGCCACTGGGATTTCAACATGCTCTGGAAGTGCAGGCTCGTCGGCACATCTGCAGGGGGTGCAGAACATGGAATCCAAATTAACCACGCAACAAGGAGCTGTGGTCCCATCACCCTGCCCCCAGTAAGAACAGCCCCTGATGAACTTGCAAGCACACACTGCCAGACCCAGGCTTCCATAGACTCTCCCCATGTTCAGGAAGGACCTGCAACAGGTCCCAACATTTCTGATCTGCAGGTCTTTGTGAAATTCCTACAGGATTCACAGCCCAAGCATATCCTGGCAGGAGAACGAAGTTTCCTTTGTCAGAAAACTCCTGTGTCTTCACCTCTGTAGGTCTCTCATGTGGTGCTACCTCAGGTCTGACTTTCAGGAATCTGAGGAATGTCAGCACCAAATCTGGGCTGGAAGAGAGAAATTCAGCCTAAATCCTCAATTTCAAGTCAAGCCAGAAACCAGCGAGGCACTGCAGTGTGTTAATCTGCCTGATGTGGCACCTCAACCATGACTGTGACCACACCTGAGAGGCCCCAAGAGCAGGAGGAAATCCTGGCTGGCAGCTGAACCCCTGTGCAGTATTTCCCTCCCAATTTCAGGGACTGGAAGGCCCCAGCAAATCCAGGCAGGCAAAGAGGATGGAGCTGGCAGAGCATGGGCTGGAGCTGGTGGGGACTTGGCTTCCTAGAAAAAGCCAGGACAGCTTCATTCCAAGCACCTTGGTGGTTAAAGCTCTCACCCAGCCCCTTGCTAAGGAAGGGCAGTCACAGGGTGATGGCAGCTCTTTGGCCATCGCTGCTGGCTTCTGGGAACATGTCCCAAAAACCAGAGAGGGGCCAGGCCAGTCCTTCAGGCATGCTGCCATCCACTGGAGTGGTCAGACTAGGGGAAAATGGCCTCTGCTCTCTGCTCATCTCTTGCTTTCTCCTCCCAGGTCACATCCCACACCATCTGTGGAAGGAGGGGACAGGCTGAAGGGAGGGGGAGAAGGCCAGGACAAAACGCTGCCAGCAGGAGTGAGTTCTCTGCTGGTTTGGCACTGCCCTGCTGGCAGCAGAGTCCGTGCAGCAGTGACACTGTCCCTCCTCCCCCTGCTCCTCGGGAAGCAGTGCAGGGCTCCCAGGGACCAGCAGATGGCAACCACAGTGAGCCCAGCGCTCATCCTCCCTCCAAGGTTATTACATCATCCAAAAATTCCCAGCGAGAAATCAAACCAGGAAAAAAACAAAAAAACCCCACAGCACCCTGAAAGGAAGGGGACAAAGGGGACAAAGCTGCGACAGGACACAAGCACAGGGGTTAAAGGCCTCACTGGCTGTGTCCTGCTTGCCAGGGAAATAAGTGAATAAATGATCTTTTCCTCCTGCAGTGCCTGGCAGTTTTGCCCTTGGCAAACTGCTCTGGAGATCCCGGCTGGCACCGCTGAGCGGCTCAAAGTGAAAGTCAGCACATGCTCACAGCTGTGCCCAGGCCACCAGGAATGCTCTGAGAGCCCTGCCCAGGCACAGCCCCCCAGACCCTGCAGTCATTCACAGTGTGCACAGAGACACCTCCGTGCATACCAACAGCACCAGGAGCAGCCATTTCCCCACCTGGACACGTTACCTGGCTTCTCTCGGGGACAGGAATCCCCCCTTCCCAAAAATCAACCCTAGCCAACTGCTTCAAGCACTGGTGAATAAATGAAGTTCACCAGTACTGGAAAACGGGTATTCCTGCACAGGTGTTTTAAGCTTTACACCAATTAGTTTAAAATCCAACGTTTTTCAATCTCATGCAGCCAGAACTGATCTTCTACCCTGAGAGCCAGCTGCAGGGAGCCCTGGAAATGGGAAGAACACGGGATAATTTGCCTGGTGCCTCTGCTGCAATTGCACCCAACAGGTTGTCTCCCCATTTCCCAGGATATTTGATTTAGCACTACAGAGGATCACAAGTGCTGTGAAATCAGAAAATAAATTCTTGCTTCAGGAGTTCATTAAGTTCCTTGAGCACTCCTGATCAGAGCTGTGTCTTTGGGAGGGGAGGGATCTAGCTAAAAATAGCACCAATTTACTATTTTAGTCGGGTTTAAATATAGTGCTAATGAAAGAGGCCACATTAATTGCTCCCAGACACTCCCTGCATTTCCTACTGTCACATGAAGTTTGTGAAAAGCTGGAATTTAAACCCAAGCACACACATTATCCCAGTGACTTATCCCAGACCAACCACTTGACACCTCCATGGGAAGCCAGGCCACACACCTTCCTCCCAGCATGAGAATCCCAGAATGGCTTGGGCAGGGACCCCTTCCACAATCCCAGCCTGCTCCAAGCCCTGTCCAGCCTGGCCTTGGACACTGCCAGGGATGGAGCAGCCACAATTTTACACCTCAAGCAGCCATGAACTCCCACCAAGGGAAGGAACCACTGCACAACTCTCCTGAAAGAAGCACCAGTTCAAGAAGACTCTGGAAACTACTCTTCCCTTGGGAAAAGTCCCTACACATGGAATTTGTGAATAGCCCATGGTCAGGGTTGGTTAATTATTCCTCTCTTAATGATGATTAACCCTGAAGCTGTAACACAGGAAATTGAGTGTCCTAATGGGAACATCCCTTCTTGCTGTGCCTACTGAACCATGGAAGATCATTTTCAATTCCTCACGAGGTCAAAAGGATTCCCTGTGACAAACCAATCCACAAATCATTTTATACAGATGGACAAACTCACGGAAGCAAATATTCCTCAAGTAGTTTAGAGCCCCAAAGACCCCAGAGTCCCAGGAAGGACTCCCAGGCACTGCTTGGCTTCCCCACCGTGAGCGAGGCTGCAGGTGGAGATTCCAAAGCACAGCAGAGCTCAGGTGTAACAGCTTCCCAGAGCCTCCTGCTCCAGTCAGTGCTCTGATCTCAAAAACACCTGCAGATGACCACGTTTGGCTGTACCCAAGCAGATCTGCCCCTCCCTGGCACCCCCTGCAAGCCCCAGGAGGCAGCAGACCCCGTGCTCACCATCTGGGAATGACAGGACAGGATGGATGCAGGAGTCCAGCTGGGACAGGCGCTCCAGCAGAGGGGCATCGTACTGGATCTCCAGCGAGGAGGAGCTGCGGGTGCCACACAGGGCACAGGAGGGGTTCACGTCGCAGCTGCAGCGTGCCAGGCTGCCACGGTGGGCCTGGGGGGACACAGGGGACACGTCACAGCCAGCCCAGGGACAGCTCACCCTCCCTGGGACAGCGCATGGAAAACATCCCCAAAGCAGCTTCATTTTTTAATGTTCCGTCTACACATATCTATAAATACATACTGTGTATGTATATAAAATATCTAAAATCAAACCTGCATTTTGTGTATTATAGCTACATTTGATTATCAATAAATATATAATAAATTCATTTTATCGCTATACAATTTGTTATATTAAATAGCTGTTATGTGATATTTATAAATATTGTTATAAAAGTACACTTATGCATAATATATATATGGTATATTCAATATTAATTCTATATAATTTTATATATATGCACACATACACACCCCCTTTTTTTTCCCTCTACCTTGTACAGAACCTGTTAATTTAGTTTGCCCTCACAAGAGGATGCTTTCACTTTGCATAAACACAACTGAAAACTATGACTTACCAGCACAGACAGTTTAACAGCTGCTAAATTTGACTAAAAGTGTTTAATTTTATCTAGGTTGAAACCTCATTTATAAAAACCATGAGGCAGCACAATTCTGCTGTCAGAGAAGGGGCAATGAAGCCATTTTTAGTTCCAGTGGGTCAGAGTCATCATTATATGCCAGGAGCTGGCACTTCCAGGGACATCTACAGAGTGACAAAGGTGGTTCTCAACCTTGCTCCTTAATCCAGGACAGAATCCCAATTCACAGATTTATAAACTTGATACACACTTCATTTGTGTGAAACCACTGCAAGCAGACACACAACTGCATATAAACCCCATGCAGAGTAAACAACCCCTGATTCCCACCAAAATGGAAGAATGGATCAAACTGGATCATGCAGAAGCCTGTTCTGAGCCAGAATTATTCAAATAATTTCCATGAATGACTTGAAGGATGGGAGAGAATATCCACAGCAAATAACACTACACTGGGAAGGGCTGCTTGAAGCAAAGAGCTGGAAACTCACTCCTGCTTACAAGTTAAGGGAAATTATCGAAAATAAATAAAATATAATTCACTGAGGCAAATGCAAGAAGCAAATGCAGTGCCCAGAGAAGAGGAGGAAGGGGTAACTGAGCAGTTACATTGCTACCTCTGGAAGTTCTGCCCAGAGGATGTGGAGGTTGTGATGGATCCAAAAATGAGCATGAATCAGCAGTGCTTTACCACTGCTGGGAATTAATTAGTTAACAAAAAATAATAAAGATTAAGCCCACAGGGCTTTCTAACCAGGATGGCTGTGCAAGGAGAGAGGCAATCCTGCCACTCTGCCCTCTCTGAGCTGAAGGGCTGCCCCCAGCTTTGGGCACAAATTCCCATAAATGTGTGCACCGAATTGTGAGGAAAACAGTAAAAACATTACAAGATCAAAACCTCCACAATGCATGTGCAGAGTCCAACCCACAGCCACTCTGTGCTGGGCAGGGGAGTGGAGGCAACTGGACATGGTATTTCTGGAGCACGACTTGCCCATGACTCAGCTGTCTCTGGAATGACTGGAGGAGGGCTCAGAAATCCCCTGCTCTCTGGTACTTTCATCCCTGGCACTGCTCTTCTGAACCATCTCTGATTACCAAATGTATTTGATGACAACAACAAAGATCTAACACAGAATTTACAGCCAGTTCTTCAAGCACTGAGTGCACAAGGCAGCATCCACCACGAGGAAGTTCAGCAACTTCCAAATCACTGAAGATCTTGCAAGTAATCACTGCAGAGCTCTCCCAGAAATACCCCAGATAAAACTGCAGATAAGTGATCAGTTAAAAGCTGACTCAGCTGAGGAAGAATCTATTTTGCTCAGAAAAACGCTGCCTTTGGAGCTTCTGTTTAAAACATCCGCAGAGTGAAAATCCCCCAACCCTTGTGGGAAAGTTAGACTTGAAACACTTTGTCTCAAAGGTAAGTGGATTTTTGCCATTATGGTTCCGCATGCCCAAATAAAGATCCTTATTTCCTTCATTTCTCACTATTTTCCCTCCAACTGACAGTTTATGGTATTCCTAAGAGAAAATAAAAAGAATTAAACATGGCCCTTTCTCATACAGACAATAAACTGCATTCCATTGAATGAATTCTGCATAAGGGAGAGGAGTATAAAAAATAGCAATAAAGAAAACAAAACAGGAAGAGACAGGGCATTCACCCCACGTATGCCTGGGCAAACAGCTGTGGTTTTCCCTTGAGCAGCAGCAGTGAGTTCCTGGGGCTAATTCCTGTGTCAGAGTTAAGGTTTCCTGATACTTGATTTCTTAGGGCTTCTTTCTCCTGCTCAGACTGTGCCACACTGACCTACCTGGCCTTGAGTTCACCTCAGGTTGGCTGGCTTAAGAAAACTCACCAGTTCAGCCTCTTCCCTCCCCAGTGACAGCTAAGAACAATCTTCCAACCCGTTACAACCTTCTCCTTCATTTCTCCTTTGTTTTTCCAACAGCCTCTACAGCCCTGCTGTCCTGCTCTTCCTTCCTGTTGTTTTTTTCCATCTTGACAAGAGAAATAAGAGCAGAAAACACGCAACTCACCTTTTTGGAAAGGGGCATGATGGTGCTGGGTCGGACGAGGCGCCGCTTCTTGCAGCTGAGGACGGGGCGGGTGCGAGCGGCCACGCACGTCCCGTCCGCGGGGACCAGCGACAGGCGCTGCTTCTTCAGGAGGAGCTCCTCAGCCTCCTGGCCATCTCCCTGAGCGTGTTCTGCCAGGCCAGGCTGCAGACTGCCCCAGGAGAGAGGGGAGAAGGAAAACCCCAGTTATTCACGCAGCACTACCAGCGGGTTCGTGGTTCACACCTCGGCAAACACTCCAAGCTGAGTTTAAAGCTCTGCAGCTCATGGCACAACAGGTTTTATTAAACCAACTCCATTTTTTGCTTTTACTTCTGTCACCTTCCACTCTCCCAACACTGAACCTTTGACAAAATACCTTTGGAAGCTATGAACAAAAAAAAAAACAGCACTGAAAGCCACAGAGCAAAAGCCTCTCTAGACCTGAACCCCTCCCTCCTTAGAATTCAGCTTCCTCCAGAATCAGAGTTTGGGGAATCTTAAGACAAGAGGTTTCCATGAGTCTAAATGCCAGAGAACATATAATTTTATAGAAAAAATATTTAACCCCGATGTAAACGTGGTTCTGATGGATATTTGAGATCTCTACCTGTGCCAGCTCCCAGCAGTGACCCCAGAAAGGTGCAGAGCACAAAGGCTGCAGCAGCCCTGGCATCAATACCCCGTGCCCCGAGCAGATCCCAGCGCAGCAGCGCCTCATCTACGGACCCTTTTCATGTCTATTCTACAAGTGTTTCATTTCTAAAAATGCAAAACATTAAAGCCCTGTGGTCTAAGGCTGTGCAGTTCAAAGGCTACAGGGATACAAAGGGCTCTGTTACAGCCTGCAGTGTTCCAGCTGCAGCCATGGGCTCCTTGATCTGCTCGCATTACATCGGTGCAGGATCCATCCCTCCCTCCTTCCCTCCCTCCCTCCCTCCTTCCCTTTTCCCCTCTCTTCTTCCCTGCCTCCTCAAGGCACTGAGCAAGTGCAACGTTTTTCAAGGGCTTTCAAGTGGTTCAACCCTGTAGCATCAGGGAATGTCTTTCACTTGTTTTCATTTACCCACTTCAAGACTTTCTCAGCAAAAGCAGGCTGGAGAAATAAAGAATTTAGGAAGTTTTACTCCCCAAATCAATGGGATTCCTCCATAACTCCAATAAAGTGGGTCAGTGGTTACAGATAATTCTGCGAGCAGGGCATTTGTACCTTTGAATCACACAATTTGCAGACGTATTAAAACTACTCATAAAGAAACAAGTTTTGCCCATGCTCAGTGCACAGCTGCCTGCAGGGCTTGTTCATGTAAACACAACTCAGTTTAATTCCATTTTCAGCAAAACAATGCAGCAGAAAACCTCAAGCAAGCAATCTCCTCCAAAATGTTTCCAGGCAAGATCTACTACTGCACTTTTTGGAAAAAGACACCATTTGTACCATTACCAACCCAGTTACAGCCTGGTTTCCAATGGGACATTGCAAAGACCATAAAAGCAAACTCTTGCAGAATATCCCAGAGCTTACGTGTTAATAACTCCATTGACAGGTCTTGGTGCTCCACAGGGCTTGGCAGGATGGGATTCAGGAGTATTTGCAGCAGAAATACCCAAGCTTTCTAGGGACTGGGATCCAGACACACTCTAAGGAAGGGGGAGAAAAACATAAATAAATAAAAGCTTCTTAAATAGGCACAATTATTATTACTGGGTTCTAGTTGAGGATTCTGCACTGTAGCCATGGATTTCCAGACAGGACTTCAAAGCAGGGTTCAGAAGTCACTGTATGAACAGCAGACCAGGGACACAAGGAGATCTTAGGGACAGCAAGAGGATGGATACACGGCAGCTCTTTCTTTCATTCCAAGATCCAAAGGACTTTAATTCCCCTCAGGCAACCAGGAGCATGAAAGGCTGAGGGCTTTAAGGAGATTTTAGCATTTTGTCTCCATGGTGCAAACAAGTTCATCACCACCTGTAAACCTCTGCAGTCTCCCCTGCAGTTTGGTTTCTGTTCTGAACCATGTGGTTGAAAGCTCCTGCTGAAGGAACTTTGGGGGAAAACAGGGAGGGAGGGAGAGGGGAACTGACTTGCAAAACTGAATTTGCATTTTAACTTACTACTTGTGCAAACAGAGTCCAAACAGCATTTTAGGGAGTGTTTTAAATGAGTGTGAACCCAGGCTATGGGGTTTGGATGGGAGCTGGGTGAGTCTGTAATGCTGAAAGTGCTGCATAAACACAAAGCTGGAAGCTCCTTTTTGGTAGAGCAAAGTGAGTAAAAATTGAGCTAAAAACACTGTGCTCCTCAATCCCTTCTGCCTGAGGTCTGAAACACAAACCCTCTGGCTCTGCAGGGAGCAGCAGGATGGTCACCAAGCCTCCAAGGACACACTGGCTTTGTACCTCCCACCAGTGACACTCCTGCTCCCCACCCTGGGGCAGCCCACCAGTGTGTCCACACCTCTGGCATTCATCACCTTCAGCCCCACCCATGCAGCCCCCTGGTTTTGGTGTCAGACATGCTCCTCCCTGGGGTTAAAACTTTATTTCTTCCTTCGTGTGGTACTTTCTACACTCCCTGCCCTGTCTCTCACTGGGGTTCCCCCTTTGAGCACACACAGTGGTGATGTGGTTCAAGCATCAAGAAAAAAGGCAAAAGCAGAGCTCTGACACCACACAGATGGTCAGCCAAGCCCCCTGCTTGGCCCTGACTCCATCCCAAACCCATCTGGATTGTGGTGATTAAATCTTCCCAGCAAACACCCCCCAACTCCATTAACAACAAAACCAGGCTGTGGCAGTGCTGGATTAACAGTTTCCAGAAGAGGAGACACCTGAGTCACCCAGGAAAGGGCAATTTTTAACGACTCAAACAACTTCTGCCTGGGCCTGTTTGAGGAACTTTTCAGGGGTTTTCACACTTCTGCTAAAAGAGATGTTTCTCCTATGGGGGAGCAAAGACAGGATGAGACCAACTCTGCCACCCAGAGAGACAGAGGAGCAAGATTAGATCACAGCTGAGACATCAGGTAAACTCAGCACCCCAGCCAGGTGAAGTCATGCAGGAGCTGAACACTTTCCCTCTGCTTTCCAGAGGCTTGGCAAGGCTGAGCCTCCACGTGACACCCGCCAGAGGCACCCCTGGTGCAGCAGGGCGGGTACTCATGACTCATAAGCTCTTTTGAAATCGCTTATTTTCTTCTACAGAAAGGGTCTTAAAGGAGGAACTTCTCCTCCAAGAGCTTGCTCTGTCTTGGTGGTTCAAGATAGGCATAGAGGGACTCAGCTGCTTTCTGTGGAGAAGCTGGAGAGCATCAATCCAACGTGCATTTATCAGGAGCAGCCCAGGCTCCCTTTATCACCCTGAGATGGGTGTACCCCAACACATGAGCAGAGCCAACACCTCCTGCACTCTCACACCAGCTCCTGGTGCACTCCCAAGGCTGTGCTGTCCTCCAGGGCTGCCTGGGCAGCCAGGCTGGGATCCAGAGCAGCATCCATAGCAGCAGGATCACACCCCTGCTCCTGACTGAGCCCTTCTATGTGCTTTGGGTCTGAAGTCCAGGTCCTTAGGATCCCTGGGAATCTTGGGGGGTGTGGAAGGTTCAACTGTAGCACATCTGCTGTTGCACATCAGGGCAGCAAAGCAGCTGTGTGCAGACAGGTGGTCATGAGCCAACACCAGGAATGTCCCCAGTATTCCCAAAAAGCCCTAACAAAGGCAGGCAGGTTCAGACCTTCACCTATTACTAGAAATACTTAATTAGGGGGCAATATCAAGTGCAGCCCCTCACTAGACAAGCAATCCAAGGAACCAAAATCAACAGCCAAGTAATGTCTTCAGGGCTTCATGTCATTTCCATCTTCAGACAAGAATATTTATTCACCTACTGAGCTTCCATTTCCCAGAAGATATTCCCAGGCCTTATTTGCAAAGCCCTTCCCTCCACTGGTGATAGGATTAGCTCCCCCTGGGGATTATCAGCCCCATCCCACGGATGATGCCCAAGGACAGGAGCACAGCCGGCCAAGGGAGGCACCCACGAGAGGAGGAGAGCCAGGGGATCTGGGGGTGAGACAGGATGGATTCCTCCCTTTGCACTGTGTCTCCCACTCTGCCAGTTTGGGGGGAAAAGGCCTGGAGGGTGCCAAAATGATAAGCACCTCTCCAGGAAAGGCCCAAGAGATCCCTTTCCAGTAAGAGCCCTCCTGCACCACGGGAACGACTCCGGGTAATCTCTGGCTCGGAGCAGATCAGGGCTCTGACTCAACACCCCGCCCTAATGAGCAGCCCTAATTAAGCACAAACCCAGGGGCTGGTGCCGGAGGCGGTGGTTCCAGGGGTGACACTTCCAGCACTGTCACAGAGAAGCTGGAGTGTGGAGTGAGGTGGGAGTCCCTGTGGAAGGGCAATGAACACTTTCCAGGAGCAGGCCAGGGAGGCACATGGGGCTGCAGGACTGGCCACAAGAAAGTGCCAAGTAGAACCTGCAGAAGTTTCAGGGACCTTCTCCTCCTGCTCCACCACAACTTGCAAACCCTCCATTTTAATACATCCCTGCATCCCCCAGGATCCAAAGCAATCACAGGCAGGATGAACAGTACGATCAAGCCTTCAGTCTGTGCCCTACATTTCTGCATTAAATAATAAATACCTGGCACTCTGCATAGTTTCCAGTGCATCTCACTGCAATCATTAGTGCCCTTTCCAAGGGGGAATGCTTAGGCAGATATTAAATAGCCACATCTTTAGCAGCCTTTGCTAATCATGCTGCTCTCAGTTTGAGATACTTTTTTCTGGAGGGAAAGGATTAGTTAGGATTTTAAAGCTTCACAAAATGCTAATGCATATTACAAAGGTGCCCCCAGGAACTCTGTTCTAAAAGGTGTTTCAATCCTATTGTTTATTAACCCCAAAATAACATGAAGGGGGCGAGCTACAGACCAAGATCAGTGATTCCCACCTGGAGTCGCAGCGAGGAGCTGCTCCATGAGGCCAGTCCCATGGTTTGAGCATCCCTCTGCCCCACAGCTCCAGGGGTGACCCTTCCCTCCCCAGGACTGGTGCAGGTGGAGCACCTGGAGCAGCCAGTCCCACTCTGGCACTTACCAGCCGGTCGGCCCCAGGCTCCAGCTTAACTTCAGCCCTGACGGGACGGGAGGAGTCATCTACTGCAGGCTCAGGGGGCGAAGCTTCACCAAGAACTATCAGCCCCTGCAAGAGAGCAACAGGAATTAACTGCAGATCCTTTGGTCTCCACAGGGAAGCTGCAAACCCACCGTCCCCCACACCCCGATGCTGCACAGCAGGCCCTGAATTCCCACCACAGCTTCCAGATGTGATGCCAAACCCCATCCCCTGCTCCCTGGCTTTCCCTGGCATCTCAGCTGAACTCAGAGAGGGAAGGACAGTGGCTGGAGCCAGCTCACAGGCCTCTGAAGCACTGCCACCCCTGCGCTCCTCCCCACGTGCCAGCCAAGGCAGAGGAGCTCCAGGCTCTCATTCTGCACTGTGGAACCTGCCAGCACAGCCCAGCAAACCCCTGTGAGCAGGTGACAGAAATGTACCAACTTCTTACTCTGGGCAGACTTCCCCCTGCCCCCCAAGAAGTGATACTTACAAAAATTCAGTAAGGAAAGAAAGACATTGCTATAAACTTAGTGGGACAAAGCACAGTGGCTGAGCACTCACTGTTTTATCAGGTTTAACACATGCTGTCCTGTTCCTCTTTAACTGAAGCTTAACCTAAAGGCAGGACTGCTTTGCTCTCACAACAACACAAAGTGAAATAAAATCATTGTAATTATGCATACTCTGGGCTATATTATAACAAAGCAGGACAAAATGTGCAAGGGATTAGGGAGCTGGTGGAACCTACAGGCCAGGAACACAGCCCAGGACAAAGACAAGCCCCAGGAGCTGCATTTGGCCAAACAAGGAACTGTGAAGGGGCTGCTCAGATCCAGAACAGGCAGATCAGTCACCTGAAAACAATTCTGGAGGCTGCAGAGTGTGTCACAGCAAAGTGAGCCTGGAGGGAACCTGGGCAGTTATCTGGAGAGAGGACAGAGCCACAAGGCTTCCCTCAACAGCCTGCTATTTTTAAGTGCCTGCAAACAGGGTATTTTACAACCAGCTCTGAGCTCCCTGATTTGGTGTTTTCCTCCACTTCTCACCAGGCTCCCACTGAGCTGATCCAATGTGCTGAGAGCACAATTCCTGCTGAGACACCCAGCAGCAGTTTACCCTCAAAACACAGGGTTATTTTTGACTGCCTCGTCCTTCCCTTGCTTTGATCTGACACAGCAATGTGTCTTTCTTGAAGGGAACACTGGGATGTAAACTCTAACATATAAAGGTAATTAAACTAAGAAAGAATGAAATCAAATTTCTTTGAACTTTAGAACTTGTAGATCTCTGAATTCCTGCAGCAGCTACATTTTAACCTCCTTATGGCCCAATAAACTGGAGTTAAGTTTTATTGATAGAAAAAACAAGGTGTTTCCAAATTCTTTAACTGTTTTCCTTGTACAATTTGAAGCCAAATCCATTCCAACAAGCTCGTGTGTTACTGAAACACGGGGTTGTTTCTCCAGTCTCCTGTTCTTGTTCCAAGCCCTTTTAAGAGGTCTCTAATTTTTAATTGGTGCAAACAGAATATGTTTTACAACCATCCCAGAGCTCAATGACATCAAGATAATGACAGCTGGTGCAAGAATAATCTCCAGCAAGCCCCAGAGATGGGGTAGGTGATACTCGTGGTTCTGGTTTTTTCTTCTTCAGGCAGAACAGCCACTACCCAAAACACTCAAGTTCTGAATGTCCCTGCACCCTAAGCAACATGTTTTATCTTAAATTCATGTACCACAGTTGAGTTTTGGTTTGAACAAATCAAAGATGATCCTGTTGGCCAGAACCTCCTTTCAGACCTTGAGGCTGCAGCCTTATAAAAGCACAGGGGATGTTTGTAATCATTATCAGGCCATTTCATGAGCCTGTCAAGTTGTCATCATCTGGTGAAAGCCCTGAACCTTCCACATCATTACATGAGTTTTCTTGTTTCTTCTGTTACTTAACTTTTGCCCATAAACGTTCAGCTATTTTGTATTTTGTACTTAAAACCACGCTGCACTGTCAGCTTTAAGACAGAGGGAAGATGATTCTTTCTGAAGAATCACTCATTTGCCCAGTTCCCAGAAGCCTTTTGCCCTAATCTCAGTAATGGATTCTGCTCACAAGCCATGTCTTCCACCTACTCATTTAGAGCCCTCACTCACTCAATTAAGCCTGTTTTTCTGCACAGCTGCATCAAAGTCCAGTCTCCCTCCCCTGCCTTCTACCCCCTGGAAGGCTCTCCCCACCACCCCCAGAGCAGCACACATCCTGGGAAAGCATTTGCCAGCCTGAATTCCTGAGGATCTCTCACTTGATGCAATACCAGGAGCAATACTTCTTGCCACAAACTCCAGACATTCCTTCCTCCAAGGCCTGACATTTAGATGTGCATGCCTGAACAAGTCTCCATAACAATCCCTTCCTCACCCCTTCTCTGCTCTACCCCATTCTCCCACTATCTGAGAGCAATGCTAAAAAAATACCTTCCACAGAGAAAGGTCAGCAACCAAAAAATGATCTTTTTTTATGGAACAGACTCAATTTTAAGCCTGTTCAGATAGCATCTGAACGAACTTCCCCCACAGGCCACTCCCTTTTCCACTAAATCTCGGTTATGTTTATCCCCATCCTCAGCTACTCCCAAAAAGAAAGAATGGGAAGGTTTTAAAAATCTATCAAAGAAAAAGGCAAAAGGCTTGAGTGATGGGGAACAGCATCACACATCAACAGCACCAGCTCTGCTCAGCACCAAAGACTGACTCTGAAGCAAGGTATTCATGTTATCATACTGAACCAGGGACAGGAATTACACTCAGCCCATGCCAAACTGCATTACAGTTAGTCACAGCTTTGCAATCTGCTTTGGGAAAGAGGCAGGAGGGAAAAAACATCAGACTTTGCATCCGCACTGTCCGGTGTCAGAGGGAGCCATCAGGAGGCAAAGCAGAAGCACAGTGCCAAAGGCCTCCTGCCCCATCCTGATCCCATCCCATCCTGCCCCACCCCATCCTGACCCACCCTGCCCCATCCTGACCCATCCTGCCCCATCCCATCCTGATCCATCCTGCCCCATCCCATCCTGATCCATCCTGCCCCATCCCATCCTGATCCATCCTGCCCCATCCCATCCTGATCCATCCTGATCCATCCTGCCCCATCCTGATCCATCCTGCCCCATCCCATCCTGCCCCATCCTGATCCATCCTGCTCCGTCCTGATCCATCCTGCCCCATCCCATCCTGATCCATCCTGCCCCATCCTGATCCATCCTGCTCCATCCTGCCCCATCCCATTCCATCCTGCACCCATCCTGCCCTGTTCTGCCCCCATCCCTCTCCATCCAGCCCCATCCCTCTCCATCCAGCCCCATCCCTCTCCATCCAGCCCCACCCCTCTCCACCCTCTCCACCCCAGGCTCACCTTGTTGGCTCTGATCTGCTTGTAGATGTCCGTCTGCTGCCGGATGCGGTACTCCAGGTCTGACACGTGTGCCTGGAGCCAGTTCCAGCGGCTGACGATGGCAGCACGGTCTGCTGCCCACCTCCACTCTGCCCTGCGCCTCCTGCAACACACACAGCGTTATTCTGAGTGGGATTTTAATTACACAGGCCACAGAAATCCAAGGAGAACTGACAGGAGATCAAAAGCTCCGTCCTGGATGGCGGCACCGATACCATCTCAGCACTGCTAATAATTAACGAGGAATTACAGACGTGCTGCAAGGGCCGTGTCTCTGCAGAGCAATATTCCAACATCTGCTGGCACCCAGTGACTGAAATCTTCAAAAAAAGTCTCTGGCATCGGTCCCCACATCCACCTGAACAGCAGCTCATACCATGTGGCCACGATTAAACCTCAGTGACAAGTTTCACAACCACCGCTGCTGGGGTTTACAAGCTGGAGAGGACCAACAGGGCCAACCTTGCCCAAGCTGCTCCCCTGCAATGGTGCTGCTCAGGACAGAGCAGGCAACAGCAAAGCAAACCTGATTTCTGCATCTGATGGATGGACCAAGCAAATAAAGAAGCCAGGAAATAACATCAACTGTCATCAAAACACCCTCAATCCCTACTGCTGCACTCCAGGGCAGGCAGGAACACAGAGAGGGTAAGGAATGGACAAATCCACAGCTCCACTCTCCATGTGAAAAGCCACAGTATCATGAAAATATACCCTAAGCATACTGATTCCTGTGCATAAATATTAAGGCTGCCCAGAAAAGAAGAAAACCCCAACATGGTGTGGAAACAAAGCATCAGCAGAAAGTGCTGACAAATCCAGTGCTGCTGCACAAAGCCTTTGCCACATCTGGATGCTTAGCAATTAAGAAATTAATCACAAAATAATTCCCTTTGCCCATTTCCCCCTCCTTCTGTGCAGGAATTTTGAACCAGCAAAGCATGTGGGGCACGGGAGCCACAGCAATGTCCAGATGTTTCCTCCAAAATCAAACCAGAAAGTCTTCTGCTCAGATTAACCCATTTCAGAGCTGAAACCAGCCCTGACAGCAGAAGCAGCACGTGGTAAATGAGGTTTTGTACTGAGGCAGCCCCAGCTGCAGAGATGGGAAGGAGCAGAAATCATTAAGTTCTTTAAAAAATCTGCACCTTCTGATCTGCCCTGATTCAGGCATAACTGCTACCAAATGCACTTGCCTAAAAATGAAATAAATACAGAAAAGTCCCAGGGTCATTACAAGTTTCAAATGAAGTAATAGAAATACCCTGAAGAGGAAGAGTTGATTGCTTCAAACTGCAAGTGAAACCCCTACATTCAGAACAAGACAGGTTATCCATATTCCTGCTGGACTCTGGCTGTCCCTGCAGAGGTGGGGCCACGTTCCCACAACAGGCAATGGCATCTGCTGCCTTCTGCCCTCCCAGCCTTCTCCAGAACACCTTCAGGAGTGCAAGCCCTTCCCTCTGGAATATCTTCCTGTGTAAAGCCAGATTTCAGCAGTTTGCTCTTTGGGGATCCACAGAGCCATGGGAATTTTCAGAAGTAAGTTTTTAGAACCAAATGCTGAGAGTACATCCCAAGTGCCAATTCCCTAGTTTGCCTCTCCCAACATTACAAAGCACCTCTGCTTTGACACCGGCCTGTGCTGATAAGTACAGCTGATTCTTTTGCTCACATTACACAGAAATTGAGATAAAGTATGAAAAAAACAGTTTTAAATCCATTTGGTTTCTTAAGTGATATGGCAGCACAAGCAGCAGCAGACCTGCTCCTCACCTTAAAATCAGGACACATCCTACCCCAGAAAAACCCACTGGATTTGAACCAAAAATAACCCAAGAAAGCGAAACACAGTAATGTACACTTCATCCTCTGACACCCTGCGGCAGCAGTGGAGGAGGGGAGGAACAGAATGATGGCTCAGCCACACTTTCCAAAACAGCACCCAGCGTAGTGTGTCTCTATATTTAGAACTGAGCCTTTCCCAGCTCGGTCCCACCCTTCCCTGCGAGGTGCTGGCAGCAACATCACGGGATGGATGTTCCCTCATGGGGATCAGCTCTGGGACAAGGACCTAGGGATATTCCTCAGCTTTAATGTCTCTACAAGCATCTAGTGAAAATGATTCTTTTCTCCTCTGGCATTAGAAAGGAGCAACCACACACAACAGAGTGTGATGTTCTGCAGTGACCACTGGGGATCTGAAACCTCCACTTGCTCTGGGGGAGAAGAAAACCCTCTCCTTTCTTTCTAAACCTGAAGAGAGTCTACAAGGAAGATGGAGAGGGACTTTTCACAAGGGCATGGAGTGACAGGACAAGGGGGAACGACTTCAAAGTGGTAGAAGGATGGGTTAGACTGGATATTGGGAAGAAATTCCTCCCTGTGAGTATGGTTACACCCTGGCATGGGGCACAGGGATCACTCAGTTCCATTCCCTGCCATGGCAGGGACACCTTCCCCTGTCCCAGGCTGCTCCAAGCCCTGTCCCTCCTGGCCTCAGACACTGCAGGGATCCAGGGGCAGCCCCAGCTGCTCTGGGCACCTGTGCCAGGGCCTGCCCACCCTGCCAGGGAAGGATTTCTTCCCAATACCCAATCTCAGTCTCAGCTTCAAGTCCCTCAGTCAGCCCATCCACCCACCAGTCCATGCTGCTTTCTGCTGAGTCCATGCAGCTGAATTCCAACCAGGCAGACAGACACAGCCCCAACAAACGGAGGGAATTAGAGATTAGCAGACTTATTTTTCACCAGGAGACTGCCCTACTAAAGGCCCAGCTGCAAAGTGAGCAGAGCAGACCCACCAGCTGCTGCTAAACCACCCTGGTAATGACATGGAGCAGCACAGAAAAATGGAGCTAGAACTGATTTCAGTTGGGAAAGTTACAGGCTGGAGGGGAGCTACACTATCAGATCCACTTCCAGGAATCAGCAGAATGAATGAGAAACAGCCACCGGGGTCTGGAGGGAGATTGTTTCTGCCACTCCAAGCACTTGAGCAAACCCAAACCATCTTGATGTGAAATGAGGAGTAACAGGTCACGCTGGAAGAAGCAGTTGATGCCAGAGGAGAGAGAAACACAACATAGAAACACTGAGAAACTCTGCAGGCAGCCAAGCAGGCTGGGAGCTGGAACAGCCACGGGAGGGGTTCACTGGGAACCAGAGAATGCCTCTGGCACTGATGCCAGGAGGTGGCACAGCCCAGGGCAGCTCCAGAGCCTCGGACACTCACAGATTAATGCCACAACCTGAGGCAATAAGCTCCAGCTTTCCAGGCACCTTCCATATGGCTCCCCTCCTCCACTCTGCACTGGCATATTCCCAGGGGCTTTGCTGTCCCCTGGAATGCAGTCACCTTCCAGTGCAGAGGCCACACTGTATTTACTCTCCTCTTTCCTACACAGCTTTGGACAGAAGAAATCACGTGAGAGTGATTCAAAGCTCTGGGGTTTGAGACTTTCCCTCCAGGGACACCCAGCTCAGCCTCCCTCACCTTCCAGGGCAAACTGGGAAGGTGTCAGCCTCTCCCACAGGGGAGCCTCACCGTGGCACTGGGACAGAGCCCAGGAGGTACAGGATGGGACCTTTCTTCAATAAGACAACCAATTCAGCTGCTATTTTCTACTTTGCTCCTGTCCCCCGTATATTCTTCACATTCATTCTTCAGCTCACCAAGCTTTTATCCTACTATTATTATTATTATTAATTTTGGATCAATGCAAAGCCAGATCAGTGTGTGGAGTAAGAGTTAAAGCTCTGCCAAACCCACTCTCATGATGACTCTGAGGGAGGAAGAGAAAACCCCACAAGGCTCGAGAACAATCTCATTAGCTGATCGTAACATTTCAGCCTGCAAAGAAGCCAAAGTGAACAATTTGTTCAGCTGAACACCCGCCCCCACCCCTGGACAGAACCATCAGCTTTGAAGGGCTCTTTATTCCCAGCATGTGCTCAGCACTTTGCTGAATCTCCTTCCAACCTCCCCTCGGCTCATTCATTGCCATATTCACACAAACCCAGGACCTCCACAGGCTGGGAGTAAAGACTTATTCCCACTGAAAGCCCCCACTGCTCAGGGAAAACTGGGGAGCACAAATCCTAAAGCATGAGCAGAGCTAAGCCCTAAGACAGAAGTGCCCAGTTTGTCAGCAGTATACTAAAAATGACAGTTTTGTTTACCTGCTGCTTTCAGCTCAGAGCAGCACTGCTGGCTGGCCATCAGCACCCCCAGCACCTGCAGGAACCGTGCCAGCAGTCCCTGCTCCCCGTGCCACGCGCGGGGCTGGCCCTGCTGCAGGAACGGAGTTCAGCTCCCGAGCAGAGCAGCTCCAGAGCTCTGGAGCAGATGGCTTCGAGGGCTTTTCTAACGGGAAGGATCCCAGGACTCTGTGAAGGTGGAACTCCGCAGCCCCAGGTGCTACACGAAGCTGTGACACAGCCTCCCCTCCCGACTGACGCCCGGGCCTCGGGGTCGGGATCCTGCCGCGAGCACCGGGGTGACTCACGGGGACACTGAGTCACTCCTGTCTGTGCTGGCCTTCCCCAGCCCGTCCCCAATCCCTGTGCAAACACGAGAGCCTCCAGAGAACAGCAGCAGCTCCCACCAGAGCCTGGAAATGGCAGAACGCTGTCTCAGAAGTGCTTCTGCGCCGCTTCGAATCCAAGTGCCCCAGATCTTTACACCATGACATTTATGCACTGCCCCGAGCATTTATTCAGCTGACTGTCTGAAGAACAGCCATTCCCAGCTCTAGCTGCTCTTGAGCCCTCAGCAGCAACAATTGTTCTGTGACAATAGCCAAAAATTAGGATTTTATTCTTCCAGATTTTTCACTAGGAGTTAAAATTCTTCTTCAAGAAAGCACGAAGTGGCAGAAACACAAAGCCAATGGAAATTGTGCTCTTCGTTTTTTTCTCCTCTTCACATTAAAGGTGGAATCTCACCAAGAGATTTATAACTTTCTTCTGGCAAATTCAAGAGCTGAGGGCCAGTGACTCCTGTTCACTAAGAGGATACAGCAAGCGATGACAGAGGTTTAACATCTTCACCAACACATCATGAGCACAACCAGCAACAACCACAAGCCATTATCTTCAACACTGCAATTCTATCCTAAAGCTCTGCTTGGTGCCAAAGCAAAGCCCCAGCAGAGCAAAGCAGCCACTTCCCAGCTCCTGGTCTCCTTCAGCACCATGAGATCACCTCACTTGGCAGCACGGGACAAAGTGACTTTCTGGATTGCTGGAGAACAAGCTTCCCTGAGAATAATGCAGTTAAAACATCAAAGAAGAGAAGGAAGGGGGTGTTCAGTGTTCTAAGCTCTTCAAACAAAACTGAGAGCACAACAGAGAGGAGACAATTACGGCACAGAGTAAACTGTTTGAGAAGTTATTACACTTGTTCCACAGCAAAGGCCTTTGTATGCAGCAAACAGAGGAGTTTGGTGCCCAAGTGGGGGAGCGCTCGCTGCAGCCCATTAGTGCCACAGTCCCCGGGGAACAAGAATAGAGACTATGCAAATCAGGATCCATTGTTAAAAGGGAAAATTTATTTCACATTCCTGAGCAGCAGTGTTCCTGGAGCATAACAATTGGAGAGGCCCTTCTGCTGAGTACTGCACATTTTTATGCTCCACAGTAAATCAATATTCCATAATACAGAAACTACATGAAATTATAGCCAGGGTGAGGACGGCAGCCCCGAGCTTTGGTGAGCAGTGCCAATACAACACCGTGTCAGAACAGGACTTATCTGGGACATGTTTTCATTGTTCAGGAGAGCTACTGAAGGCAGAATTTATGGAATGATTCTCCAGGATGTTAAAACCTTCCAGCTCATGCCATAAGGGGAATGGCACCAACAAAGGCATTTCCTGACTGTGCTGCTCTCAGCTTGGTCTGAACAAGTGCCACTACAGTTGTCTCAGTGTCCCAAAGCTTCCCCACTTGGGCAGCACCAGCAAAACAATCTCACAATGAGACAGCCAAGAAAAAAGGGGAGTTAATCTCAAAGCAAAGAACTCTTCATTGCGAGAGGGGAATTGACTATTCCTTCAGCATTTACCAAACTTCACAACCACAGAGCTCACTACACACTGACACAGGATGCAGAAACTTGTTTTCAACTCAGCCACTTCTGATCACTGTCACTCCAGGATGGAAGTGAGCAGGGCAACAAATAAAGCCTGCTTTGGTTTTCCTCTTGGTTTATCTTGCAGGAGATACAGTCTTCCTCTTCGCCCCCACCCAGTGCACCCAGTAAACACTGACAGAGGAGTGAGCAGCACTGGATACTCCCATCTCTCCAGGCATGAAAAAGCAGCTTCAGTCTCTTCACTTCTCATTATGCAGCCGTTAAGACCTGAGGTCAAAGGGTGTTTTGTCATGGCTCATGGGGACCAGGGGGGCTTTTGTTTAACTCCACAGGTTCTGCAGCCCAAGATCAAAATGAAACTTCAGGATAAGTGATTACACTGAAACAGGCTCAGCTCGAGGCCTGGGAAATTTCTGCACTGCTGGGATGACCTCACCCTCCTTATCTGCTCTTTCATGTCCTGGGAGGAAGAGGAGAGAGCTCTGCAAACACGTCTCCAAATGCAGAATTCCAGCATTGTGTTCCTGAACACACCTCTGAGATCACAGAATTACACTGTGCTCTGTACCTGGAACACAAAACCTCAAAATCCTCCTCACAGAAGTCTCAAAAAAAGGTTTTTTTTTCAGTTTTCCTCACAGTACATTAAGAGCAAGGAGGATTTTAAGCTCACATGCGAGAATACAGAGAGTTTTTGACTCCCCATCTCTGTAAATGTTCAAGGCCTGGGGGGTGACACTGGATAAGCTTTAAGGTTCCTTTCAACCCAAACCATTCTATGACTCTAAAAATACATTTGTTTGAACCATGTACTGACATCAGGACAAACCAGGCAGAAGCCAGGGAAGATTTCCAGGAGGAGCAGAAGTTCTCAGGAGTGCAAGACATGGCTGAAATAGGCTGGGCTTGGAGTAAGGGAAAATACAAACTGGATTTTAGGGGACACTGAAGCAGCACAGAAGCATCACTGCAGAATTGCATCAGTGGTATGGATTCACCAAGCAGGTGCAGTCCCAAGGCTCTGTGCCTTCCAGGGCAGCAGCAGCCTGCTTCCCAGCCTTTGGGAGAGCACTGGGAGCAAGTTCCACGAGTGCAATCCCAGCTCAGGCTCACTCACTCAGGGGCTTGCCCTGATTTCCAAGCCTTCAATCCCAGTAGCCTCAGAGTTGTAGAAAAAATGAGACTTCCTTTTCTTTTTTGGCTTGAAGCATGGGGAGGTCATCCCTGTTCAAAGCAACAGGAACACCATGTCTTTTGGGGGAAGAGAACACCCACTGGCTGCAGATATTCTCTGTGGTGCTGTGCTCAGATCCTCTGCTCAAATCCTACCCAGGCCTCTCCCAACCCAGCTCCCAGCAAAGATCACCTCTTTAGTCTAAATCAGAGCAAGAATAAAGCTACACATCAATATTAAATCTGAAGGTCATCTAGTCAAGGGAAGGGGCAGCCGTGCTATTTCTGGCACCAATCCAAGCAAAGTTTCCTCTCTCAACCCAAAGAGCCCTTCCAGTTAACACAGAAATAACACATTTCTGGCCTCCAAACCCTTAATCTAAGAAATGGGATAATATAATCCTGGCTGAAGGACTGCAGTAGAGTACAGGAGCATGGAAAAGGTCCAGAGAGAAATGGAAAGGGAGAGGGAGAACGGGAGACTGATGTGAGTCACGCTGTGCTGGGTTTTGCCCGGAGCCAGAGAAACACGGTGGAAAGGAGCCACGGGCAGGGAGAAGGGCAGCTGCTTCCAGCCACTCACTGTGGGCAGGCAGCACCAGAGGCAGCACACCAGAAGGTATAAATGATGGGCTTAGCAACTGTGTTCCACAGCAAAGATGCAGAAAGGTTTCATGGCACTGGATCAAATCTGAGATCGACATCCCTGGGGATGCAGGGGGAGCTGCTGGTTTGGGGCAGGTAAACTGGGGGCACAAGAGAAAGGAGCTCTGGGCAGAGCTGTCCTGGGGGTGGCTGGAGATGGCCAAAATAAGGCTGTGAAAATCCAGTTGTATTTCCATGAGAAGAAAGGAACAATCTGCATTGTTCGGCCACGTGAAACCCCTTTTATCAGCGACGCTCTGGCACACAAAGGACTGAAGAAACATTGGATTCAAACATCAAATGGGAGACACAAAAGAGCATCTCTGCTTTCCAAGAAAGGGCTGAGCTCTGACCAGGTCGAAGAATCTTCCAGAAGAGCAACTCTGGCCACTAATGAAGAGTTTTCAGGGAGCTTCCCATCTCATCTGCATTCAACCACCAACCATCGTGTCACTTCCCTCCACTCCTCATCACAGCTTTGGCACCAATGGATGTCTGTCAACACCCGTGAATTTCTCGGGCATTCCTGGCTCCTTTATCAACTTTCCATCATTTAATGAATCTCATTTAATGAGTCTGCAAATCCCTCTGCATGGTCCCACAGAGCACAGTTTAAGAGCCGCTATTTCAGTCCACAGTATTTTCTGAACATGTTTGCCAGAAACAACTTTAAACCCCAGCAGTTTCTGGACAGCAGAAAGGAGGAGTATTTCACCCAACTGAACAACAAACACTGGATGATCTACTAGGAAGAGATGGAGACAAAAAGGAGCCAAGGCTCCACTTGGAAACTCCTCTGGTGGGTCCCATCCTCCCGTCAGCCCTGGCAGGGGCCCTGCACACTCTCGAGTGCCTGGGGAGGACAAGGGAGCTCAGCTCCTGCCAGAGCTCCACCTGTGCCACTCCCATGCTGCCAACCATCCTCCAACACAGCTCAGTGCCCTGTGAAACAAGGGCCTCCCCCAAACCTAGCTGCAGCCACAGGAGGCCTCTGCTACTCGCTGTGGGCTGACAAAGGCCTTAATGTTCAAACTTACAGATACCCTATTTACTCTGCTGAAAAAGAGCAGGGAGTAATTCAAACCCTGAGAGCACAGGAGCCGTGGAGGGGGAAGGAAGAGGGGTCTGGATGAGTCTGCAGAGCTGAGGTGGCCGATGCTCACAAACTGAACATTGGGATTCAGATGTGACCCATCCAAATCACAGACTGTCTTTGCTGCACGAGAGCCTGTGGGAGCCCCCAGGATGAGGACAGCCCCCCCAGTGCCATGTCCTCAGGGGCTCCTTGCAGAAGAGTTCACACAATGACTTTGGATGATGAACTCTGGAGAGCCCAAATACATGAAGTCACATGTGTGCACATGCACTTCTCCTACAGAGCCAAAAGGCACTGGCCCACAAGAGAGAGCACAAGAACTATCACTGAGAGCAGAGTTAAGGATTAATTCCAGGTAGGCTCTAAGGAGGAAATCCACATCTGACCAAGGAAAAAAGCGAAGAACAAACAAAAAGGAAGAAAACCAAGAAGCTGACAGCAGAGTCCATGCTTGTGTATCTGTGCTGGGAATCTAACACTTATTTACTACATCACAAAGGAAGACCTTCCCTCAGGGAACAGGACACTGCTGAGGTGGAATCCCGGCTGAGGGCTCTCATCCATCTTCTGCAGCATGGCAGAGCAGGGGGGAAGAATAAAGTCTTATGGTTTAAAAGGCTCAGAGCTGGGCCCCCAGTCCCACTCTGCTAATGCTGTGCTCCATCACAGATTTGCTGTTTGATCCTGGCCGTGGTACTTGACATCTTTTTCTCATCTATTAATGGCCAGAGGAGTTCTGGCTCACAGTCAAGAGGCTCTGTTATCTGTGGGGTATTTATTGTCCCAGGCACAAGATCACTTTAGAGTGGAATGGTTTTAGCATCACAGAAGACATTCCACTGTAACCATCAATTTACTACCTTCTCTCTTTTAATTAATTAAACACTTGCCAAAAAGGCTCCCTCTGATCAGGCCCACACTCCCTCCCAGGCACAGGGGAGGTGGGTGAAGAAAAGCAGAACAAAAGGAGGGTTTTCACCTTGTGCCATCTCTGATCCTATAGCTGCCCTCCCTCCCCACTCCAGGCTCCTCTGGAGCAAAATATGTGTCACAGATACACACACAAATTTAGGAGTGATTATATGGGCTTCATTTCATTTATTGAGATTAAAAGCGAGGGGTCAGCTGCAGGTTAACAATCCACTCATGTAGTAACTCTGTTGTTTGGGCTTTTTATTACTTCAGCTACATGAGGCATCTTCAATGTGAGTTTGGGGAGCAGGACTGAGCAGCTGTTCCCATGTTACAACAGTTACACCCTCCTGAATGCTTCCTCCTTCTGTCCCTGCAGCTCAGGTTCTTCCCAGAGACTCTGGCTATTCCCTAAAGCTGGGGAAAGGACACGCTGTGTTCAGCAATTCTTTTTGTCCCCTTGTGCTCCATTTTCTTTCAATGTCTCAAAAAAAAAAGAAGAAAAAAAAACCCCACAAACAAAACTCAAAAAGCTACAGCTATTTCTCCCCTTTAGTAATCCTGAATATATTTATTATCATGTCTGACCTACAAAAGAAAACATGACCTGATCTAGAGAAGCCTGCATCGAGTGTTATTTTCCTTTTTGTTGTTTTGTTTTTAAAGTCCACCCTTCCCCCAGAGCTCTGATTTCGCAGCAGTTGAGACTGGACAAACACTTCCGAAGGAAGTGGCAAAATTTCCTAGATGTATCTGCTGAGAAAGCCTCTACCCAGAGGCACCAGGGAGACTGAGGAGGTTTTCAAACCCTGCCATCCCTTCACAGCCACCTCTGCCCACGGAGTATTCAATTCTGGGCAAAATAAACGAGGCTGGACAGGAGCAACCCGGTCTAGTGGAGCCGGTGTCCGTGCCACGGCAGGGGCTGGAAGGGGATGATCTTTAAGGTCCTTCCAACCCAAACCATTCCAGGATTCTCCAAGGGGAGGCCCACCCACGCTGTGTCCGATCCTGTGTGTGCCAACAGCCACCCCAGAGCTCCCAGAGCCGGCTCCTGGGCCCAGTCTGAGACCAGCTGCAGCAAAGCCAAGCCTTAATCCCTGCACATGAGAAAGGAGAGAGCCCCAGCGGCAGAGCCGAGGCTGCTGCTGGCCCTCGACAGGTGTGGACCCAGAACCTGGACAGGGGACAGGGCCTCAGTGTGCCCCTGCATGCCCAGCAGTCCTGGCACAATGAAATCACTGTCCAAGGCCCTGGAAATAAAGTTCCTCTTTGTGAGAGCTGAACTCTGACAAGCAAGAGCTGCAACCCAAACCCGACTCCACCTCCTGCCAGGACTCAGACAAATCCCAAACTCTGAGGTTTATGCTGCTGCCGTGCCCTGCCTTGCCACGGCCAGAAAATTCTCTGCACAGCCCTGGTTTGAAACCACTGAGGTGTGATTTAGGACAAGAGCAGAGACACCCACTGATTCCAATGGGTTGGAGCTGACAAAATGAACAAAGGGGAACAGGAAATAAGTCTGGTCACAATTCCAACACTCCTCTGCAGCCATTGCAAAAGGGGTTGTGCAAACATATTTCATAAATAGGTCAGAGAAATGAGAAAGCAGATGACAGACAGATGGCACAGCAAAAGGAGACAAGGAGGAAGAAGGGGGCAAGAACATCTGAGCCAAGAGAGAAGCAGCCAAGGAATTCTTCAATGAAATCCCAGTTTGATTAAACAGCTCCATGCTCCAAGAGGTGAAACACAAATAGGGAGCCCACTTTTTTTGGACAAGGACCCTCACGCATGGAAAATCACATCTCCAAGCAGCAGATGCTGTTCACCTTCCAGCACCTCAAACTCAGGTAATTCCTGGGAATGGAGCCAAAGTGCACTGGTAATTAGGGTCTAAAGGACAGCATGAATTTAGGCCACACCAGCTTCAATGCTAGCAAAGCTCCCACTGGCACCAACACAACCTTTGTACAAACTTTACAAGAAAACCATCACCTGGTGTGTGTTAAAGGAAATTATTGTACCAGAACATTTACGTGATCCACCAGAAAAAGGGAGGCCTCAGACTTCATCTCATCTGCAGACATATCCCCAGATGCATCCCAGAATGGTTTGGGTTGGAAGGGACCTCAAAGCCCATCCAGTGCCACCACTGCCATGGCAGGGTCACCTCCCACTGTCCCAGGCTGCTCCAAGCCCCAAAGTCCAACCTGGCCTGGGACACTTCAGGGATGGGGCAGCCACAGCAAATCTGGGCAAGACACAACAAACCCCCTCATGGAGAACCAGACATGTCAGAACTGCAACACACTTCAGGATTTTCTGTACACACTAAGTTTCTCCAAGTCTAAAACTCCGCATATGTAACAAAAAAATGTGTTTAAATGCTTAAAGATAACTCTCCTTGAAAAAATCTTTGGTACTCGACAGGTTCTTGACCAAGCCATCAGCATGGTTCTCACCCACAGAGCACACAAACCACGTCCCATATGATGAGCAACTGAAAGGACAGACCAGGAACAGGAGGCATTTTGAGTAGTTTCTGCAAAACAAAAATCTAAATAAACCTTGATTGAAGGAACAAAAAGTAGTGAGATGCATCACTGACAGCAAGATGGTTCACTGATACTGACAGCAAGAGAGAGCATGAAAACACACTTAACACTTCTGACTGTATGCAGCTGACACAAAAGAATATAGGGCAGAATTATAGTATTGGAATTTATGGGTTTTTTAAAAGACAGAGAGAAAAATTAGTTTGGATCACTGAGGAAAAGCACTGTTGGATTAGATCACTAAGAAGCCTTCTTTAAAAAAGAAGGGAGGGGTGGTAAATGATCCATCAACAAGCCAGAAAATTGTAGGTGAAGTTTTAAGTAAATGAGAACAGATTTAAAAAGCCATCACATCTCCTGCTCAAATTCAGGCTCTGTTCAGATGGAAGAGGCTACAAGATCACACCCACAAGAACTTGTATTTGCTCCATGGCTTCCTAAGCCAACAGGCAAGGGAGGAAACAAGAACTGATGCCTACAAGATCAGCTTAAGCAGGAAAAGAATGGTTTTGAAAATCCATTTCAGCTCAAGCAAACAAGCCTTTACTCAGCTAAATCAGCCTCCACAGTGATGTCTTCTCACATAAATGATCTCATCTGGCCTTATGATCCAAGGCAAAAACAAGTATTCTTGACACCAGTTCTCTGAGCTTGCTTTCTCTTTTCCTGCCAGTTCTCTCAGGATCATTTTGTCTTCTTCCAGCAGTGCTTCTGTCCCACTGCCCAAGGCACTGCACCACTCCATCCATGTCAGCCTTGTCCTGCTCCTTCCAGGCCAGCAGCTGGAAGATCCAGACACGCTGTCCACACACACTGTGTGCTTGTTCAGGAGAATTTAAGCACAAAACATTTTCAGTCCCAGCAAAGTATCCCAACCACCAGTACCCAGCAAGCACTTACAGTATTCAAACACTCAGCCCTGCTAATTTTGATGTGGTTGAAAGACAGAGGCAAGTGTGTGGATCACTTGATGGAATCAGCTCCATTGTGACAGCCAGTGTCTGAGCTCAGCTCTGCACCCACACCTGGCAGGAGGAGGCTTTGGACCAAAACACCTTTTCAGCAAGAGATGCTCAGGCACAGCCAGAAGGTGCACCTGCCCCTCAAAACTGGAAATCCTGCTGGAGGGGGACGTGGAGCTCACACCTGCTTCACACATTATTCAGAGGACAATAAAGAAACTAATTATGTTTGGAAAGTCACTAATTATTTATAGCATGACATCAAATTTGTTACCAGGAGAGCTTCAAGCAGGTCAGGGTTACAGTCCTACAGTCACCTGCACAGGGCATCCTAAAATACCTGGGCTGGCCTACACTTGAAATAAAACCAAGTTCAAACACAGCTAGGTCCTTAAAAGCAATCCTCCAGCACATATTTGCTAAAAATCTTAATGGAAAAATCATTTAAAGACCTTTATCAGAAGAGACAGAGATAAGGGTCATGTAACCTGTGTGTGTCTGATTTATTACAGGTGAGCTGAGCAGGGAGAAATTCAAACACATAATTAGAAAACAGGGAAGTGGAACAGACTGGGAACAAGCACCTCTTCCTGCAGCTACTCCTAACAAGCAATCCCAGTTCTTCACCACAGCTCCAGGCGGGTCACCCTCCCAAGGTCCCAGTCAAAACTCTGAATCACACACCGAGACAAGAGCAAACAACCACAGTGTCCAGCCCCGACTCACTAGGGAATGTGATTACTCAGACTGTCCTGCAGCTAATGGAAAAAGAGACACAGTGTGACAGAGGTGACACAGCCAGACCTGCAAAATCTGCGCTCGGTTTTCCCTCAAGCACCCGCAGAGCAGCCCAGCACCAGCATCTGCCTCCCTCCCTTTCTGCTGCTCACACTGTTGACAAAACCCAAAGCCTTTTAAGATGTATTTAGTAATAACTGAACTTTTTTTTTAAAAGAAAAATTAGGCCTCTGTTGATTTCACAGGGCAGGACAGGCTGTGCCCATCTTCAGCTGTTCTTACAGAAAGCCTGTGCAGAAACATTATCTAATTGCAGCAGTGGAGCACCTCTGCATCTGCTCTCCAGGCTCTTCAGCTCAGGCTCCACAAAGCTCCAGAAAGAGGGGCAAAAGTGGGGGAATGGGTGTTCAATAAACGTCAAAATTCATCATGCAGAAATTCTGTTCCATCACCTACTACTCCAGGATGAAGAGAGCTGACCCTGCTTGTTTCCATCTTTCCACGCCCTCACAAGCTCCTGTGAAACCTGTCTCAAGACAAAGTGGATAAATCCTGGGGCAGTGAATAAAACCTGTGACCCTTCTTTCTGTGTTTCAATGCTTCTCCTGGATATATTCTTCTTTTATAGGACAAGATCTTCTACTCCACAACTGAGAAACCAAGAAACTAATTGCTTCAAAACAGCAAAGAATTCCAGAGTTACTATTCCAGACTCTACAACGCTGGTGGGAATAAATCCTCAGTGAATATGGCTTCAAAAAGCACCCTGTGCCCTCTCTTCCTCTTTCAACTCGCTAAAATAAGACTTAAGAGGAAATCTGCCAAGACACCAAAGAAAAAGGCCACCTTTTCTGCTAAGGGAACTAAGGGAAGCAACAATAACCCTCAGCAAAAGCACAAAGATAAAGGTTTTTAAAGCTGCACCACAATCTGAGGGAGCCAGGAATGGCTCTCAAGGACTCAACACCCCCGTGATGTGTCCTCCTGTCCCTTGGAATGACAGCAGCTCTGAGCTGCCCAATCCCCCCCCACAAAACAGCAGGGCCTCTGCAGGTCCTGACAGAAGCACATGCAGAGTAATTTAAATTTAAAATATTTTAAAACAAAAATAATAAAAAATTAAAATTAAGAAAAGAAGAAGGAAAAAGCTGTGGCTGCCCCTGGATCCCTGAAGTGCCCAAGGCCAGGCTGGACAGGGCTTGGAGCAGCCTGGGACAGGGGAAGGTGTCCCTGCCATGGCAGAGGTGGCACTGGATGAGCTTTAAGGTCCCTGCCAACCCAAACCAGTCTGGGACTTTTTGATTCTATAATTGTGTTTCCTTCAACTGTTTAGCTCACCTAATTCTGCCCTTTGCCTGAGATTAAGTAATTACCAGAGGTATGGCAGCAATGGTAGGACAGTGGTTTCTGGAACATGGAATTATGCCAGAAAAGCTTTGGGATCCAGTTCCCAAGAGGAGGGAGTGGAAGCTCACTGCTGCCTCATTTCACAGCAATGACATCAGCTCTGAGCTCCCTGGAAATCTGAAGCCTCTCTCCAGGAGGATGGATGGGGCTGCTGAGCACATCAGGTGATTCACACACTAAAGGGACTGGAGTCTTCTCCACCACCCAGGGGAACCACCAGCAGCTATTTATTTATTTATTTATGTATCAGAACGAGAGGATTTATATCATATATGTAGTGTGCATATATATATAATATAGATATATATGTGTATATATATAAGTTATTTTATACATATATAATTATTAGATATCTAATTATTAGATATATATTATATCTAATATATAGTGCCTCTCCCACCTGAGTCAATGTCACCTAAAAGAAAGTTTAAGGCTTAACTGCTGGGTTAGTTGATGTTGGTGCAGTGCTTTCAAGAGAAACACACTCTGTGCTAAGCATTATCATCAAGTCTAAGAAGGGCAGACTTGGCTCTAGGAGAGATACTAGAATTACATACACACAAATTAAAACACTTGGACTCTTTCCAGAGCAGATCACTCTGATTTTGTCTTTCTGCTTGTCAGTACACAGCTCCACAAATGCCTGCTTTTTGGAAACATGGGATAGAAATCCACACAGTCAAGTTCCTAAAAGCAAATAATATCAAAAACCATTCCTAAATAGCAGATTATCCTCAAAACAAGGAAAAAAAGCAGCCTCACTTTTGTCATGGGATACCCACAGAGTTTGAAAAGTCTCAACTTTAAGGCCCATAAAATTTTTCTGACCTTCACAGTGTGACAGCAAACCTCTTCAACGAGAAACTTCAGCAAAAGAAAAGATCTAAAAGGTTCAACCGAAGTANAAAGGCCCATAAAATTTTTCTGACCACAGTGTGACAGCAAACCTCTTCAACGAGAAACTTCAGCAAAAGATCTAAAAGGTTCAACCGAAGTATTCTATATAAACACTGACTATCTATATAAATATTTATGTGTAGTAAGTTCCAAAACGAGATTCAGGCAAGAAGCAATCAAATAAGCTTCCAAGCTTCCACAAAAAGTATGGCAGCCTCATGGAAAGCCACAGCAAGTGGCTTCAACCAAACACCCAGCTCAGGTCTCACTCCTCCTATCTGAACAAGCCTCTCTGTATTGTGCTGGCAGTTTCTAGAACAGAGTTTAGTCTTTAATCAAAGTTTATTTTCCTCTTGCAGAACACTGAGTACTCACATATCAAAAGCCTTGACAAAATTCCTAGGGCTTCACATTTTTCTTACTCCTAATGAAAACCAGCCTGGCTGGAGCTGTGAATCTTGTCCTGGTTACTGTGATTCCCAAATCCTGGGATATGGGGCTGCTGCTCTGGGCACCCTCGGGAGCATCTGGGCACCCCTGGGGTGGCTCAGGCAGTGGGGAATGAGACTGAGACAGGCTCCAGGACACAAGATTCAGGGTGGAAAAATGATACCCTAAAGAGAAAGCTTCTGAGTGAACAGCAGCAACGAGAATATGCCTTAACTCCATTCCTGTTCCAACAGGGAGCAGGGTTAATCAATTACCTCCCCCATGCTTTGCTTTTCCTCTATTCTTCTCAGATATTTTCAATAAGTATAGAATATTATATAAAGAGACAGGAGCCCTGCTGAAGCTTATAATTACATCTAAAATAACAATACTGCCTTAAATTTCGAGTTAAAACATCGTAACACAGAAAATACAAGTCCAATTTTTAAGTGACAAGTACTTTGCATTACAGAACCTTTTAAACACACTCCCAGCTCTCAAATAAACCAATCACCACACAAAGCCTAGCAAGGCAGCTGGGAGCAGTTTCAGCCCTTTCCAGGGCCATGAGAGGACTGCAGGCACCCACACAGCAGCAACCTCTCCTGAGCAGGAACTGAGCAGTTTTCTGGGAATAAGAGATCAAAATCCATCACTGGGATTTATTTATCTGTGCCAGGGGGCAAGAGGCTGCTGTGTGCAACTGCCCAGTGGTTTTATGTATTAATCTGTTCATGAGAAAGATTACATTTAACAGTAGAAAACAGCAATATCTGCACATCCCTCTGCCAACTTTCAGTCTTGAAACTGAACTGCTCAGGCCAGAGCCTCTGGACTGCTCAGAGGAACAGGGGAGCTCATCCTGGAGCAGCTCAACACAGATCATAGTTGTGTGGGAATCACAGAACCCCCCAGACCATGGAGCTCAACCTGTGCCTGATCCCCAGCCCGGAGCACCGAGTGCCACGTCCAGCCCTTCCTTGGTGTCCTAGGTTGATGCTCAAGTATTTGCAATCCCAGCAAAAAGAAATAGTTGCTGAGGCCACAAACCCCAGCTGCAAGACTTACTGAGATATGCATTAACACTGATTTTCCCAGAAAGGTGTGCAGAGTGAAGAATCTAACAGCTTTTATACATTCTCACATGCAAGAGAGACATCCAAGTGCTTATGGTACCACGTAAGCATGGCTCTCTATAAAACAGCTTCACTACAGACTCTTTGGTGTTTAAGAGGGAAAGAGCTGTGAAGTAAAATCTTCCCCATGCAGTAAGAATGCAGATATCACAGTCCCTCTCCCATATGGATTCTGAACTGTCTAATAAGGAAATTAAAAACTACCCATTAAGCTTTCCTTCTCTGCTTTCAGAGAAACTGGAACAGCAGCAGGGGACTGGCTCTACCCAACAGCTCCCAGTACTGCTGGGAAAGGTGAACATACAGCTTTAGGATATTTGGCAAGGCAAGAGCAGAAATAAAAGCAATTTATTTCAGGAATGATCACAAGCACTTTCAGCCATAAGAAATCATCCTCCCAATGGCAGCATCCCCATCACGTGCTCAGTGCTTCCTGCAGGAGACAAATTCCTGCTGCATGGAAGAGAGGAGAATCCTAACATCGAGTGAGGGGAGTTTAATCTGTGCTGGCAATTCTCAGGAGTTTTAGCTCTCAGGGAGGAGGTTGTTAATTCAGTTCACTGCCAACTCCAGCAGCCCAGCACACCACGTACCCCTCTCCCAACTCCACAGTAAAGCTCCCTGTGAAAATGGGAGATTTAACAGGACACACATGTACAAATCTTCCCCTGTGGAAACTCAACTGCTATAAAGGGAGACCATGTTTTGTTACATCTCCTGAGAATTCTGTCTCCCAGGACCTGTAACAAAAAACTTCACAAAACCACTTGACTGCCACTGCCACCCTCCTCCCAAACTCCCCCACACAGGACACCCTGACCTTTTTCAACTACCAACTGCACCCAGATCCAGAGATTCCCACAAAAGGAATGGATAAACCATCAAGTTCAGGTGAACACTCTCCAGGAAATAAAACCTTTGCCAGGGTCTTATGAACTTATTTTGACAGGCAACATTTCTTGCATCAAGATCTTTGCTTTTATCTCTTAGGAATTAAAGGGATGTTCAGTCTTTACGCCCAAAGTTAGAGCCCAGGTATTTGAAAGAGGTGGCATTTGAGACCAAGAAGATGACTAACTAGCAGAATGTTTGGGTTTGTTGTGTGCCCCCAAAAAGGATAGAGAACTAGTAGCTCTCTCTCAAAGTCAGAGCAGTAACAGAAAGAGGATTAAAAATCGACAGAATTTTAATAGACAAAATCTTTGTAGAAGAACATGTCTCTAACTGGAGCACATTTCAGTGAATGCAAGAAAAAACTGCAGAGCTGCAGTCTAGATGGTCTTATTTTAAAAAGCACACAACTTCAAAGCACTGAGATATGTTCTGCCATGAAGCAGCACTGAACTTGGCTGGCTTCCCTCCTCTCTCCAAACAGCAACAAAGGGACACTGTTCTTCCCCAGCAGACAGCAAACACTGGCACATATTTTCAGGGAGACACCTGTTAGGGCTGGAAGAGCCCAGGGAGTTCGGCCGAGGTGGCCACAGTGACCCAGTGAACCTCAGAGAAGCACCACGGCTCTTTCTGAGCCCAGCTCAATGCAGACAGTTTTACAGACAGCACAGATGCTTCGTGTTCACCAGGGAAGAGTTACAAGAGGATGTTTGGGCACATTCCATAGATAAAGTCTTACCTCCCAGAGCAGCACTTTCCCCTTATTTCCCTAAGGAAAAAAACAAAATGCTGCAAAACCCACTTGGGCTTCGGTCAAGGATTATTTATACTTATTTTACTTTAAAAAAATCATCTTTGCATGGAAACTATGCCAACTATTCCTGCTAAGAGCCTGTGAAAGCCTCATCCTTGAAGATCTGAGGCAATAGGCAATGCTGTTACAACTGCAGCTCGAGACAGAATGTGCACAGGCAATATTTCCTCTTCGGTAAATCCTCTTCCATTCAGAAGTGTGACAGCAGATACCTTCACAGTCTCCAGTTTGGAGGAATAAAGGGGAGAGTAAGGCCAACGTGAACTAAAAAGCAGCAGCTACTGGTTTTAGGCAAAACTTTCCTCCCCAGAGACACCAGTCCAGACTGATACAGGAGGATCCTGATGTTCACCTTCATAAGGCAGCAAACAACTCATGATTTATGTCCTTTGATATAAAAAAAGAACTTACCACAACAACAAAAAAAAGCTACAAGAAGTCTTTCAAAGCATGCAGAAGCAGTTTCAGGAACAGAGGTATGTGCTGCAGCCTAAATCCTCTGTGCAACAAAATTGTTGACAGTCTGTGAGTCCATGAAATAAAGCAGGAGGTATTTCTGGTGGTGTGGCTGTCCATGAGAAACTTGTCACGCACATTAAGATTTCATAATCAAGCTCTCAAAACACCCTTGCTTTTACCTAGTGACCTACACCTCACCTCCTGCTTGTCCTAAAACCTGCTTTAATAAAATTATATTGAGACTGCATTGAAAAAGAGACTGCAGATTTCCTCTTTGCAGCCAACAAAATTAACCATACCTGTAATTACAGAGATGAGAGCAAGGGTCTCAAACTGCTGGGATCTAAATAAACAGAGACAGAAAACTCTTTAAAACTCTTTAAAATGTTGGTTGTACACCAGGCACAGAAGTGTGCACATACATACATACACACTCCAAAATGCTTCCAAGCCTTTCAAAACTCACTATAAATTCACCCAAGTCATTCACAATTCCCTATAGCTTAAAAAACACAAGCAGCTAAAAAAAGGACTGTACATCACATGTGAAAGAGAAAACAAAACCATTTTTACTTCAGAACAGTCAGATTTAGCTGCTGTTTGGGAAACATACAGTCAATTACATTTATTTCTGGGACTCAGGATTCCTGCAGCCTGCTTCTCTTCCCAGAGATACCTGAGTTATCCCTTCAGCATTTTCTAGCTTTTTGCTGGCCTGTTACACAGCTTTATGTGGCCACAGTCCTTCAAGTCATGTCTGATGATTAACACAATCCTGCAGAAGAGCAGAATGCTGCTGATTCCTTGTAAAAGAGCTCCCCAGAACACAGTATTAATTTAATCTCATTTAGAACAGAAAGATTCAGCATTTTACCCTGCAAGGGAGAGATGCTTTCTACTATGTCAAGGCAGCAAGCAAGAAATCAAAATAATGAGTTCAGAGCCACAATGCTGGGTTCACACAGACTGGAATTCCACAACCTGAAAGAATAAACTGATGTCTTGAGCAATTAAGCAGCATTTTCTATTCACAAAAGTACATCCTCCTTGGGTATCACTAAACACCGCACTGATTCCAAGCAACTCAGCTGCTCTTAATAAAAAAAAAAATTAAAAATAAATCCTATTTCTTGCTGGCAAGGTGAGTTACTGGAAGGCTCTTTCCTTGTCAAGGACAATGCAGGTCTGTATCAAGCAGACGTGGCAGGTTTGCCGCTGCTACACGGCTCCTCCCTGTTGTAAGTGCAAACAGGGGAGCTCCTGCCTCACCTCCGGGAGCCAGGGGCTGCCTGGGCAGAGAGGCAACCACAGACAGGCTGGGCAAGCCAAGCCCAAGCCCCACGGGCTGGGGAGAGGACACACAGCAGCCAGGACCCGTGCCCTTGACACCCAGGGGCGCTTTTCAGCTCTTCTCCCTCCCTAAATAAACAGCCCTGTGAGGCACCTCTGTAAAACAGTAACCCCGGAGCTGGGGCAGCCCCAGGAGCCCCCCAGCAGCAGCTCTGTGGGGCTCGTGTCACTGCTGGGGCTGCAATGGGGGCAATGATCCCCAGCACCAGGGGCAGAACCCCAGAAAGGGCTGGGCAGGACCTTAAAAACCACCTTGCTCCACTCCCTGACACGGGCAGGGACACCTTCCAGGCCCTGTCCAACCCAGCCTTGGACACTGCCAGGGATGGGATATGGTTCCCCTCTGCTCTGCCCCAAAACAGCTGAGACCTCACCCTAGAAAGTTAAAATGAAGCCAATGCATCAAACTCCCTCTGGGATGAAAGCCAACACTGCTCTGAGATACCCAACTCCATGGTCCACAGAGCAGGAGAAAAGATCCAGAGAAGATCTTCTGCAAGATCTAGAGAAGATCAGAAAGTTCAGGGTACAAGGTGGAAAGAGAAGCCATGGGAACAAGAAGTGGTGACAAAACACCAAGAACTGAATTACTCTAGGCTGCAAAGAGATGGTTTTATCTTATTTGTGTCTGTAAGGACAGATAAAAATGGTCTTTATCCCCCAATTTCAGCCATATTTCCTAGAGCCAACTCAAAACCACCTCTCTGTACCACCCCCATCCCTCCAGGAGTGATTCATGTCACACACTCTGTTGGCTGCTCCACCAGAAATTTATTTTTCTTGGATATATTTTCCTCAGCCCTTTCAATCAGGTTCAGCCAAGACACACTCTCTACTCCAGGACTTTTTACAAGGACTAGATAATGTTTGTTTCATGCCAAGACACAAGGCAGGAGACAGAATAAAAGTATCTGTAGAGCAATCAGGCCACTTTTTACATTCTGAGTAAACTCCACTGCAGTTCAAGTGCCACAGTTTGGAGCATCTCATATTCTAATTTTATTTTCATGCTGTGTGAAGTCTGCAATAAATATCTAGTAATTCTATAAGGAGCTGGAAAGGGAGAAAAGAGAGAGGAATGTTTCTTTAATTTGGACCCTTTGCAACCAACAGTATGTTCTTTAATACTGGGCTCCAATTTGCAAGAATAGATTTTTCTTGAAGATTGGGTATTTTTAGAAGATGTTTTGATTGGTGGCATTGAAACATCTCATCCAAGAAGCAGAGCTTCCATCGTTATCCCAAATCTCCTCAGTCTCTCAAGAAATCAAGACATCAATCTCATCAGGAGGATTTTTTATCAAAGATGTGTTCAGGAGGGTTTTCCTGTTCTTTTGGGGGAAGAGGGAGTAGGAGTGAATGGAGCATTACTCACCCTGCAGTCACCACTTTCTAGGAGTTGGGCTTTTCTAGAGAAGTGAATACTAGATTTTTTTTTAATTTAGTTTTTTTATTTACAAGCAGAAGCAAAGCATGTCACATTCACATGTCTAAAAGCCAGGACAAGAGCCAAAAAAACTGAGCTGGGGCAACTTTCAGTCAAGTAATCCATGAGGAAAGGCAGCAAATGAGAATCATTTGGAGTATTACAACATCATCCAGACCTTAATGCTTGGTAAAAGTAAAAAAGGTTCTCACAAAGAAGAGAGCAGAGGTTCTCAACCCACTGGGGCTTCAGGAGAGTGCTGCCAACAGCGCTGCCAGGCTGAGCCCCCTCCCCAGGCCCAGGCACTGCTCCCAGCACAGGGTACCCCAGACTGAGCTGAGACTCCCCTGCGTGGGACAGCATCCTTCTCCAGACCCATCAGCGTTCTGCACGGGCCACAAGAAAGCCTCCAACACATGGGAGGTTTTCAAACACATTGACAAACTCTGAAGCCAAGAGCTTCCCAACAGCAGCCAACACAAAAGTCACTGCAGCAGGAACAAGGAGCCGTGGCTGCCAGTCCCTCCCCGCGCAGCCTGCAAGGGTCCAGAGGGCCAAGCAGGATCTGCAGCCAAGCCATTACACACGTGCACCTCCCCACATCCACAGGATTCCCTGCTCTGGAAGACACAGGACAACCTTTTTTCATTAGAGGAGCTGGAAGGAGCTGTGGTAAGAACTAGAACTGTCATCAGCCACTGCAGCTCTGCACTGTCAGCTCCCTCGAAGGGCCAGGGAGCTCATGACTACTATAGAGGGTGGGATGTTTCCATCTAAATAAAAAAGAAAAGAGCCTTGGTAAAAGGGAAAATGTCCCTCTGAAATTATCATACAATCTTATGCAATAAATGCAGCTTTAGAAGTGACATTACCCAGCTCTGAGTTAACAGGCAATTACAGTGACTGGAAAAGAGATTTTTGCATGGATTTCTACGTTCTCCAAGACCTCTCTGTGAAGGAAGACAACATTTTTCCTTCCGCTCTCTGCCCTAATGTGTGTCAAAAACCCATCAGAGGTTGGATGGAGATGATTAATCCTGGAGGTGGAGGAGGGGAAGTACCTGTCTCCTTTCTGAGACAGCAGCATGAGCCACAGCTAAGGAGATAATCACAAATTCTCAGAACCCCCTTTATCCCACCAAGCATCAGCTAAATAAATAAACCAAGATGCTTTTGGACAAGCTACTCTCAGAAATGAAGTGAAACACAGGAGAGCTCCATTACTTCAATTAATGCTCCCATTTGTACCAGGTCAGCAGTTCCCAAGGGCAGCGAGGACAGGCACATCCCACTGTTCCTCATCCAACAAAATCCCCACTCGCTGGGCAATGAGCATCCAGCTCATTTAAAACTCCAGCAGAGCTCTGTAGGACCCAACAGTAAAAAAAGAAAAAGAAGGGGAAAAAGAGAAAAGGCTTCCCTGGATATGCTTTCTTGAAAATTTTGGTTGCAGTCTCTCAAACTGGAAGTAAAAGGACACAGTTTTACAGAATCACAGAACGGTTTGGGTTGGGAAGGACCTTAAAGCTCATCTAGTCCCACCCCCTGCCCTGGGCAGAGACACCTTCCTCTGTCCCAGGCTGCTCCAAGCCCTGTCCAGCCTGGGACACTGCCAGGGATGGGGCAGCCACAGCTGCTCTGGGCAGATAAGTTTTCTCCCAGGCCTAATAAATTTAAGTAAAACCATTTTCCCCCCAGTATGACAACTGCAGCAAGCCCAGAACAGGAAGATCACTTTATGTACTAGTTTGACTAGTTGAAAAATTCAAACACCTACATCAGAGAGGAAAAAAAATCCTACCAGAAAGCTCTAAAAGGAGGGGGGGGGGAAACTTCAATTATATAAGGCAAAGACTGAAAGTAGCCAAGTGCTCTGCATGCAGATGGTTGTTAACAAGCAGACAAGAAGTAGATGAAAGGGATTTTGAGGAATGCCACAACATCAGAGGCAGACAATAAAGAGAGGATTCCTCCAGCAGCTTCACCCAGGAACACTGGGCTCCAGAACAGACCCTCATTAGTGGGGACCACCTCGTTAGTGATGAGGGGCTGCAGAGGCTCCCTCCCTGCTGGAGTCCTGCAGACACTGCTTGTTCCAAGCATCACTGCTAAAAGCAGCAACCAAATCTTCACAGACCTGACAACAATGAACAAAACACCCACAACATTTTCTCCTCATCCTCCTCTATCAAGGAACTGCATCACTGAGCACTACAAAGTTTTCAGAGAGCATCTCTGCACGTTGTGGGAGCGAAACAGGCAGAGGGTGGGATTGTTGGGGTGTCTGTGCAGGGCCAGGAGCTGCACTGGGTGATCCCTGTGGATCTTGTCCAACTCCAGTTTTTCTGTGATAATTTTCACTAGTTTTTCATAAAGACACTGAAATGCTCAATCAAGTAATTTTTCCTTTAATGTTTCAGAGAGGAGCACCTTGTCCTGGCACACAAATTCATTGCTCAAGCACAAGAAAACATTGGCACAGTAACCAACCCAATTTGCAGAGCAGCTAATCTGATCAGGGCTTACCTGTACCCAGCCTGGAGGGCGTTTGGTTTCAGGAGTTTAACATAACCAAAGCATGCCTGGTACAGAGAGAAAGGGGGAAAAACAAAGGCAGAGCTGTGCCACTGACAACTAGGATGGGTCATGAAAATTTTCCCTCCTCAGAGGATACTATTTTGAAATAAATACTATCTCAAGAGGCAGCATGCAGGAGAATTAGCTGCAAAAGGAAACAGAACTCTTTCCATTCAAAAGACCTGGCCATGAATACCCGAGGAGGGGCACTGGGGCAGGGCTGACAAGTGAAAGATTCACACAAAAGAGTGAACCAGCACAGAACCACTGTAACTGGAGACAGATGTAATTCCAGCCTGTTAGGAAGAATACAAAATGCAGGAAAAAAGCAGCCAAAAAAGAAAAATCAGCAGTTACACACTTTATAAACCTGGTTAACATCTAATACACAACACAATGTCAATCAGAGCCTTCAGGTAAGATTTTTTACAAGTGTCACTTATTAAAAGTAGGTTTAAATAACTAAGAGTTAAGCTGCTTCGGGCTTCCTGCCCATTTCCAGAGGCAGGGAGAGGGGGATGGTAGGGGGAGAGAGAGGGCTGAGTATGGAAAGCTGTCTTTAGGCACAATATGAATCACCACACTGAGGAACCTTCTTTAAGCAGCTGGCTAGTACTCAAACAGATTTATTTTATTTAAAATGGGATGATTTTGACCAATATATGCACAACGAACCTTGGAGAAGTTATTACATGACACTCTGCTGTGTCTATTACAATGAAAAATACTTGAAAATTAATTTGTATCAATTTAATCCACCTTGACATAGGAAAAGTGGTTAATGCCTTGGGAGATTTCCTAATGTGCTTAGTTTCTTAACGTTATTTTCTGCTGTCTCAGTATAAACAGCACCTTGCCTTTGACTTTCAGAAATCTCTGCTAATGGCAGGAGAGCTACCTACGACATGAAAGGAGCAGAGAGAGAATAATTTTCTTGTTTCAGCCTGAGACAGTAAAAGCCAACACCACAAAATGTTGCATACATGGAGCAAGAGCCCTGCAAGTGTTCTGCATTCAAAATGCAGATCTACAGAAGGCTGATTGTCTCATTTTTTTGAAATAGCCAGCACGGGAATAGCAGAAGTCACATGGAGAAGGGCTCCAATTCACACAAAAATAGGCAGATTTAGCTGCTGCGATTTTTATTCATGCAACTGTCCCAGCCCAGGAATAGCAACGGCTGCTGAACAGAAATATTCTCCCCCTGGCCACTGGGATGTGGGACTCCAGTGGAGAAAAAAGTGACTGGGAACAGGAAGAGCCATCACCTCCTGCCTTCAAAGCACAGGGAGCAGGAGCTGGGAGCACAGCAGTTAAATTCTGCCAGAGCAGAGCCAGGACCAGCGAGCACTGAGGCTGTCCCTGCTCACACAGTGTGCACACAGGTGAGCTCTGCTCTCTCCTCCTGCCCAGGCTGCAGGAGGGCACAGCAGGCACATCCTGCTCAGATGTGCTCTGCCACCCTGCTCAGGCCAGTCCTGTGCTGGGCTCTGGCCTCCCATGAGCTCCATCCACAGGGCAGGAACTTTCACTGCCCTGCACTGCCTCAAGTCACACAGCTGGATGGAAATGCAGGCCTGGCAGCACAGCTGCTGACCCACAATTCCTATTTATGCATTTCTTATGTGCATACAAATATCCCTCACTAAACCTTTTTGTCTTCAGGAATCTTTTTTTTTTTTTTTTTTATTTCAGTCTATGGCACCTACAAAAAAATCCTCTGGTTCCCTCTCAGCAATGGAATGGATTTGCTAATGCAACATCACCAGTCCTGAAACAGCCAAGGCTCAGCACTGGGTATTAAAGGGGAGCCACCAGGGAATTCAGGAAATGCAGACTGAGCCCATGAGCTGCCTCAAAGGCTTCTAAATGAAGACATCCAATTTTATCTCAGCTAAGCCTAGAGCCCCCCATGAACGCCAGTGGGTAACAGCTCCAAATCTTTAACGTCATGGAAGGGGATGGAGCTCCAACTGCACACGGGCTGGGATGAGAAGCACTTTGGAGATAAAATGTTCTTTACCTGAACCAGGAGAACGAGCAACAGCAGATCCTCCCAAGCTTCACCTACAGCAGCAGAGAGGAAAGATTTCGTGGCAAACATTCCCCAGAGGACTGAAGCTCTCTTATTTTCCTGTTTGCTGGCCAAGACCAGTTCAATCTACGGATGGCTGCTCACTCCAGGCACTACATCAAACCCTTCCCTCTGCCTCCCATCACACATATTTCCCTCCAATTCACACTGCTTTCCATTAATATTTGAAAGTCCTCCCTTACACAAATAAAATTCTTGCAACATTTCTTACAACATCGTTATGTGTTACTATGGAAACTGCAAAAATGTCACAAAATACAAAAGCCTAAAGCTCTGCTGCATGAGGAGAACCCTGATCATCCTTAGTTCCCTCTTTGGGTAATTTGATGATCAAATGTTTTGAGCCTAATATTAAAAAAGTCACTATTATAGTGAGGGGTGTATTTTTTTTTCATTGCTTTAAATTACTGAATATTTCATTAAGCCAGCAGCCAAAATGAAGTCACTTTTCACAAATCCACCCTGTAAGGAGGCACTTCTGAAGCAGCAAAATGACATTCAAAACTCTCTGGAATTCCATTCTGAGCAGAGCAGCTGTGGCTGTCCCTGGATCCCTGGCAGTGTCCCAGGCCAGGTTGGACACTGGGGTTTGCAGCAGCCTGGGACAGTGAAGGTGTCCCTGCCATGGCAGGGGTGGCACTGGATGAACTTAAAGGTCCTTTCCCACCTAAAGCACTCTGTGATTCTGTAAGTGCATTTTACAGTGGCAGGATGCTCAGATTTAACAGACACAGGAGCTCTAGCTCTTTAAAACAAGGCTCTCTGAGAATCACGGAGTTGTGGAGAGAGCACCCTGTGCTCATTCATAAGGCAGCAGGAATTAATGTGCCTCAGAAGCAGGCGCGTCACGAGATGTGCCAGCCGAGCTGTGCCACCACTATCGCAGGGAACATCTCGTTTTGCAGCTGAGACATCGTGGCTGAGCATCGGGGAGAGAGCATCCATCTGCCAGGAGCTCACCTCACTAACCCGACAGCTCCCGGCCACCACGGTGACCCCAAACGCTCCCGGGGCTGCCCCAAAGCTCCCAGGGCTGCCCAAAGCTCCTGGGGCTGCCCAAACGCTCCCGGGGCTGCTCCAAAGCTCCCAGGGCTGCCCCAAAGCTCCCAGGGCTGCCCAAACGCTCCCGGGGCTGCCCCAAAGCTCCCAGGGCTGCCCAAAGCTCCCGGGGCTGCCCAAAGCTCCCAGGGCTGCCCCAAAGCTCCCAGGGCTGCCCAAAGCTCCCAGGGCTGCCCCAAAGCTCCCGGGGCTGCCCAAAGCTCCCAGGGCTGCCCCAAAGCTCCCAGGGCTGCCCCAAAGCTCCCAGGGCTGCCCCAAAGCTCCCAGGGCTGTCCAAAGCTCCCAGGGCTGCCCCAAAGCTCCCAGGGCTGCCCCAAAGCTCCCAGGGCTGCCCCAAAGCTCCCAGGGCTGCCCTCCCTGCTAGGGGTGACCCTCCCTGCCCGGCACAGCCAGGACAGTCCTGGCATGGCACGCTTTGGCACAGGGGGACACGCTTTGGCACACGGCGAGGGCATGCTTTGGCACACGGCGAGGACATGCTGTGGCACACAGGGGACACGCTTTGGCACACAGGGGACACGCTTTGGCACAGGGGGAACATGCTTTGGCACACGGCGAGGACATGCTGTGGCACACAGGGGACACGCTTTGGCACAGGGGGAACATGCTTTGGCACACGGCGAGGACATGCTGTGGCACAGGGCTGGGGCTGGTTTGGGGAGGGGCAGGAAAAGGGAAAACACCCTCCACGTGACCCATTTGCTGCAGAATTTTTGAGCCCGTAACAAAAGCAATGAGCAGGAAGTCTCAAGAGCACAAGACTCTGACTGTCCCCTTTTAACCATTCTCCTTCACCAAAGCGTCATGCCCCTCTCACTGCTGATGCAATGCAATGAAACAGCACATTTTACAGGAAAATCCCAGGCATCCTTAGCAAATCCTTAACTCGGCATGCCTGTGCCAGGTACCCTTCCCATAAATAGCTTGTTCAGTGCTGAGGTCAGACCTGGAGCAGGCATTCCACAAAGTAACCTTATCCCGGGGAAGGTCAGAGGGGGTGAAAAGAAATAGGACAGAAAAAAAAAGAGAAAAAGGTAAAGAAAAGAAGGAGCTGGATGCTACTTAAGCAAACCATTCCAGTACTTCAAGTGAAAGCAAATCTTTCAAATGCAGAGAGCCACGACCAGAGACAACTCTGAGTGCACTGGAAGTTGAATCAGTCCCAGTTGGCTCCAGAGATGAGAAGGGCAACTGCAACAAACCCAACAGCAATTCAAGCTTCTCTTCCCACTTCCCATCTGAATTCCTCGTCAATCCACAGGCCCTCACCTATTTATATTTTTAAGCCCTTTCTTTCATTCCAAAATCCAGCAAATAAAACCTAAGCCAATTTTTAAAATTCTCTCCTACCCAAAGCGTTTTATCTGAGGACAGCCCAGCAAAGACACCGAGCTCTTCAAGCCTTTGAAACAAGACACTTGCAAAACGCCCCATATCCAGGGTGTGCCCAAAACACACTCCGTGGAAAAATCTCTTGGGGTAGTGCCAGTTTAGCAAGAAAAACATTTTCCCCCAGCTGGAAGTCTAGCACTGCTGAGCGAGTGCAACCAGAAGGGATCTGCGGGAGGAGAGAACAAAAGAGGGGGGGCAGCCCATGTCACTGCAGAATGAAACCCCAAATCTTTGAGGAAGACACCTGGGAGCACCTTTACAATTTCTTCCTTAAGGAATTCCACGCTCACCATTGCTCCACTTGTAATCTCAGCCATTCAGTCATTTGTTGTCTTCTGTCAGTACCAGCATGAATAAAAATGCAGCTCTGAGTGGGTCAGCCTGCAGATGCTGGTGTAACACAGTGTGAAAGTCTTTCCCCATCCCCCACAGAGGTATATTAGACTTCAATATTGGAGATTAGCTCTAAACAGGGCCCCTTTCTCTCGCTCCAACACTGACTTCAATTTCAGAGGAGACTGCAGCAAAGCAGATAAGTACCACACTGGGTTTTTAACACCAGTTCACATTCACAAACTTCTAAAAATTTTTTTTCTGCTGCTTCAGATGTTGTGACAGGCTTTTTCCAATGAGAAGTAAAGTAAATATTTATACAACCCTATTCACAGTGTCACCCACAACTCCTAGAAAATCTGAACTACAGCCTGTTCTTACTCGCTGCCCCACTGGGTAAGGGCTACAGAGACAAAGAGCAGCTTAGTGGCAGCATCAGACACCAAATCACTCCCAGTCCTCTGCATTATCCTCCGTACACCAGGCCAGCCCAGCCTGACAAACAGGGAGAGAGGACCTGGCTCTGAACAGAACAACCCAAAACGCTGCAGGGGCAGTAAAGACATCAGCCAGAAAGATGCTCTGACTGCATTCAACACCCCACACCCCAAACTCAAACGTTTTCCTCAACACAGCACAGATCCAAATGCTCCTCCTTGCACGTGTGAGCCAACTCCGAGTGCAGGCTCACAGAACCCCAGATTGCTTTGGGGTGGAAGGGGCTTTCAGCCTACACAGATAAATTTATACCAAAGCACCAGACTCCCTCTCAGATGAAAGACAACCACGCTGCCTTATCTGAGGTCTGTGGATGGCCACTGACCTACACCAAACCTCCCTGCCATTCTCCAGTGAGGTCTGCACAAGGATCAGGCTCTAATAAAAGTCAGAAACAACTTATTAGACACCCATAATATCGATAAAAAGTGTACTAGGACCAGCATCTCTTTGAGAAATAACTGACTATTCTTGTTTGCCCTCTTTCCTTAAAAGCAAGAGGGACTTGGAGTGTCCTACTTACTTGGGATACCTGATTAAGCATTTTTGAACAATCAGCTGCTCTATTGTTCTGCTTTCAAATGCTAAGCAAGAACACTTCAGGATTTGCTCTCTCTCTTTCTGGAAGAGCTTGCAGGACTTCTCTCCTGACCACACATCACTGCTGAGACTAACAACTCAGACAACAGTAAGACAGGCTTCATTATCATGTTCTCGCTTGAAAAACATAATCAAGGGGAAAAAATCAGAATCTCTGAATCCCATTTCTCAATCAGCTGATGCACCAACTGCAGCCACTCCTCAAGCAACCCCCAACCCAAGTGCCCCATGCATTCATCTCCAACACAGGACCTGGAAATCAGTGCTGGGAAAAGCAGCACTGTGAGAAATCTTAATTACTACTCCAAGCCCAGCAACTCTGAAATCCCAGCAGCACAATGTGACGCAGTGCAGGGAGGAGACAACACACAGGCTGTGAAATGATTCACTGCAACACCAAAGTGCAGAAGGTGCTCGGATTTCCCATCAGTAAATGGGAATAATTAAAGTGTGCTCAGGCACCGTGGCCACAGGCATCATAACAACCACAGCTGAAAACTGCAGGGACTGTCTGACCCCTGGAAAGGTTCTGTGGGAAGCCAGTGGTGTCAGAAGTTGGTCACTAGGAACTTCAGTTCCCTCTCAGCAGCTCGATGCAACTGCCAACCAAACAGTGACTTTCCAGATAAGAAAACCTGAGCTAAAAGATAAGTCCCAGTTAAATATTTAGTTTCATTACCTTTTCAGAAAATTTTTCCATGGTACAGACTGAAGTTGAGGATTAGAGAGACTAAATCACCAACCACTCACCAGCTCATGTCTACATCACTGCATAGCATAGGTCACCAACCAGCCAAAAATAATGGACAAATTCTGATTAAACGTGTCTGCAGGCAAATCCAACACAACCAAAGAAACCACCGTTCTGAGAAGAGCAACTACTATGAAAGTGCACAAGCCACATGAAATATTTCCTGTTTATATGTATTAGCACAGGGACACAGAAACAACAGGACTTTGGTGACTTTCTAAACCATCACTCAGCCACACAAACCAGATTTCAGCCAGCAGCCCTCTAGCACTGGGAAGAATTCCATGCCCTTCTCTGAACCACGTTTCACAAGCAGTTCCTGACCCCAGCATGCTGCCAGCAACATAAAACCATGGAATGGTTTGGGTTGGAAGGGAAAGCCCACCCAGTGCCATCCCTGCCATGGCAGGGACACTGCCACTGTCCCAGGCTGCTCCAGCCCCAGTGTCCAACCTGGCCTTGGGCACTGCAGGGATCCAGGGGCAGCCCCAGCTGCTCTGGGCACCCTGTGCCAGGGCCTGCCCACCCCCAAAGGGCACCTGGGCCCTTTCACAGTCGCACAGGCTTCTCGGGTGCTGCTGCCTCCAGTCACACCCAGCCAAGGAAATCTGGATTCTCCACAGGAGAGACTCCCACCTGCCTTCCTCACCTCCTAGCAAAGGCAAAGCTGCTCTCTCCTGATCCTCACTCTGCACTGCTCACACCTCTAGAGAGTCTCAGCTGTGAAGCAGACCTGTGCATGGCTAACCTGGGAGCAGACACAACCCAACACGGTGGTCCTTGATGCACACAAAGCAAAGGACTCAGCAGAACCCAACCCTGCCTGCACACACCTGCCTGCTCCACTGGCAGCCTGAGAACCAGGAGCGCCTCGTTAAACCAAGCCCATGGCTGGCAGGGCTTCCCAAAGGTGTAACAAATCCCTCCCTGCTTTGTTTATGCATTACCTGATGGCCTGGTTATGCACCTCAATGACAGCACCTTCCTGGGCAGCAGGTCTGGGAGTGCTGGAAAAGGACCTACCAAGTTCTGATACATCCCTAACACCGCTGGAATGAAGAATTTCTCAGGGAGATGGTGCTCCATAGCTGAGATCAGGCAGGTCAGAACAGTACAAATGCTTCAAAGTCTGTCCTTGACCAGATACTGATTCTGGAATGCCACCACACCAGAAAAACTCAAAGGTCAGCTCTTATCTAAGCATCATGTAAACATGTCTTTGTCTTTTTTGGGTGCTCCTACTTGAATCTCCGAGGTGGTCAGTGACGTGGCCACTCATGGCCAGCAGGCTCTGAGACACTGTTGGTGGCACAGCTCTCACTAAAGGTCTAGAAGCAAACAGCAGATTTTTGCAGGGGAAGGCAGGGGCATCCAGAAACAATGCAGAACCAAGGAATGGTGACTGAGCAATGAGAAGTGTACAGAATCACAGAATTGCTGGGGTTGGAAGGGACCTCTGGAGATCACCCAAGGCAGGGTCTCCTCAAGCAGGTTACACAGGAACACATCCAGGTGGGCTTGGAATGTCTCCATCACACACTCAGATATTCCGTCTCACTATCAAAATTAAAATAATCAGGGTTCATGTCTTCCTTCTAAGAAGTAAATTCAGAAAGAGGAAAAATCCAGCCCTCCTTGAGCAGCCTCTGCACTCACACTAATGCACAACAATGGCTCTGTACCATCACTCTTCCCTTCCTGCCTCCTAGCACTGCTGGAAAAGAATGGTATTTAGATGTGCTCAGAAGCTTGTACCAGCTCTTAAGGTTGACTTGAGGAGTTCCACCAACAAGCACCAACACACACTGAGCCCCAGCAGTGCCAGAGCTCGGGGCCGATGCCACAGCACCCACCCAACAGGACGGCCAGTGCTGAACGCCCACAGGCACCAACTTCAAACTGGGTTTGGTGGGCCTGGCCTAGATGCCAGTGTGCATACACACCAGATTCTGAACCCAGAGACAATAGAGGGATCAGCCTTTTTATTAGCTTTCAAATCTTTGGCTTTTTAAGAGTACTCAGAACGTGAAGGCATGACTAACGCAAAGGGCGGAAAAGTCAGCAAAGAATTTCACGCACCGTGTCTCTGAATACTGCACTTCCTCTTGGGATTAGGAGGAGTGGCAAAGAAATTTCACTTTGCTAGACAACACGTGAAGCCATGAAACCCACAATATGGGAAATTTAATATTATTTTGGACAGATTTTTCATCAAATGTCTCCTTCAATAACTATTACAAGACTTGGAAATACAATTTCACTACTAATCTCAACAGTAAGTTCGTGGATGTTATAAAACAGGAATAAAGTTACTAAACTCTTGTTTTTAACAGCACAAGAACCCCTTTATGTCCACCCAGGAGAGATCACATGATCAGTTAGCTACCAGCTTTGCACTGAGAGAAACCCAATCTCAAGCCACATTTACGACTTCACATGCATAAATTCATCCTGCACCAGCATCCCAAAACATAATGTGACATTTAGCTGGAATTTGGTATTCAAAAGCTGTAACATCTGGTTATGGGCACTCACCCACATGAGCATGTTCTCAGAGGACGCTGAAGTTACCAAGTGCCCACTGTTCACACCTACCCAGCTCAGTGAAATCTGTATCACACAGCCCTCGACCAGTCACTAACACAGCCCAGACAACAGGTATCCAAATCCCTTCAGTGACTTCTCCAGAGAGATCTGAACAACCCCAGGACAGTGCAGAAATGCAGAAGTCCTGGTGACTATTTCCAGCCTGGATGGGAAAGCCACTGGCATTCCAGCCAGGACCCCTGTGCCTACACAGGGACCTTTCTGTCGACTGCAGTGATACCTCAGACTGAGGTACAATATGTTCATCAGGATGGAAGAGATCATCTACTGATGCAAGCAAGATTTCACACAGACTAGACACAGAATATGGCCTTTTAAGAGATTTTTGCAAAATACTGTGGTATGCACTCCCAGGGAAAATTCCGGGTTTGGAACAAAAATTTCCCTTCTTCCCTGACCTGTCTCAAGACCTTTTGCCTTGAGAAGGATCTTCCTCCTCCACACACAAACTGACACCTAATACTTATGCAAACAACATCTAGTTAACAACATAATTATGAAGCTGCTGTCATCATTTAATGCAACTCACAGACAAGAAGAAAATTCCCAGCAGTAATTTCCCAGATTCAAGAAGAGAACACACTCATCTCACACTTCCGCTGGCACTTGAACCAAATCCTGAGTACTTTTTCCAGGCAGTTCATTTAACAAATAAAATAACTCCCCAATCATAAATATGCTGTCAGCTACACAGATTCAGACTAGCCTTACTCTACACAACAGGTTTACAACAAATATTCCCATTATAAAACAACAAGCATTTCCTTCCAGGAGACAGGACCAAAGCATCTTGGAGAGAACTGCTAATGGCATTCCAGGTTTGTATCAGCATCTCACACCACTTCAGCCAGCCATTATTTCCATGACTTGCTGCTCCAAAAACACCAAAGACTACTTCCAGTAAGCATGAAGAATTTTATCTTCAGTGCTGTACGCGCTGCAAACCACACTAGTTTTAACAATTCTTTGACCTAAGATTGTCCCAAATTTAGGGCTCCTACAAAACCCTTATTTCTCTCTGCCACCTTCCACCTTGCTCCCCACCACCAAAAGGAAACAAGTGACTGCTACTTACAGTGGTACGTGGGGTTGTTCTGGGTCTGCTTTGGTCAGTTCCTCTTCTTCAACGTCCGACTCTCCCCCCGAGCTGCTGTCAGTGACATCCGAGTCAAAGGCCTGCTCGCTGGATCTCAAGTTGGCCATGCCACTGGCCGTGAATCTCTCCAGTTCCTCTGATATTGAATCACTCTTCAGGAAGTTGCTCAGGCCCTCTGAAGTAACTGTCTCACTTGCAGCTTTCCTCAAGGCTGCTTCTGCTTTTCTGGTCAACATCAGCTGGCTCCGATGCCTCAGGGGGTCCAAGGCTGGAAGCTTGCTCAGCGTTTTCTCCAAGAAGCCGCCCAACTGCTGCTGGATGTGCCTCTCCACCTGCTTCGCCTGCACCACCTGCAAGCGCTTCTGCAGCCGCCGGGCCCGGCTCTCAATGTCTGCCTGACGCCGCAGCAGGGCCCTCGTCCTCATCTCGGAGTCCAGAGCGCTGTGGGGACCAGCCAGCACAGAGGGCTTCTGCTCCTCCAGCTTACTGCTCCCGAAGTCGGAGCGGCCGGCGACACCGGGCACCCGCGCGTCCCCACTGCCGCCCTCGAGCACCCACTGCTGCTCCGCCGAGTTGAGGGAGGATTTGTTTGCAGTGCTATTATTGCTAAAGGGAGTTGCGTGCTCTGCATCAAGGCTTCTGTGTGGAAGAGTGCAATTGGTCAACCCGGTCTTCAAGTCCCCCAATTCAGAACCTCCTGTATTATAGTCAACAGTCTGGAGGGCAGCAGAAGGAGAAGCACACTTCCCACCATTCAGAGAACTAGAGTTTTCATGGTCTGAATTGGTACTTTTGGCCAATTTCTTGGCCAAGCCGTTCACAGGCGCTTGTGGGAGAGGTGGCTGGCTATTAGTACTCATTGTTTTTAGATTTTCCAAAGTGAATTCCAACACTGGTTGCCTCCCCAACAGATCACTTGTTTTCAAAAAGGACTGAGATAAGAGAGAGTGAGATTTAAGGACTGTCTGCTTGTTGAAGACTCCTTGCAGCTTCAGAGGCTCTTTTGAAGAGACAGATGTTACATCCGAGCAGAGATAAGAGGCCACTAGCGGCTGCAGCTTGCCCAGCTCTTCCTTCGTGGGGTTGTTTCGGAAATCTAGACTGGGATCCTCCGGAGCAATGGCTTTCCTTTTGGTGCCGTTGGCAGCCAGGAGGATGTTGTTGGCGTTGCCGTTGCTCTCGGCACTGCCAGGCGACAAGGTGGAGGACGGGGGAGCCAGCTTGAATCGGATGTGGTGAGCTTCGGCTGCTGCGTCAGTGAGAGCGGGCGCCATCGCAGCCATTCAGCACAGAGACACGGGAAGTCCAGCCTCTCCCGCTGCCGAGGCCAGCTCCACTGCCTCCCACTGCCGCTCCCGAGGGCAGCCTGCACGGGGAAGGCAAGAGACACAGTCAGGCGCTGCACTCGGAGGAAATCAATCAAGCACTGCACAAGGGCAGCGAGACGCGGACGCGACGCTCGCGCTGCGCCGAGCGCGGCCTCCTCCCCCCGGAGCCCCAGCCATGCCCACAGAGCCAGGCAGGCACCAGGGAACAGGAACACACAACCCTCCAGAACCCCAGGATCTCCCAGAGCTAGTGCCTGCCTGGAATTGCCACTCCCATCTTTCAGTTTATCCGTGAGCACACCAGAACCCTTCCAGGCCTCCGTGAAAGCTCCAGCCCTGGATGCTCCTATTCTTCAATGCCAGCAGCTCACCAACTTCATCATTAAAATCCCTGAGCTACACCTATGAAATAGTTTTCAGTGCTTCTACTGCCAGCTCAGAGGTCTTAAAAATGACAAATTTGACTATAACATGTAACACAGACAGGGCTTGAGGGGAACAAATCTCCATATGCTTAAACTCCCAGTGGCTGAAGAAACCCCACCGCTTCCCCGAAACCTGGATTTCAAGAAAGTCTCTTCCCCGGTGTATATGAAACCTACTTTCCCAGAAGTACATTTCTGAATGAGCCAGGTGGTTTCCAGTGTTAGCCATTCCCATTTCTCTTTTAAGAGCATGGATAAAGATTAACCCACACAAGCACAGAGGAGTTCTACACTGACTCTCAGAGTAAGCCTCAGTTTAACTCAACCAGAGCAAACAAATGAAAAGAAATAACTAAAGACTCTTTATTTCTCTACACTGCAGCCTCTTCACACCCACCTTCAAGTCTCTGGTCATTCACCCACTTTCCTTACAAACTGTCAGTGTTTTTAAATGCCTTTTTAAATTGCATTCAAATAACCCACAGCACTGCCTGTGCTGCCAGTGAAACAGTTACTTGATTTTCCTTTTACTGCTGAAGTTATTTAGCATCTTCATAAGATATTTCATGTCAACTTAATAATAAAAAGTTGCCCTGATCTCTTGCCTGATATGCCAATCCTCTAATTTCACATAAATTTGCATAAGCTTGTGGTAGCTGTTCATTAACACACCCCAATGACCAAATTAATGCACCACTTTACAGGAAAAGCAAGGACTATCTGAAGTTTTAATATGTTTAACAAGGAAAATTTCACAGCCAGTTTTGTTTCTGGGCTCATCCAGTTGCTCCCAACATCAGATTCAGGTGCTTCTCTGTAACAGGGACCAGAAAGACATCAAGGCTGGAAACTCTGAAAAAGCTGTTGCAGCAGAAATATTAAGATGCTGGAGGAGGGTTCAGGCTTCCCAAGTCCCTGACTCACAGAACTTATGGTATTCTGTAATTGACTACACTTTATCCTTACTAAAAAAGGATCTGCATGTCTGAAAGTTTAGGCCACACTCACTGAAAATGGCTTTTAGTCACCATTTGGGTCCATAAATAAAAACTGAACAAGCCTATTCAGGGAAGAAAGAAAAAAAAGGAACTTGCAGGGAACTTTCCACTTGTAGCTAAGACACCCTTGGGAGAGGAGGGAGGAAGACTGTCAGAATAAAGACTTCCTCCACTCCAGCCTCCTTCCAAGACCTTCACTAGAGACACACACTCTGGGAATGACTGCCCCTAACAAGTTCCCAGTTCTGCAGAAACATGTGGGTTTCCCTCCAGAGGGAACTCTGGCTCAGGGCTCTCCACCACAGTTACCAGGAGACATCGACAGTGCCTTTGGAAACACCCAACTGCAAAAAGAGCAGAAACCCTTCCCAAACCCCTCCCCTTGGTGCTAAATGTCTCTTCATGGACATAGCTGCACTGCACCCAGTCAGGAGTCTGCAGGAGATGCAGGCTGAAGTGAGTTAATTTGTAGGCCATCAACTTAAATTAACAGAAGTGGGAAACTGAAGCAAAACTCTGACACTGCTTTTTCCTCCAGGTTAGCAAACCCACTTGAAAATCCTCCTGGTAAGCTACTGCAAACCTCCTTGGCTCCACTTTTCATTGAGTGGACAGCACTTAGAATACTTTGGAAGGCTGGAAAGCCTCCCCTAAGAATAAGGCTTTGTTCTAGTAGCTTAAAGATGACCTCCAAAAATTATTTGGTTTGTTTTTTATATTTTATTTAAGTCCTTATAAACTCTCTGTGTGCTGGACAGCACTGGCTTCTCTAACACTGAATTAGATCTCTACTTTTATGAGCAGCCCTGGAAAAGACATTAAGGAACATTTGTAAGCATGTTCCCTCCCTCTGTTTATAGTGTGGGTTGTTATTAAAGCCGCATTACACTTATCAGGAATTTCTTCCTAAGAGGGAATTGGAGGAGAGAAGGTGTTAAGGCATCTCTGAGGAAGGAGAGTAAAGAAAAGGAAGGTCATAGAATGGGAAGGGAAGGTCATTCACACAGTCTGAGGAACTTTCAGAGCATTCTGCTAAGTCTCACAATAATTCCAAGAATTATCCCCAATGTGTTGCCTGCTCCTGGGACCCAAACTGTGCTGGGCAAGTTCTCCTGAAACTGCTGTCACCCATCAGTATTAGCAGATCCACATGAGCACCCACAGGCCCCTCTTTTCACCATTTCCCTGTCTTTAATTCCCAGCACTCAAGGTGACACACGTGGGACCAAGAGGCTTCTGCTCTGGCACAAGCCCTGCTGGTAGAGAACTGCCAGAGTGACTGGACACTGCCCCAGCCCCACCACCCCAGCTCAACCCCAGCCCAAGCCCTGCTGGTAAAGAACTGCCAGAGTGACTGGACACTGCTCCAGCCCCACCACCCCAGCTCAGCCCCAGCCCAGCCTTCAGCAGCCATGGTGCAACCCCTGAGCTGGACTTGGCTTGGGAAGGTCCAGGAGGAGCCTGCAAGGCCAACGTGGTGTTTACGGCGTGTCTTCAGCTAATACTGAATGAACGTTCCTCATTTTCCCTTCAGAAGTAGAGCACTGCCAGAGCACTTAGCAGTAATTAACAGAGCCAAGATGAAAGGCTGCAGCAAGCAGGTAAAACCAGGGTAAGGTAACTGGCCCATCTCCCCTCGGTCCCCAGGAGTGCACGGGAGGCCACCGGGGCAGCAGAGCCACCAGGGCTCCTCAGGGGGCTTCACCCACACTCCAGGTCAGCCACCCAACAGCCCAGCTCCTGGAACTCTGAGCAGAGGGAGGAGTGGGACATGCCGGGGCAGTGATGGGCAGTCAGAGGGGCAGGAGGAACACACCCAGTCACACTACACCCGGAGCAGCACCGGGTCACGACACCCCTGAAAACAATCCCCCCTCCTGCTGACTTATTCAACACCCTCTGCTTCAAACACCCAATTTTACAATCAGACATTGAAAGGAGAACTGGGTTTCCAAGCACATGATTTTGTGCAGCACCCCAGAAAATAAGTCCAAAACAAACACAGGAAGTTTTGGCTCTCTGAATTCTTTGTGGAAGGTGTTTCTGGGGCAGAAACCAGGCACTGTGCTTCAAGTGAGGGCCACGAGAAACGGGGGGAGCTCTGAGCACTGGGCACAGGAGGCACCTGTCTAAACCCACTCCAGTTTGCCTCTGGCAGGGCTGCCCGTGCTCTCCCCCAGACATCAATCCCACCGTGGCACCCACCTGGCTCCACCACCTGTGCCCTCCATCCCTCCCTGCACTGCTTGGCCACACACACCTACCTCACATATTTATGTTCCTGGATTATGGCTTAAATCCCTGATGATCCCAAATTCCTGCACCCTGGAACCCCTTCACCCTGAAACCCCTTCAACCAAGCTCTGTCCTCCCCAGCACCCACTTCCTGACTACACAAAGTGCTGTTAAAAGCAACAGAAGCAAAGTTACCCTGAAGGAAGTGAGCATTATACCAATTCCCACTTCCCCTCTCCTCCCCCTCTACAAATCAACAGCACAGCCAACTCTTGAATCTGTGTGGTTACAAATATGTTTCAGTCAAAAAACCAAAACAAAGCACACAAAAAAACCCCAAACTTGGTAAAATAAAATCCCTCTGCACTTCATTTTGCAAGTAGGACACATCATCTGTGCTAACCTCAGCGGGTAACAACACACAGCAACTCCCTGAGCCCTGCAAATACTTTCCACATCCACAATGTCCATCTACCAAAGTTACAAGGATTGTGCCTATCAGGTTCTCTACGTGCCTTTTGTTATCACCTCTCAACATTCTGTAGTTGTAAGACAGGTGTTTACCAATTTAGAAAGGGATTTACATGAGAAGCAACTCTCAAAGCTTTAATTAAGGAAACGTGACAGGCAAGTACAGGACGATCACCTTATTGATAAGCCAGTTATCACGTGCAGACTGTGTGCTTGCAATGACCCACATTTGGGAAACAGGCTCTTTTTTCTGAATATTAATTAAAAAAAGGTTAAGAACATACACAAGAACCACAGGTTTTTACAATACACACATGAGTACATTCCACAGCTATTAACACTACAGACTAGCACCTAATCTCCCAGGGAAAATAAGAATTTTAATAGTAAGAACATACCAGAAATATTACTGAACTCCACTTTTGTCTGTTTTCAAAGAGAAGCCCTTAAGATTAAACTAAAAGCTGCTGTTTCCACTTCCTTGTCTACATGAGTGGCAGGGTCTGGTCAATTCTGAGATCTCCTTCTGCAAGAATAATTCTCTCTTACGCCTGTGAACTCTCATTGGATATAAATAAACCAAAGCAATTGCATCATCTGAGGTAAAGGAGGATTCATCAATATGATGTCAGAAAGAATAACAGAAGCCCCAAAGCAAGATTAACTGCCATCACTGCCACAAAAATCTGGAAAAGTGAATAATTAAAAGCAAGAATGCCTTCACCTGGAAAATTAAGTTGCTGGAGATAAAAATACCCATTGCTGTTAAGCTACTCTTCAGAACAAAGTTGCAGTTTAGAGTCAAATCACAAGAAATATGGTTCAAAAATAATAATGGGACATCTGCAGAAAGCAGCAGCCTGTCAGAGACAAAAAATAAAAAATAAAATAAAAATTTAAAAAGCTTTAATTGTGAAACCTGGGTCTCCCCCATCCAGTATCAGAAAGATTTTGGTTTTCTTTCGCATAATCTGGGCAAGTTGCCCAGGAAATATGAAAAACTGAACTCAGGATTCAGGGAGCAAGTTAAACAAAAAACAGAACTGCCTTTTAATTTTAAAGACACATTTTCATTCACTAGGTAGAGTCATACCCACCTTTGCTCAACAGCATATAACTATTTCCAAAACTCTGAACACCCCCCCTGCCCCATAAAGTGGCACCACCTTAATACTTCATATTTTATACCTAGTATTTTAGAACAAGGCATTGGCTGTCACTACACAAAGTCCTTTGGAGTGCCCTGGGAAAACTGGCCATGTCCTCAAGAGGAAATAACAGCCCAGAGAGGAGCAGAGCTAAGGGTCCCAAACCACCAGACCCCAGCCCAAGCTGGCAGCCAAGTTTACAGACTTTATTGTGACTGGAGTGCAGAGGCTGGATCCTCGGGACAGAGCTCTCAGCTGACTGATCTCAGAGGAGAGAGCACAGCCCAACCAGGAGCACGGTGACAACAACTCCAGAGCAGAGACACTCGCTTAATCAAAGGTGATGTTCCCTCACATATCACGGGTTCTTTTCTATGGGCCACAATTACAGCCTGAGCTGGGCCTGCTCTTCCTCATTTAGTGCAAAGCAACCTCACAGTAACCTTCCCATCACACCTCTGTCGTTGCAGACTTGACAGGAAGTTATAAAGATTTCAATTTCAGAGAGATGTTTCCTAACGTTTGAGAGCTGAAAATTAGAAATCTTTAAGGTCCACCTTCTGCTAAGGCTTCTGAGGCCTGAAGCAGCTCCCAATACAGAAATATATATTTCAATTAAACTTTTCTTTCCAGCAAATCTGAAAAAAATAAGTTTACAGCAAGGGATTAACTCAGGCACAGATGAGGATGAGGCCTGTTCAGGCTGACAGCTACCCCCATTTCCCCTCTTGAGATTTGATTTTGTTACCTTTCTCCCTCATTTTATCAGATAAACAGCACAGTTTCATCACTAAATTCAGATATTGCACTGTCAAAACTCCAGAATTAAGTCTTCACAACTATTAACATCTCCCATTTCTCATTTGTCTCACTCTCCAAACTCTGGCAGTCACCTGCTGGCTGCACCTTGTGGCAGGAGAGATCCAGACTGGCTTTCTAACATTCTTTAAAAAATCTGAATGAGACCTTATCCAAACTCTCCTCTTCCAAAAACAGAGCTCTGAACTCGGGCCGACAAGGACATGTGCAGGGTTTAATGGAATTATGTTTACTCAAGTTCTGCATCACCCAGACTCTTGCTGATTTGGGTATGACAACTCCTGGCCCAGCTGAGAAAGAACAGAAAGCTTTTATTCCAATTTAAACGATCTGTCACAGAAAACAGCATCCTCAAACATGCAGCCAAACTCCTGTTTACAGGGAAGGATTTTCCAACCCAGTCTTTGCTGCTTTTCACTCCAGATAGACATTGTATTCCTGGAAGTCATGAGCAGGGACATGGTATTTATAAAATGCAGCAACGGAAACGCTGCTTCTCAGATCACCTGCCACTGCAACTGCCCAGTGCTCAGAGCTCTTTTTAATGGAAAGATAAACATTGGGAAGAGGCAGGCATGCAGAACTTACTCATTATTTGGTCTCATCACTATGTGATCCACCTGAGACCCTTCCAGGAATAAAGTTCCCATTTAGGCCTAAGTTGACCCACCTGTTTCTCTCATAGTCCAGTAAAAAAAATCAAACAGAAAAATGCAAAATCAGGTGCTGTTTGGGTTCAGGCTGAGATAGTACTGACCTACTCCCAAAAAATGGTCCCAGAAAAAGACAATTTTCCAGAAGAGGGAAATTGTATGGAAGGGGGTGGGGAGAAAGCCCAGAAATAAAAATATGTGCTGCCTGCCCTTCCTCCCACTCCCCAAGCTTTACCCTTTCCCTCGGGCTGGGCCTAAGAACCCTCAGGCCTTATCTTTACCTCGCTGTCCATTGAGTCTCATCCTCCCTGGAAAAGCCTTTTGAGGTTCCTGAGGACAGGCAGCAAGTGGAGCCCGAGCAGGGAAGGGTGGAGTGCTGGAACTCCAGAGACAGGCTTTGTTCAGGGCGTTCATTAGATAATGGCAGTGGCCTTCACCAAAACACGAGTTATAAACAGGGCAAAAGGAAGTGACTTTGGTCTCAGAACCGCTCAGTTTTCACCCCTGCCTTGCATGATGTCACACTCTCACCAGCTCTCCGGTTACCGGATGATCTCCGAGAGCAAATGAGACTGAAATACAGCATTTTAAAAAAATAAGTAAGAGGCAAAAGAGAGGAAAAAAGGCGTAAGAGAAACCCACAGCTACATCTGCCTGGTCATCTGCTGCTTTATCACCTCTGACGAGGGAACACAAGTCATTCCTCATTGCTAAATCATTACAAATCAGCTATAACAGTACCACAACCAAGTTCCACAATTAACTGCTCCTGCAGCATATCAATCCATTAAGCCCCACACAGCTGTGCTACCTTGGCAGTGCGGCTACAGGGAAAAAAACACCATCCCCATCCCCGCCGCGCCAAGAGCCAGCCAGGCCGCCCGTCCCCGGTGCGCGGGGGCGGGCGGGGAACCGGGAGGGAACCGAGCGGGGAACCGGGAGGGGAACCGGGAGGGGAACCGGGAGGGAACCGAGCGGGGAACCGGGAGGGAACCGAGCGGGGAACCGGGCTCCAGCCGGCCCCGGCCCGCGGCTCCCCGGCTCTCCCCCGCTGCCCCCGGCCCCGCTCGGCTCCACCGCCCCCTCCGCCGATTTAAAACGCTGCTGACTTCTCAATTAAAGAAAAAATATATAATCAGCTTGAAGAGCGTCGCTGTTCCCGTGCCAGAATGGAAATCCAAGAGGATACGCTAAAGCAGGGAAGAGCATCAGAGGTTCCTCCATGAAAACAAAGGCTATAAAAAGGACAAATATGGTTTTAAAGAGAAAACGCCTGTAGACAGACGGATCCCGGGACTGGCAGCCCCGGCAGGGGTTGAGAGGCACAGGGCCACGCTCACACCTCACCCAGCCCGGGGTGCTTCGTCCCCGCAGCTGCGGGACCGACCCCAGCGGGTGCTGGCCGAGCTCCCACCCCGCACACGGGCTTGCTCCTCGCCCCGTTCCCGCGGGCACAAAGCACCCCGCACACAGCACACCGCATGATGTAACCACCACCGTGCAACCACGGCCGTGCCCCGAACCAGTTCAAAATATAATGGTCACTCAAAACAAATAAAAAACCTGCAGTTCCTCCCATATCCTGACCGCTTTCATGGAAAACTACAGTTTGTCATTCAAGTGCATTTTACATAACAGGGAATATAATCTATGGAGTGCCTGCCTTCTGCTCCACCTGGACACAAATTCAAGGAGAGGAGAGATGACACCTCGGTTTGGAAGGTGGGTCCGATTTTAGGGGGGAAAATAAGTTTAGCTCGAATATATTTAGCTGCTTTATTTTTCCTCCTACATAACCCCCATTTATACCCCAAATGATGGAAATTTCTCAGTAACCAAGCACTGGAAGATGCTAATCCCGTGATGGAAGTAAACACACGTAGGGATCACGGAAAGCATTTCAGGATAGCCGGACTCTTCCAGCTTGCTTTGGGGAAAATAATCCTGGATCGGCAGGGCCGGCTCGAAATAAATAAAATACAAAATATGCGGCTGGAAAGTAAATAGAGGGAAACGGTTTTGGAGCTCGAAGCCACCTGGAAAATGACGCTATTGTGCAGCCCGGTAGCAGGGAGAGCGGCCGGTGACACGGCTCCCGCCGGTGACAGCCCACCGGGATTACCGGCACCGCTCCGCTCCTATTTTCCAGGCGGATTTGGGGCCGCGGGACCTGCTCCCTCCACGCGTTTTGCAAGCTTTGAGGTTATGCAATTTAATTTTTTTTTCTGTTTACTTTTAAAACTTCGCGTGTGCCCCCCCACCCCAGCCCCCCTTCCCCACCAGGTTAGGGAACGGTG
>WBNO01014245.1:135647-195185 GCA_013400575.1 Peucedramus taeniatus
CGCTCCCCGCGCAGCCCCAGGCTCGGGCCTCACCTCGGGCCCCCGGGAGCCCCCCGCCCCTGGCCTCGCTGCAAAACTCTGCCGTGGCTGCTCCCGGCCGCTGCTGCGGGCACCCCGTGCCGCTGCTGCTACTCTTGCTTTTTCGTTTTGTCTTTTAGTTTTTATCCCAGTCGCAGAGCAGGTTTAATTCCAATAACAACTCAAGCCCGTGTCCCACAGGGCAAAAAGCAGGTGAGCTCCTTCACTTCTCACTGTGGTCCTGGGCACTGAGAGTCACGGATTCCCTTTGGGACAGCAGAGCTGGGGAGAGGATCATGGAATCATGGAATGGTTTGGGTGGGAAGGGACCTCAGAGCCCACCCAGAGCCACCCCTGCCATGGCAGGGACACTGCCACTGTCCCAGGCTGCTCCAGCCCTGTCCAGCCTGGCCTTGGGCACTGCCAGGGATCCAGGGGCAGCCCCAGCTGCTCTGGGCACCTGTGCCAGGGCCTTGCCAAGCTCTGAGTGAAGAATTTCCTCCTAACAGCTAATCTAAATCTCTCAGGTTAAAGCGGTTCCCCCTCCTCTTCTATCTGCCTGTGTAAGTTACTCTCCCTCTTTTTTCCTAAGCCCCTTTCAGGACTGGAAGGAAGTTTGAGATGCTCCAAATACACTTTGAGAGGTGCCCATCCTGATCTCACACAGAGCAGCTGCACTCACTGTCCCCACACTGGCCTTGCTCTCCTCCTCAGGGAACACGAAACATCCAGGTTGTTATTCCTGGTTACCCAGGAAAATCCAGACTATGACAAAGTGAGGAGACAAAGCTTAAAAGCACTGGGATCCCTGCCTTAGAAAAACCCAGTCCTGCTCCATTAAAAACAAAAAGCAGTTCATGGACCTGCTGTCACTCAAAGTCACAGACTTGGACAGAGGGACAGAGAAGAAGCTGCAGCAACACAGGAACGAGCTCATCTCAGTGCTGCTTCTACAGCCAGACCCAGCTCTCAAAAATTACTGCACCAGGCTGGGCAAAAATGAGTGGCAAAAGGTTCAATCCAAGATGCCTACATGCAGCAGGAGGAATTTCTGCACAGCCTTGAGCCTTCCCAGGAAGCTTTTCCTCCAGGTCTGGAAGTATGAGACTGATAATTAATTTCTCTGCTGAGCAACAACAGCTGCAGCCACAGGGTGGGGACCTTCTATGGAAGGCAGAAAAAAATGAAAATAAAACTAACCTGCTCCAAACCCAAGAGCTTCTTGGATCTCCTGTGACTGCAGGATGGGAATTGAGGATGAGCAGCAACAACTTCTCTGTGCAGCCTGTGCCAGGGCCCTGCCAGGAAGGATTTCTCCCCAGTCTCCCACCCAGCCCTGCCCTCTGGCACTGGGAGCCATTCCCTGGGTCCTGTCCCTCCATCCCCTGTCCCCAGTCCCTCTGCAGCTCTCCTGGAGCCCCTTCAGGCCCTGCCAGGGGCTCTGAGCTCTCCCTGGATCCTTCTCCTCTCCAGGGGAACATTCCCAGCTCTCCCAGCCTGGCTCCAGCCCTGGAGCAGCTCCGTGGCTCCTCGGGACTCGCTGCAGCAGCTCCAGGTCCTCACACCCGTGTCACACCCGTGTCACACCCCCCACCTCACCCAAAATTCCAGCCAGGACCTCTTGGAAGGCTGTGGAGGATTTACAGGTGACACGGGGAGGCTCAGGCAGCACAGGACAGAGAAGAGCCCAGTGCACCCCAAGGTGCCCTGAAACCTTTCCCAACCTCTGTCACTTGCCCAACTCCTGAAGGACAAATCCCACCCCTGACCCAAAGCACCTGGGGCTAAGCCTGCTTTTAAAAGTAATTTATTTGGATTTTCCACATCCTTTCATGAATTGCAAATATATTAACAGAAAAGACTTTTTTCCCCCTAGGACTGTACAATTTTTGAAATTAAAAAAAAAAAACAAAACAAGAAAAGCAAAAAAAAAAATCATGAAAAAAAGGACAAATTACATTGTTTCAATGCAAATAGTAACACCACACCCACACTTTGCATTCTTCCATAGTTTTGTTGTAAGAAAGTGACAGTTCCCTAATTCTCTTCAGTGAACACTTGCTCACCTGCCTGCCAGTGCCTCCCTGCTCAGCCTCTTCCTCTCTGTCCCTCCTCAAAGAGCCAAATTTTGTCCTTCAGTACTAATTTTGTGTTTTTCCTTAGCAGGTAAAATAGCAGCAAGGGCTAAATGTGACCCTGGATTCTTGGGAAAAAAGAAAATACCTTTAAGGTGGGATGAACATTTAAAGCCAAGAATGTTTTTATGCATAAAATCTTCCAAGTAGCACAAACATCCTTTGAACATCCCAGCTGAATTAAGAGCTTTTTCCAAGGGGTTGAAAGTTTTACTGCAGTTTTCAGGGAACAAATAAAAAGGGAAAAAAGGCCCCACAATTCCTGGATCTCTGGTCCCCACATGAACAACATTTGTTATGGAAAAGTAAATAGCACCTGCTTCCTCCTGCTTTTTGTTTAGAAAATGTGCTGGGAACAAAAGGAAGCCAATTAACACGGTAATTAGTGGCATTCCACAAGTGCTGCCTGCAGACCTTAGCAGGAGGTGCTGGAGCTGGAAAAGCCCAGCAGGGCCCGGGAGCTGAGCCCTGCTGCAGCCCAGCTCCAGGCAAACCTGCCCCGGGGAATCCCTGAGATCCCTGCTCCAGCCCAGAACAGGCACCAGGCCACCCCTCAGCCTCCCAGAGCCAGCTGATCAAAGTGCAGGCACAGCCACAGAGCTCCTTTAACCTCTTCCAATCCCTCGGATTGTAGAGGGCTTTTTCACCCTCTGAGGGGAATTGAAGCCTATTTTTCACTGCCCATCCTCCTACTTCAAAAAAACCTCCGAACCACAGAATTCTGTTTTTGCTGAGAACTTGGGGATGATTTTTCAAAGGATAAAGGTGGCCATGTGGCTCTTGACCAGAGAGAAGCTGGGACAGAAGAGGTGCCAAGTGGGCAAGGACAGAATTCAAAAGAAATTAAAGTGTAAAGACAACTAAGAGACACCTAAAACCCAAAAGATTAATAAAAAAGAAAAAAAAAAAATTAAGACTGATCACGACAAATACGGTGCTATGAAATTTGTATCATTCCCAATTTATTAGGCATAAATTGCTCTTTAAAACTGCTTGTATCATACACTTTCTTTATCATCACTGCACAAAGGGCACCAATTGCTGCTGCAGAATGCTACAGAGAGCAGTTTGGACTCACTAACGTGGCACAGCTTTCTCCTCTCAGACCCTGGAGGAAAGGAAAGTGTTCCTAGAATGGGAAACTGAAAGAACAGCTTAAAAAAATAAGGAAAAAGACAAATTGCACATTCTTGCATCCTGCTTGGACCACACTTTACAAAATAGTTTTCAAAGTGATAGCAGACCTAAGGAGATTCTGATCTGAGACAATTATTTGATGTGTTTGACCAAGGTTCTGATTGTATTAAGGCTTCCAGTCTTCCCACTCTCACAGGATTAAGGGTTTGATGTTTCACATTACACTTGTATCTACATTTCTCTCTTGATTTTTCCCTTTATTAATTTTTATTCTTCAAAGGGGAAGAACAAGTCAAGGGGTGCATGAAAAATGAAGCAAGGTGGTGCTGACAGAAATACAAAGTAAACACTGACCTTTCCAAAACCGGGTGAATAAATTAACTCATGGTTAGAACGTGAAAGCATTTGATGAAAGCTCTGATCCTGCAATGTGATTCTCCTGCAGTTGCACTCTGGGCAGGGACAGGGGTGTTTCATGTGGCCTGACACACTCCCAGTCCTGGTTGCTCACTGGAGACACTGCAGCTTTAAGGTCATTGACACTCCCTGGCATTTAAGTTACACTACAATATGCAAAAGTCTTGAACAGCCTGTTTGTCAACACTGTCCTTGGAGAACTTGGAAATGAGGTTCAGCACTCTGCTTACCAAGAAAGACCCAAACTAAGACACATTTCTGGAAAAAGAACAAGACACCTCGTCATTAGTACTATCCCCACATCTACTGGCTTCCATAGCAAACCACAAGTCTGTCTTCCATGATATTTTTTTCCAGCAAGGGGGAGTTCAAAACCAGCATTTTCTCCTCAGTCACTGCCATAAGTGTGTAAGAGCCAACTAGTCAGACTCAGCAGCAGCTGGATATTGCACTGCCATGAACTCTGCTAAGTTCAGGTCTGAGGTGCACTCGTGGTGTCAGTGGAGAACAACGACAGTGCTGGCTCAGAGATGTAGAACCCAGGATGCCAAGGAAGGGGAGAACACGACAGTACCAGTCACACACACTCAAGCTCAGACACTGGCTCTTGGAGGTTAAAATTCATCACTTTCCACGGCGTGGAGCTGCGTGTCATCCGCGTCCGTCATGCTGCTCTCCTGGGACTCGTCTGTGCCCACTGTGGGGACAAAGAGACCCTGGGGTCAGGGCTGTGCCACTGCAGAGCTCCCCCTGCCACCCAGCCCAGCCAAAGCATCCACAAAAAAAATCTGCTTCCCCACAAATTACCTTAAATGACTCTAATGTGTCCCATGTGCCCCGAGAGAGTCGTTCAGCTGAGGCTGTGGAACTCTTCCACACTTTCTCTGCACAGCCAGGGAAGCTGAACTGTGACACAGCCCAACACTTCATTCTGTTTATGCTTATTGGACAGATTAAGCTGTTGGTTTTTTTCCTTTTTAATTTTTTTTCTTGTTTGGTTGGTCTTTGTGTTTTTTTCCTGTACTGCTCAGGTGTGGCTCAGCAGTTCCAGTCTCTGTCTCCATCTCCTGGTCAGAACAGGCTCAGCCCAGGGAGCCTGGGCTTGAAATCACCCCAATTACAACAGGGAGAGAAAAACTGGATACTTCCAGAAGTGCAGTGCAGGGTAAAGTTCCCATATTAAAAAGCACACAGGACCAATAAAAACCAACAGTGATACACAGTTGTCATCTTTCCCTATTTTTCAGTTGAGAAACTGGAATTGCAGGACACAGCATTTGTCTATTAGTAAGAATCCAAATCCTGCTATATTTCCTTCTTTGCAGGAACAGAATTAAATTGCTTATTAGCATTTATTTTCTATCTCCATTTCTGCCTGCAGATAGGTCCATATTTATGACTGTCCATGCTTTATGGAATTTAAGTTCATAATCAAAAGCCAAGAGAAGGAAAACCTGGGCTGTTCCTTTCTGTGCATTACTCCCCACAGTGTTTTATTTTCTCTTGATCCAAATCAAACTGCTTCCATGACCTTCATCAAAAGCCACCTTTTATATTCAGCACACCAAGTATTTTGATCCAACGTCCAGTTTAACTTCTGAAAGAGCATCTACAGACAACTTTAGTTGCCATTGACTTACTCAGAAATTATTGAATGCTTTATGATGGAATACTTGCAGCCCTGGGAATGTCTTGCTCTGCTGGGATACTCTTAAAGCCACCCATGATTTGTGTAAATTTAGAGTGAGCACGATCTCTGTCCTACTACAACTAAAGGCATTTCACAACCCTTCATGCCATGCTTTCTGTAGGGAGAATGAATGGATTCTGAGAGAAGAGCTCCTACTCTCTGGCAGAAGTGTTCCACTGATTAAACCCAGCCCTCTCCCAGAGCTCAGAGGCTGAGCACAGACCTGACTCGTAGGGGTAGCATTCACTGATCTGCTCCTCACGGGTGATGGGCTCCTCATCATCAGGCAGGTAACGCTTGTCTATGGCCTCCTTGATCTGGTTGTTGGCTCCTTTGGGATCCAGGTCCATTGCCCAGGAGAAATTCATTAGGGCCAGATGGGTCTGACCCAGCTTTTTATAAACCTGAACATAAAAAAAGCAGAAAAGGCTGCATTTACATGAAGCTGCTACTTGAAGGTTTGGGTAATGAATGTTCCACAGTTCAGTGATGTTTTATGGAAAGCAACAGAGGGTGAATATGAAAAACTTATTATGTGAGCCCCAAGGGAAATAACAAGTATGTGTAGAAAGAACAAGTCCTTATATTTAAAAATTAAAAAAATAACTAACAGCTAAGAGATTCTTTATCACTAAGGGCAGATGAGGAAGTTATTTATCTGTGTTGAGCATTTAAAATACTTCAGTTTGTCTAGACATGGCCACTCATGTCAGTTTAGAGGTCCAGCTACTCCTGGAGAAATACCAGTGAACACATTTCAGCACAAATCCTTTTACCTCTCTCCAGTTTAAACAAAATAAAGAGATCTTGCTGACAGAGAGTTCTCCAGGTCTGTGTTAGAGGGAAGTTTGTCTTGGTGCTTTCAAGTGATCAGACACCCCCCAGCAGAAAGTTGCAGAAGTTATTTAAAGCTCGTCAGCAGATGTGGTGGTGGGAAGGAAGATTTCTGTCACTAGATCACTTCTCTGGCATTTCACACAAGAAAGGTTAGAATGTAGCTGCTTCTTATTCAGTATTTCTGACACAAGGCATGGGAATGATTCAATGTTTTAATAGTTACATGTGCAAATAACCAGCTCTGCACACTGAGGGATGGACTATCATCTCCAGCTCCCTTTAACTGTCCTTTGCATTTAAAAGCTGGCACATAATACAGCTGTGAGCACTAAGCCTTACTTAAAGCTTTGGGAATTTTTAGACTACTGCTCCATGTGGAAGCATGTTAGTGACAGGCATCAAGTTCTCATTAAGCAGCAAAGGAAACCAAAGAACTTATGATCACAGTGAAGTTTTACCTACCTTTCCTATTAAAAAGTAAACAAGAGATTCTTTGGGAACAATCTGTTTCAATTCTTCAAGTTCTTGTAAAGCCGACTGAAAGGTTGGAAAGAGTGTTTATATTAGGCATTTGAAACCAAACACTTTTAGTGAAACTTCTTCTTTACTTTTAAACTAGTTCTTGATGCTGGAACTGTTTACTCTGCTGTGACAGTCACCTGGCATCAATAAGAAATTCAACTGACAAATATTTAGTCTGCAGTTAGAAATAAAAAAAAAGTGTTAAGTAAAGTTTTCCCTTTCAGTGTGCACACATGTTTCTGAGGCAAGTTTCAAAACAGAATTGGCTTGTCTTCTGGAGCCAAGAAACACTGGCCAGAGGAAAAGTTGCTGGATAAACACTGTGGGAAGATCTTCTCTTGTTCTAAACAGGGTTCAGGTCAGAAGGGGATCAGCCCAAAACTGCTTCACTTCTGACTTTTCACTCCACAACACAACCTTGGAAACAGCTGGTTCTTATTGCTGTAATTAGATATGGGGCAGTTGGCTGGGTTTTTTCAATAATTTACTATAAATTCATGATAGTGAGTCAGACTACAGTAATAATTTAAAAAAGCAACACCTGATGGCCCCAGATTTTATTACAATCAAAACATTTAACGCCGCCCTGGTGAGGGTGGCACTTGCCAAAGCAAAGCTTCCCACGTGCCAGGCTCCTCCTGCAAGCCCTGCTGCTCCCCAGGGTGACCTGGAAGCATTCAGCTCCCAAGGCACCCCCATTCCCAGCTACAGGAATTTCAAGGCTGCCACGAGCACCAAGACTGACCTTGTACTTCTCATTTGCAAATAACACCGAGGCTCTATGGAATTTGCATAGTGGGTTCTTGGGGTCGATGTTGATCGCTTTGTTCAAAGTGTCCAAAGCCTTCTCAGATTTTTTCAGTGCATGTTGGACCTGGCACACAAAGAGAGAACAATTCCAAAAGGGGAAAAATAACTGCTCATCTGCCAGGCAAGAACAAACCCTTCTGACCATGTTTACTTACAGCCTGCTCCTTTAGAAAAGAATTTGCCCGGTTCCAGACCAAATCTGAACAAGCTTCCTCACAGGAAGAAAATCCTCACCTCCTCTCCACCCCAAACCCTTCTCCCCACCCAAGTTAAGTGCCATGTACTTACTACTCCAATGTGACACAGCAGGACTGAGCTCTGAGGGTTGATATCAAGTGCTTTCTGGAAATGCATTTCTGCCAGACTGAATTTCTCCTGTTTGTAATAAATCATTCCCAACCCGTACCTGCAGCAGAGAAACAATTCTGCTAAGTAGCACTGGATTTTAACCAGATTAGTTTCTGTCAGTGAACGTGACATGGCAGGAATGGTTTGCAGCCTTGCCAACCCCATCTAGGGCAGGAAGGGATTTCTTGAGGGAAAAAGCTGTCTAAAATTTTCCTTCTTTTTTTATCCATTGGGTGGCTGAAGAACTAATGTGTGATACACAAAGACTGGCTAAGGAGCTGCTAAATAAAAGGACAAAAGTTATTAACACTACATGGCTCACACTCACAGATCTAACTTTTACTGCTTTATATATTAAAAAGCTGTAAGAAACTGAGTGTGTCCTAGAGTATGAAGAGGCTGAGATGTAGCCTAAGCAATAAGTAAAAACAACAACAACAAAAAAAAGGCACTTTTTTGCCTTCCTTGTGAAAGTAGCTCCCCCAACTTCTGCAGGAATGGCTTTGCTCTCTTCCAGGAGGGAAGAGTGACAGGTAGATGGTGGCTGTCCCATCCCTGGGAGTGTCCCTGGCCAGGCTGGATGGGGCTTGGAGCAGCCTGGGGTGGTGGAAGTGTCCCTGCCCATGGCAGGGGATGGGACTGGATGGGCTGTAAGGTCCCTTCCAACCCAAACCAGGCTGACTCCATGGAATTACAGCAGTGGCAGCACCCAGGAGATCAGAATTCTGGTTCCTGCAGAAGGAATTGTGCAGCCCAGGGAGCAGCAGGGGACAAGGCCAGACCTACCAGGCGTTGTAGTGCCGGGGGTTGACTCTGATGGCGTTTCTGAAACAGGCCAATGCCTTGTCCAGCTCCTCTGTCAACACAAACTCGTGGCCCAGCAGGGTGTAGGCATAGGCATAGTTTGGATCCACCTGGATGGCCCTCTGGAAGAACTTGATGGCAATGTCATGCTCCCTTTGCAAGCTGAAGCAGTTTCCTGCAGCACACCAGGCCTGGAACAAAAGCAGGGCAGGAGCAGAACCTTTTTACTACTCTGAGTGACTCAATCTGAGCTGAACACATTTATCTGTACTGCTTTAAATAATTATAAATAACTTACTCCTGGATTAAAAAGTAAAAATAGGAATAAATCAACAGTTCAGGCTCATTCCTGTGAGGCAAGCAGGGCTGGCTAATCACATCTTCTAAAATAAATAAATGAATAAATAAGCAAGCTGAATTACAGAAATGGAGAATCCATGGACACCCAACAAGTCTGAGCCAATTAGATCCTTTGATGACTAATGACTAAAGCTTTTGAAGGTGTTGAAAAGGCCAGAAATAAAACATCTTTGATATTTAAGAATAACAAAGGGGGAGATGGTACTTTATTTCTTCAGCTCCCTCCAACTGACAAATCTGGAAATCTGCAGAGGAAGAATTTTAGCAACAACCTCCTCTTCCCCTGCTGCTCAGCACCCATCAAGACTGTAAATACCACAGCCTGGGGTCCCTCACTTCCCCAAATTTTTAGCATCACTGCCAAAGCACATAACTATTTTCCACTCCTTGGATTAGAATCTGCATTTCCCTCTATCCTGACTAATCTTACTACAGCCACCAACTGTTCACTGAGTTTGTTTTCCACTCTTAGACAAACTAACAGGACAACATGAATTAGATTTCCTCCTCCACCAAAAAAAATTCCAATATCCTCTACAGTTTGCTCAATTCTTAAGAGCACATTTATCAACTCACAGATTTTATTTTTACTGTGGCACTCATTGAAAGATTTCTGGGTTTTGGCACATGGTGACTACATTACCACACACCCTGCAGTTTAATAGACTTTGGTATAAAAATGTGCAACATCATGACTGCAAATAAATTCTAGAACAAATATTTTAAGTGCCAGTGAATAAGCTACAGCAATTAAAGGGTATAGGAAAAAGATATTCCTTATCTCTGCACACTGGCAGCAGCAAGAGTGACTGACTAACCCATGATCTTCCTGGTTGAATGGTGCCAAGGCAAATTTAAATAACCATTAACAGATAAAAGGTTTCAACCTATTCCACATAAGCTGATATTCAAATTTTAAGAAGCCATTTTTCAGGCATCAGCAGTTCAACATATAACCCTGGCCAGCTCCCTCTCCAGTTTTGCCATGTTCAGGTGTATTCCCACTGGAGAGTACACTGGATTAGAGCTCAAAGCTCTGTTCTGAATCACTGATTTTACTACGTACAATTTCCCTCTTCTCATTCAAGCCCAAAGCATTTTATACCTCTGGTGAGTTTTTATCCATGTCTGTCAAATCCTTAGAGAGAACTGAAAGGGCAACATCTTTCTGCAGATGCCAGAGTGTGGTTGAATAGATTTCCATGCCTTCTACTCTGTAGTTTTCAATCCTCCTCACTTCTGAAAATATTCTCTCAGCCTGAGAACAGAAATGAAACTTTAAATAAAATTCCACCCACCAAGGCAGAGCACAGAGGTCAAGGTCCAAGGCCTCACATCCAGCCTGAGCATCCTCTTTGCTTTTTAAGTGTTCTACACAGAGCTGCAAGCCCTGAACTTTCCTTTCAAGGGAAGGAAGTGACTGTATCCCAGGACATTTATGCCAGCAGGAATGCAGCCAGCTCTCCCTCCTGCTGACTCAGCTGCATTCCTGTTTCTATCCATGCTGGAGCAAGGCAAAAACATCATCCACAAAATCAGAAAGAGTGCAACAGACTTTTATGGGCCAGTTATGATTGTCAAGCATCCCAACAGAGTGACAGGATAAGGGGTGATGGTTTTACACTGCCAGAGGGCAGGGATGGATGGGATACTGGGAAGGAATTGTTCCCTGGGAGGGTGGCAGGCCCTGGCACAGGGTGCCCAGAGCAGCTGTGGCTGCCCCTGGATCCCTGGCAGTGCCCAAGGCCAGGCTGGACAGGGCTGGAGCAGCCTGGGACAGTGGAAGGTGTCCCTGCCATGGCAGGGGTGGGAATGGATGAGCTTTGAAGTCTCCTTCAACCCAGATCACCCTGGAATTCTGTGATTAAAATTTGTAGCCTCACCTTTCTAAATCATCTATGAAAGCACCCAGCATGTTCCAGCTCAAACCAGACTGTGCACAGCTCACAACCTCCCTCTCATTTGTCTCCTGCACACATTCTGCCAAGGAGTGTCTTAAAACCTTAGCAAACAGGCACATCAGCTGTCAGGACAACAGAGCCAAGGAGAGGAGAACTGGGGGATTACCCTCAACTGCTCACTTCTGATTCTGGAGCAGTTTGGCATCACCTCAGCTGTACCAGTGCTTCATTTGTGAGGCTGGAAGGGAAACTGGGTCACTGATGTGATCAGAATTAACTAGAATGGAGAGCAGTTTTTTGGTTTAGAGCTCAAATTGCTGAGTGATCTATTCTAAAACAGAGCAGGGCAAACAATTCCATCAGCACAGCAAGAGGTAGAGACACACAAGGAAGAGACCCCAACACTTGGATACAAGAGGAAATAAATAAAAAAAATTAGGAAAGCTCAGTGAGAAAGGTCTTGAATCTGCTTCATTAGAGCTAAGTCCATTCCAGGTGTAACTTTTATATTTATCCATTTATCACAACTGCAAACTTGTCATGGATTTTACAGGAGATCTGCAGGTTTTGTGTAAAAGTGCCAAAGCAAAGTGAGAAGAGGCAGCCCTGGGCCCCGATCCTACCTGCATGTATTCTGCCAGCTCAAAGTAAGCTCTCCCAATTTGGCACAGCACCCAGCCTGTGTTGTAGTGGTGGGATGGCAAATGGCTCAAAATATTGATGGCTTCTTTGCAGTTGTATGAGCACAAGGCTAAATAACCTTTCCCCATGTCCCGGAGAAGGCTCATCAAACCTTCTAGGAGAAAAACACAATAAATAAAAGTGGGAAAAAAAAAAAAAGACAGCTGAGACTTATTTACTTGGAAGTGCTAATCCCAAAAGCTCTCCCTTGTGCACTGCTCCTGAATTTGCCTATGAAAACCTTTCAAGAGTTTCCAAACAAGGCTTATACACTCTAAACATTATACATTTAATTAACATGAGCATGATATTCTGAATATCAGCCTCTGTAAGGAAAGCCAGAAAACTCTGTGGCTCAGGGCAAGTGGAGTTCTGCATTTCCAGCAGCTATTCAAATGTTTCTTTAGGTCTGAGCAGTTTCCACAATCCTGGTAGCCATGGATACATCCTCTTGCTGCCTGGAGACATTATTGAGCCAAAAGAGGGGAATTCAGCATTTTGCTCAGGATTTTCTGACAATCTGAATAAAGACTTGTTTTTAAACAAATGGGAAATATCAAGAGAGAACAGACCACACAATGCCCATGTTAAGGGGAGGTGACTGGGTTATGAGTAACTCCTCTGAATCAGTTTCCAAGGATAATAATACTCTCATAAATTACATACTTAAAAATTTTGAAGTTATACTTTATAACAACATAACACAATCATAATAACATTACTTATTCTATTATCATAATTTATACATTGCATAACAATTTATAATACTTTATATACTCTGAAAATACTTTAATCATTAATAAGGACCAGAGCTTGCAAGATGTACCTGTTGACAATTACCACTCTCAATATTTCTTCACATGTTTCTAAGTTAACAAGATGTTGAATTAAATCAGTTTTTATCACTATACACAGGTGAGAGCTGCATGCTAAATGAAATGGGAAAGAAGCAAATACTGAAGCAACATTAAAACCCAGACATATCAGATTTTACTACAGTCCAACAGTGCTCAAACAGACCTGCTGCTGCCTTCTGTAGCGTGAAAGCTTGGATTTGTGGTGCAACAGTGGAAATTTTCCCTTCTGAAATGATGGAAGAGTCCAGTTTGGTAATTTCCAAACTGTCATTTAAGTTTGGTTGAGTTATTCCTCCCTTATTTGTTTTACTTTTTGTTTTTCTGTTTGGAATCTTAGGTGGAAACTTCATTTTTAATTTTTTGCTATTTTCCTGCAAATAAGAAAAGTAAGAGTTACATATAAAAGAGTCTTTTAAATCCAGAAATCTAAACTTGAGAGCGAATTGTGTAAAATTATGTGTAACAACCATGCCCAGCCATGACCTGCTCACTGCAGAATCTGTTTTTAAGCTGCTAAAACTGCTATGAATTTGTGGAAATCACCAGTTGGCCCAGTGGCATGGATAAGAAAGGCAGGGATTTGCAGCCCTGGGAGCTTTGGTACCTTGGTTGTAGAACTATCACTGGTAAAGAGGCGAGAGCTTCGTCGAGGCAGCGCGTTGGGTGGAGCAGCAATGGTTGGGCTCAATACCTGAGGTGTTGTACTGAAAAGAAAAACTTAAAAATTACACACTGGAAGGTAAGCTTCTTTGCTCCACTTTTAACAGTAACAGCTTTTAGCTTTGCTTTGAACAAAAATGCTCCAGTACTGTGATTGTTTTACCTTGTCTGTGGACCAGAGCTCTGTGTTTGTGCAACAAGAACTGGAGTGACTTCCCGGCTATTCCCACTCTGGGAGAAGACAGATTTTGTTCCAGCCTGGCTGATCCTGCTGACAGTCTGCACAACACAGAGTTTCTACAGGTTTGTTATTATGTCACTCAGGAGTCTCCATCTCTGCTGTGCCAAACCCAACCCACTCCACCCACCCAACACTGCACAAGGAGAAACAGAATTATTTTAATAAAGGAGAGGGCTCTCCCATGCCCAGGGGAAACCATCAAGAGTGTTTCTCCTACCTGTTAATAACACCAAGTCTACATAGCTTATGCACATTATTTGAAGATATAGAATCTCCATCTAATGGCAAGAAACCATATGTTAAAATGCTTGTGCAAGAACAGAAGGGAAATAAAATACACCATATTTAAAGGCTTTTTTCCTACAGAAAGTTGTAAAAAAAAAAAAAACCCAAAAAATAGAAAGAAAAAGATTTTTTAATTATCCTATTACAATCCCATTCAGAAGCCATTCACAAACTGCACAGCACCTCAGCCTGTTTTCAGAACAGCTCCTTCTCCTCCTATTTTTTAAAAAAGCTTTAAAAATTATCTTACTGCCCACTCCAGGGACACCAACATTCAATTCAGTGATGGCTGTTTGGAAGAGACACCAGAAAGGGACAAGTGGATCAAGACCAGCCCAAGCAATGTCAGTTTGTGCATTATCCAACCCCTAAAGCTCTGTCCTTCCGTTCCTTTCCCAGATTCTGTTACCAGAGGATGGTTTAGGTGGCCAGCAAGGAAACTTGCCCACTCAGACAGGAAGCCTTTGGATTCATCCTAATGCTTCATTCACTTATGTAAGTGTTTCCTTGGAAACTGCCTCTGTTCAGCCACAGCTCTACCAAACCTTGTCTGACACAGAACTGGAGGAGCAAAGTGGAACTGGCACAGTCACTATTTGCACTGGACAAAGCATGAACCAGAATTTAAGTTGTTTATTAAAATGTATTTAATATTTGTGCTTTGGTCGTGGCACAGCTCCATCTGGGCAGGGCTCAAGTGTGGAGTAGTGAAATTTACACCTCAGTGCTGTTGTGTCACACTCAGCAAAGCAACAAAACAGCAGCAAATTCAACATGATTTCCCAAAGCTTTTCAGCTCCCAGAAGAGCTGCACCTTACTAGCTTTATTTCCATTTTCAGACTCGTGGAAATTTACCTTCCTATATGTGCACAGTCCACCACAAGCCACTGTTTTCAAAGGGTCCTGAGCAAGCACAGGATGGGAATAGGATCAGCCAAACAAAGCACATTCCTAACTGACCATTTTAGCAGGTCCCAAATTTCCCTTTCAGAATGGCACAGCATCAAGATTTGTCCAGAGCAACCGTGGCAACTCAAGTTCTGCTTTTTCAGAGATTCAACACTATTTCAAAATAATCCCCCCTATAAAACACCAACACCCCTCATGCAACTTGTAAATTTACTAAAAATACAGGGAAAAATCCTCAGGTTTTTGTTTTTAGAAAGGAACAAATAGTTCTTCAACTGTCACCAACATTCCACCTCTCATTTATCACTATGGCAACTACAGCAGTTTCTTCCTGAGTAAAGCAGACCATTTTTAGTTTCCCCTACCCAAGACTTTGCTGAGTGAAACAGCACCATTCCCTCAGTCCTTCACAGACCAGCAGCAGCATTTTTATTACTCTGGTCTGTAAACTACAACTCAAGAACTACTTGCAAGAGATCAGTAGCTTCAGCTCTCTTGAGGCTTCAGGAAATACATTAAATAAACAAAACAAACAATTCCAAGTCTTCACACTCCACCCTGCAAACTAAAAAGTTTGAACCTGCTGTTGTTGGGAGGATTCAGTGTTTGTACAACCCTCTGTGATGGGAGGTGGGCAGAACACAAGGGATCTTCCCTACGTTAGTCCAGCAACTACAGCCTGGGCATCTGGGGGGAAAACTTAGCTCACATGTTTTTTCCTCTGTATTATGGATTCTTCTTTAAAGTGCACTGCAGTGTCAAGCTCTCAGAAGAGCAGCTGAGCTCCAGAATGCAAGGTACCTTCTTTGAAGGTGCTCCGGTGGATGGCACATCGATGACAGAGGAGGAGTTGGTGTAGTTCTGTAAATAGGATCCATCTCCAGGGCTCGGGGTTTCTAGTGGCAAAATTCCAAAGCTGAGAACAAACCAGAGAGGAAGGGTCAGTGTGTGCATGTTAGACCTGGAGAGCTGGTCTGATGCAGGGGTTAAAACACAGACCCAGACCATGGAATATCCTGAGCTGGCGGGGACCCACAGGATCATCAGGAGTTGTACTTCCAAGAAAAGCTCTTTACAGTAGCCTTTCATAATAAAGTTTATTCCAGAGCAGTAGCATATTCCTTCAGAGATCGTTCAAGTGAGAACACAGCAATAAGCAATATCTTGAATCAACAATTCCTCTCCAAATAACCAACTGTTTGTTTAAAAACCAGAAGAGATCAACAGTAGAAGCAAGAGCAGTTCCTGAAGTTGTTTGGGCTTCCCTTGTACAGCATTGCTCACAAATTCTACCACCACGTGTGTCTGAGTGTGCTGTGCAGCTCCAGCCCTCCTGCTCCAAACCCCAAGCAGCAGCAGCAGCTCAGCCCTGGGCAGAGGCTGGCCATCCCAAGGACTTACCTTGGAGTTAGTGGGCTCAAAGCTGCAGGTCCCCCCAGCAAACTCCGTCCAGTTTTTGGTTTATTTTGAGCCTGTTTGGACAATATGGCAGTTCCTGACCCCAGAGGGACAGAATCCGAGGAAATCACAGCTGAGTCAATGTAAGACATGGAAGAATCCGAATTCAAGGAGGAATACTTTGAATTGGAGGATTCCAGGTTGATTCTGTTCAACTCCTGAGGAATAAAAGGCAGCTCTTAGATACTCAGGGTATAGTTTAATTAATGTTTTTCAGTTCAGCTGGAAAAACAAACTGATTTTGGCAAATGATTTTACACTGATTTGAGCAAAACTCACAATTGTGTCCTGGGGCGTCTCCATGAGGACGCTCTCGGGCTGTCTGTGGGATATGTTGTGATTAGACACCACTGTTGTGCAAGTGTTGGGCAGACAGCTGCTGAAGTTCTGTAAGGATGTTAATTTAAATGTTTGGTCAGGGTCTGGCTTTTCACCTGTAAGAGTGGAAGGAGATTTAATAGTTATTCCTGGGTCTATACACTGAATATTCAGTCTGAATCAAGGACAGAGGACAAAGGATTTTAGAAGTGCTTTAAAACATTTCATAGAATCAGAGCGGTTGGCTTGGAAAAATCCTTAAAAAACATGTCATTCCAACCCTCTGCAAGAAGCAGGGACACCCTTCACTAGACCAGGTCACTGTGAGCCCTTTGTACTAAAGCAGAAGTATTCTTCCATTCTCCTGCTACAAAACCCTCGACAATCAGTATTTGTAATAATTTTCATACATTGTTTTTTTCAAGCTATTCTCAGAAACAGTTCCTAAGTGTCTACTAAATGTAGGCTGGAAAGTACATTTGGATTGTTAGATCCAAAAATGTATAAATAATGAAGATGGAAGAAAACAAGACAGAAGTTTCAAACAATGGCAAAGTATTTTAAATAAATTGTTGCTCACAAAAATCTCTCCCAAGAATTACATGAGTGAAACAGTTCTGCAGACTCACCTATTTCACATAGTGATTCAAAAGGGGACCAGAGGAAAGGATTTAAACTAAGGCTCTTTTGGTAACATTCTGATCCTTTGGCAAGCCGGTCTGTCTTGCTGCAAAAAGAATGAAACAGTTCACAGGGAAACTTCAGAACAGCATTTTTGTTCAACAGAGTTTTCCAGAAGAGGAGTTGAAAAACAGAAACATGTTGAAAGGCATAGAAACATTCCTCATCTTTCAAGCCCAAGAAATACTGAGTTTTTTTGAAGTTACTTGACATATTTAGACACAGTTGTCAAAAAAAGTTACATAAGCACTAGAATAGCTTGAGAATTTTTATTTTTTGGAAGATGCAGTTCTTTGCAACAGCTTGTTTCTTTTTTGCCAACAGTAACCTGATTGCCAGCCTTCCAGCCATCTTAAGTATATATGGATAATATTTTTGCAAAGAAATTAGTGGCTAAACTGAACACTTAAGTATTTGCCTACAAAGAAATAATTTTGAAAATAATTGAGAATATAGTACAGAAGAATCCAAGAGCCCAACTACTCCTATTCAAGCAATCATTCACATTTACTGAAACATTTATTGCATCTTAGCAAAATCAAAACACTTACATTTGTCAAGTTATTCTGCCTGGCACCCTCAGAACTTTGATTTGAGGATTAGAGCTAGACATGTATAACACAGATAGTAAAAATCTAAATGGTAACACTGAGAAACAAGCTGAGAGCTTTTCTTAGGGAAGAACACAGAGCAATTCCAAAGGTATCTAAGAATCTCAGACTTTTAGATTGCATTCTTATCCACCCAGAAAACAGGAATTTGAGTTTCCAGTCTTTGGGTGGAAATTAAAATTAACCATTCCCGAATCAGACTGATTCCACAACTATCCATCTGAATTTATCATGCTCCAAAATGGTGTAACCCAGAGAGAGGAGTCTCCTGTAAAGACTAAGGATATGTTTGACTAAACCTGGGCTTGGTCAAGTAAAAACCTCCCAACTTTATTGGGCAAAATGAGAAAGCAACTTTACCAGTAGACATGTCCCAGTAAGGAGAGTGTAAAGCATGCAGAGTCACCAAACTCCATAACAATGTCATCATGGCTTTTCTGTTTATTCAACACTCCACCAGACAAGATCTGCTCTCCTTCTGCAAGCCTTTTTAAAAAACAAGAGGTTTAAAGGGGTTACAAGGCTCACAGTACTGGCAGTCCAGTGTTTTCACCCTGCTGCAAACAAAAACAGAAATCCACTGTCAGTGTTCACAGGTTTTAAACCACAAACCAGTTCCTGCAAATGAACATTAAGTAACCCATGGATTCCTCTACAACAGGGAGGTTCAGGACTCTGCAGTCAAACAGCTCTACTGGCAGGGAAGAAAAACAAAACAAGCCCAAAAGCAGAGGCACAAAATTCAGCATGACTTTACCAAAAGTGATCAATCCTAGCATGAAGGACAAAAGAATCTTCAAGACACTTGATCTTTGAAGGTGCTTTATCTAAGCTAAAACAGTAATTAATTTGGCTTTGTTTCCCAAAGAAACACAATCTGCAAGGCCTCCCATGCACTGAGTTAAGGGCCAATACTGGGATATGGCAGAGATCATGGATTTTAATGCCTTTCTTTCTTGCAAGTAGGGCTCAAAAGGAGAACAAAAGCTCAATTTGCACCTCCTCCACCTGCAGGAACAGCACCACTCACACAGAATGGGCCACTGGCTGTCAGGCTTCAAAATTACTTTATGCAATTGCTGGGGTGGGAGGCATTTTCAGGCATCTGAGCCCAAACACCTGAACAAACAAATCACCTTTTCTTGCTACCACCTGAAATTTTACTTGTAAGTGTATGCTTCTATCAGCACAGACCATCCCCACAAGAAAATAAGGCAGAGCTGTATAAATGAGCTCATAAGAGGTCTGTTTTCTCTCTACACAACTTGGCAATTCCTGTCTAAGTTGCTCAACAACTTTTAGAGGTTTTTGCAACACGGGTTAATGCTCATTAGATCCATATCTGAAAGCAAAATAAATTGAACTCATAATCTTTTGTGCTGAAGGACCAATGAATTCCTAGTTTGTACAAGACAACATCTTCCAAAGAGAAATCCAAGCAAAAAAATAAATCCATTTGTAACCCTGGACAGAACACGAAGGATTTACTTACTTGCTGAGGTCCACACAACATTTTGCAAGCAGGTATTTACACTGTGGGGTGGTACAGCTGTGTCCCTTTAGGAGCCTGTAAGCTTTGTAGGCCTTTCCTGAGCGGTAGTAACACGTTGCCAGTAAAAACAGTGCTTCCTCTGAGTGTACTGGAAAACAAAATCATCCATTAATCATTTTAGTACAAAAATTTTGGGGCAGGGAGTAAAAGCCAGCTATGGACAAGATGGAAGAAAATGGGTATTGGTATTAGAAATTCATTCCTGAATGAAGTCTTCTTTATCTATTGGTGATTACCAAACTTCCTATGCCATTTCCTTGGCTAGTCAAATAAACTCTTAACATCTACAGCTTTAAAGGAACTTTGATCCTTCTGGCTACCCAACCTGAATAAGTGATGAGCCAGCTTGTAGTTAGAACAGCAGCAAGCCAAGCAAAGCAGCCAGGCCAGAGCTACTTTAACAACCTGCTGGCCACACCAAGACTGACTTGGCTCAGAGTGTCACCACACCTGCCACCAACACTCTGCACTCATTTAAGGAGTGCATAAACACTGGAACACTGATGGCTGTTACAAAGAACAGCTTTCAGAAGGAACATCTATTCCAGCCCAAGTAGCCAGTCTTAATCCAAATTTCAACTGGTCTTTTTCCATTTGCAATTTTACTTCTGTTCTTGTTCTAAAGCACTCAATGCTGCATCGTCACATGACTCAGTGGAGATTTTCTGATTTTAATGACTATTAAAGCTTGACTTGGCATCCAGGTTTGAGACTGACATCAGACCCACTCATGATTACACCATAAAGCACAGAATCAACCCCAAAGTAACTTTAATCCTTTCTCTAAACTCACAGACTTTGTACATCCATGGTGGCTTAACCCACTCTGTACTTCCCCAAATGTTACACTCAAATCACCCTCACACAATATTTTAAATCAAAAGCTGTATGAACACGAGCAACTTCAAACTCCAACCACTTAATAAACCCACACTACCTTTATACTTTTCAGAAGACATTATCCTGCAAAGGGAATTCAGCAATAAATAAGCAATTTTGATGTTTGTTCACCCACCTATAGGGAAATCTTTAGAAAAATCAATATGAACACTGTATAAAAACCTCCTTGGGAATCTGCCCAAATCCTTTGCTGCACTGAAAACTGACTATTTAAAGTCTTTGTCATCACCTGGACAGTGACAACGGGAACAGAAGACCCAAACAGAGGACATTTTATTCACCTTATCCTAAAAACACCAGAAGACCTTTTTGAAAATTCAAGTTAAATCAATTTTTATCCACTACTTTAACAGAACTTTGAGAGTTCTGGGAAACGACCAAGCCACAGATGTCCCATCAAGGACAGTAATTGCAGGTAGACTTAAAAGAAGTTCTTCTCAGGGTGAAATCACTCCTGCCAACATGGAGCCACTGTATTCAAGTTCTGCAGCTTCCACTCTGCAGTGTAACCACTTATTTTAACCAGGAGCCAGATGTTTTGTTAGCAGTTAATTGCTTGCACCAAGTGTCAGCATTCATGCTGCTTTCTCTCAGCACTGCTGGCCACTGAAAAAGGCTGTTTGAAGTATTCTTGCAGAGAATTATTCTGTAAAGATGTGTCACTATCAAGTCAGGTATTTTTCTCCTGGCTGCTGCAAAAAGTGGATTCTCTTTGTTCCTAAATCCTTGGCAATTACCTTCAATCTACCATTTCCCTGCACCTCACAGTGTGTTGTGTTCAGGGGAGCTCTGTCATCCCTAAAATACTATTTTCTTCATAAACACCTGGATTATCAGGTTCCATAATATTCTACACAACATTTCTCATTTCAGCACCAGATCAAACACCCCAGATTCCATTTGTAACCCTGACACAAGGAAAAAGAAGTCTTTATTTCTCAAAACATAGGTTTGTGCTTCCATTGTTAAGAATTGCATTGTGGGCATGGCAGGCAAAATATTTCATTACAAAACAGAGCATGAAATAGCTTATACAGTTTAATTCAAACTATAGGCTCAGGTTGTTTAGCATGAGAGATTATACAACACTTGTATTTTAGCTTAAGGATTGGGGTTTTTTTGTGTTAGTGGTTAGGGAACAATACCTTTCAAAATAGAGAAGGAAAGCTGACCACCAGTTAAAGAAGAAAGAAGTACAGAAGAACAAAAAGCTTATCTGAGGTCATGGAGAAAAGGTTAAAGAAATAAAAGGTGCTAGAACACTCCAAAAAAGTGTTTGAAGGACCCAGAGAAAGTACAGATTTGTGTTACTGCTGCCTGCTCACTGTCCAAGACACCCCAGCCCTGACAGCTTTATAATGAAGTAACAATTAGCAGGGATTCAGCAGGAGATACCTGTTCCATATGTTCTGATTCTCACTGTCTCAATTTCACAGTCCTTTTCTCTCACCATCACAAGACTCTCTTTGAGCCAATCAACATATCTGAGCTGCATTATTAGCAAAGACAGCTTTCAATGTCAAGCCAATTTGTAGAATTTGTGCGCTGCATCTATCCTCAAGTGCCCTTGGAAGACATGCAACGCTTGAGGGTTATTAAAAAACCCCCAACATTCTCCCATTTGATACCATAAACCAGACCACTGTAAACACTGCACTTAAACATAGAAATTTGAATTTAATTTTAAGGAGATTTTACTGTAAAATAACATTGTGGCTGTTACACGATTTGATTTTCCAACCTAATTGCAAGGCATTCCTCTGCTTTCCCCAAGCAGAAAGCTAAGCTTCATTATCAGAACAGGAGGAAATAAAGCAGGAGCAGAGGCTCACAAATCCCAAATTAAAACTGAAAAAAAGCATCAGCTTTATAATTGCAAAGTACACACCTTCTGCATATAACCTTTCTGCGAGGAACACGGCGTCGCGATACGCGTAGTGGTTCAGTGCTTGCCAGATAGCAGCCTGCAAGGCAAGAAAACCATCTCCATTCAGTGGGCAGCTTTGAAATGGCAAAAAAATCATTACCTCTTACTGTCAAAAGGCAAAGTTCTGCTTGGTTTTACAGAGCCATAAAACGAAAGGGGAGGATAAACATTGCCAGCCAAATTGTATTTGTTTTAGCTATTAGTAAGGAGGCTTAAAAAACTCCACCAAACTCTGCACTGAAGTCATGTATCAACCTTAGAGTGTTTCTCCCTTGTTACCAGCCACAATCATCCAAACACCTCAGAAATTACTGAGTCTCAGCCTGGTGCACAACTCAACACCAAACAACAACACCTTCAGTAAAGATAAAACCAAAATCCAACCCCAGCTGGTCAGAGTATCTTCCACAGGGAAAGTAATGCCGTCCTGCAGTGCTATTCCCAGCTGGAAAGGCAAGTGCCAATTTCATCTAAAAAAAAATTAAAAAAAAAAATCCAAACATCACAGAGTTACATGTACCATATGCTACTTCTTCCAACACAAACTTGACAAACACAGGGTGTGAAAACTGTGCAAGTTCTCTTCACGGGAAGCCCACACAGCCGTCATGAACAGCACACACCAGGGCTCCCAAGTACTACAGGGAATATTATAAACAAATCTCTACAGAGAATCTGTTTTCTCCTATCAGTAGATCCCAAGAATATGCTTAAGAAGTCAACAGGTGCTTTTAAGCTTTTGTGAAAGTATTTGGATGTATTTAAAAGGGAATTTTCTTATACAAACACACTATTGTTTCTCTCTGGTTGTATTCCATATTTCAGATAACTGAGCCTCACAGCCTCCTGAAGTGATTCCTCCCTGCTGCCTTGAAAGGATCCCAGGCTGAAGGTGGTTCCACGCCCTGCAGACAGAGCAGGACAAACAGGGAGATAGAAGGTCAGGGTTACAATCTTTTAAGCCATCCTGGAGCCAGAGCAGCCCAAGGTCTCCCATTTCTCTTGCTCCCAAAAGCAGCTCTTCCTTTACCAAGTCACAAGTGACGTTTAGATGAATCCAGCCAAGTTGTGGCAGGTTAAAAATCCTGTCTTTGCAGGGCTGTAACTCAGCCAGCTTACAAAACAAAGGTGTGGGGGTGGCAGTGGGAAAATCAGGGTCATCTGACTGCTCAAACCAGAGCAAGTTGCCAGGAACAATCCTGCCAAAGGCTAAGAGGGGACACGAGGGATTTGGGGCTATGTCACAGCCACTTTGTAAGAGTTACACTACACACTGGCTCAAATAACAATTGTTGTGGAGCACAGTCCCACTAGAAGCAAGAAATGGGCTGGTAGAATCCCTGTTCTATAGCAATTACCATTTTGCAGCCCAAAATGTGCCTCCTGCCCTCAACTGACCCATGCTGGAGTCTGGATCCTCACACACACTCTCCCAAAAGAGCAGGAAGAGGAAAGGAAGGCAGCAGGGAATCAGCCATACCTATGCAGCAACAATTTTCCATGAGAACAGATGCCTAAACCACGACTGTGCCTCAAAAAAGAGGATTTCTTGCCCACTGTTTAGGACAGGAACATTAATCTCAATACAGCACAGTAATTTAGCTTGTTCTAGAAGAAGCACAATGCATGCACACAGCACTAGTGGTACACAATTACTAAACCACACCACAAGAGTGTTCTCAGCCCTGTTCTCAGGGCTGCCTCACAGGAAGGAGAAAAGTTGGAAGTGTTTCCACATTTTATTCAAGTGTGCTCGCAGAGGATGAACCTCCAGGTCCTAATCACTCTTTTTAAAAATAATTAATTTGAAATGCAAAATTGACAGGGAATTCCAAAACTACCCTACACAGCCCTGCAGCAAGGCCTCTTCAGAAAGGAGAGCAGAAAAATAAAATCAGATTCAGACAGGTCCATCTTCTACCCAGAAAATCCTGTGCCTTGTCCAAGTGCCACTTCATATCTAAGCCAAAGAGCTCTTAAGAGATGTTCTCTTCTGACAGTTATACAACCTTGGAAATTGTTCTCCAAGCTGTTTAGCCTATATTGCCATGCTAAGCAGATTCTGCCATGAATTCAGCCTTCAGGGTGGGCAGGGAGGAGGAGAGCTCTGGGATGGGCTGTGCTGCATTCCCCAGCTACACAAACTCTGCCCACTGAACAAGCACACGTTGGTCCTGCACTTGCAGCCAAGTTCAAGCACCATTCCAGTGAGTCACAGCAGATGATCACCTTGAACAGCTAAATTCCAAGCAAAGGGCTCATTTTCTTTCCAAGATGTTTTTCAGAAGTATTTGGAAGGCATCCAGCCTGTTTCTTAGCACATGGGACACAGTTTTATGCTGGAGCTGAAGGGTTTTAAATCGAGTGTATCAGGAAGTACCACACAGGGCTGTAAACTCTGGCACTCTGTTCAACTTATAAGAATTTTAAAAGTTAGCAAAGACCTAATCAGTGGCCAGAATGCCTTCTGGGACATGAATTTAATGTAATTAAAGCACAACACTTATAGGGCTACATACAAACACAAATTCTGTTATTTATCTGTCACACTGTGACAAATAAGTAACATCACAGCTGTGAGGATGTGAGGATGACAGTTTTTTCCTGAAATGCTGAGCCCTGTAGACATCTGAAAGGCTGAGAGAGAACAGACAAATAGACAGGAAAAATCTCTGCATGACAACAATGAGAACTAGTGTCAATTTTCCCAATCATTTCATTTAAGAAAATTATAAAAACAGAGCTAAGTACGTGGACTTCAGCTAAAGTGGGAATTCAGAATGGACTTTACCCAGTCAGAAATAATTCCTAAACTTGCCAGCACTCCTGTAAGCAAGGAACAGCAGTAAAACTGACAGCAGCAGAACTACTGCTAAAGGAATGATCTGTCATTTAAAAGCAGAATCTAAATAGATACAGTCAATCTAAATAGATATATTCAACATAGCAAAGCCTCATCAAAACATCCAAGTTGGGAAGAGGTTAAGAATGGAGAACAGCATTAGAGCAGTCTTAACCTTGATGAAATACCACAGCAAGACCCCACATTTCTATCAGGGAGCTCTCAGGAGAGCAGCTATTTCCACTTGCTCAGTCTAGTTAGCACAGCACTGGAAACATTTGGTATTGTTTCCTGTCAGCTTCACTCATTCACACTGCAGTGCATTCTTGCTTCCTTTTCTATTGTAATCCCATGTTTTCCTAGAATACCCAGCTGGTGCAAAACAACCAGCCCAGCTCCATAGCTAACTCCAGAGGTGCAGGATGGCCTCTGCAGGACAGGGACCAGGTGGCCAAAAGCATTTCCAGCACTGCACTGACCCTTGCTCTCAGGGGATGAGGAGAGCAGTGGCATCAAGGACACAAAGCCCTGGTCTATAAGAATGCCTTCACTGCCACCATCTTCCACAGACAGGGTCAAGTCAGCAGGATGGTTTTCCACAGGAGCCTTTCTTCCCCTTCCACCTTTTCATTAGAAAGAAAAGAGTCAAAAGCAACAATTCTCACTATGTTCATTACAGAACTCAACCCTGTTCTAATAAGACTGCTGCCAGGAACCTCTGCTGTAACTAGAAAAAAAAGCCCAAAACATCCTGTTAAAACGCTAAAAATATATTTTTAAAAAGAATGGGAACATGAATAAGATGACTGATTAATGAAGATTATGAATAGTTAGAGAATGGGCATAAAGGAACTGCGGAAAGAAAAAGCAGCTCTGAATTCTGTGAATCACGACTTCTGGATTGGAAGGCTGAGCACAAGGACAGGAAACCCATCAGAGTAACTGCAGCGAGACTGAAACACGAGAGAAAAACGAAATTTACATTCTTTTCTCTCCTAGGTCTCCCATCAATCCGAAAGAACCAACTCCTTGGGAAGAAGGAACGTCCTTCACTCGCACGACACGGAGGGATCCGAGCACGCTGCGAGCATTCAAACACGACACGGCAGCAGAGGCAGAAAGGTGAGCGAAGTATCAACAGGTCTCCCGGGGGATCCGCGGGGGGCCCTTTCCGGGGAGCCGAATCGGTTGAGGAGCGGCGGGGACAGCGACACCTCCCTCGGGAGCCCGGGGTGCAAAGGGGGAGCGCGGCCGGCCCGGGGATGGGGACGGGAGGCTGGAAGGGGAAGCCCGGCGGGCTCCGGCGGGACGGAGNAGCACCGTCATCCTGCTCTCCCCGGCCTCCGCCTCCTGGTCGCCGAGCCCGAGCGGGGTGGCCCCGGTCCCGGCCCGGCTCAGAGCGAGTCACGGCGGGGCCCGGCCCGGCCGCGGCTCATTTGAACCCGCACCGACCGTTACCGGAGCGAGCGAGGCCGGCGGGCGCCGAGTCCGCCCGAACCGGCGGCGGAAATACACGAACCGTCCGCCGGAAATACCCGAAGGCGCAGGCGGAAAGAGCCGAGCGTCGACGGAAAACAGCTGGGAAAGCCGCGCTCGCCAGCCGGGAGGAAACTACTTGGCGCCGGAGATGGCCGAACGGGGACGGAGATGACCGAGTCCAGACGGAGATGGCCGAGCAGAGACGAAGATGATCGAGTCTAGACGGAGATGGACGAGCGTGAGGCGGCCGGTGAAGCCCGGCAGGGCCTGTGGCTCGTCCCTCAGAGCACCCGTGGAATGTAGAACTTGCACTCGGTGCCAGAACGGGCTCTGGGGATCCCCGGCTCTCTCGGGAACCCCCGCGTCTGTCGGGGTGCTGGTCTGAGGGCTCCCTCCTGCCATCACCAGTGCGTCCTGAGCCAGCCCGGCCCTGCGCTGGGTTTGGCTGGCGATTCCCGTGTCCCCGTTCCCGGTGTCGGGGTCAGCACGGCCCGGGTCCTGTCCCCGTCACTGAGGGGTCCGTGCTGATGGTGCTCCCCACGCAGGTTCAGCCACGATATCACAAAATCGCAGGATCATGTGGGTTGAGAAAGACCTCGCAGACCATCGAATCCAGCCTGTGAGTGATCGCCGCCTTGTCAATAGCCCAGAGCACTGCGTGCCACGTCCAGTCGTTCCTTGGACATCTCCGGGCATGGGGACTCTGCCAGCTCCCTGGGCAGCCCCTTCCTGTGTTTATCAACCCTTTCTGTGAAGAAATTCCTCGTGATGTCCTCATATCCAGGAGTAAAACTGGCAGACCGGTGTGTAAGTACAAGGCAGGTAATTTGCCAGTTACAACTTGGATGTGTTTGAAAGTGCAATATCTGGCACACAGAGCTTTAGCAAAAGCATGGAATAAAGATGCACAAGTAAACCTCTATTTATTAAATGTGCTGACCTATCAATAGCCACCTGCAGCTAGCAGAGGCCTTCCCTCTCCAAGTCCTTCTGTGGGCTTGCTGAATCAGCCATAACAACACCCTGGTGCACGCACACCTACTCACGGACTCTGTGCTCCGTCTCGCTCTGCTCAGTGCTTTGCGCTTGCACTCAGGCCCGAAGGTCAGATCCTGATGTGCTGCCGAACACACGTGGGCAGGGGCTGTATCTTTATGTGAGAGCAAAAGCTGTGTGTGGAGCAGGAGGGCTCAGCCTGCCTCCTTCCCCTCTTCCTCTGCACTCCTGAAAGGCGCAGTTACAAGTTTGTTATTGGCGGCAAATCTGCGGGTGTTTGCATTCAGGGTGTGAGGAGGCAAAAGCTTTCTTCCGTCCTTCACCTGAGACAAATAACAAATGGGGCCCAGAGCAGTGCTGTCCCCTGGGATGGACACCTGGTTTCCTAATCAGGTTGATCCAAGTCATTTTGCCAGACTTGGCAGGTGGGTGTGAGTAACATGGCAGGGAAGTGTCTCCTCCTCTGAAGGCCTTTGGCCTTGCTCACTGATGGTGATGATGGTGTGTGTACGTGGCTCCAAGGAAGGAGCCTTTCAAGGAGCACAGTCCATATTCACCCTCCTCCTGATCTCATGCACTGCAGATAACTCCTCCTGGGGATGAAAGCTGGCTCCATCTGTCTCTCCCATTCCCCAGGGCACAGAACTGACATCCAGACCTTCTTTGGTATGAGAATCTGTCTTATCACAGCCTGAGGAGATACAGGCTCTCTGGAGCGTGGGGGCTCCTTGTACCTCTCCTCAGAGTCCCCTGGAATTCATGTAAAATATCCAAACTGTAAAAGTGCTTGTTGTTGTTTTTGGCTTGCAGGGCAGGGATATCATAGCTGTAGAGGAATATCACGGCTAGCAGAGATACCAATGCTAGTAGGGATATTGTGGCTATACAGGAATATCATGGCTACAGCAGGAATATCATGGCTATAGCAGGGATATCACAGCTCCAGGGCCCCCAGTCCCTGCTGTGGATTTCCTCTGTGAGCTGAGGCAGGTCCCCACCTCTCCTCTGCTCCAGTCCTCTGTGCCACGGCACGTTCTGCTGCAGGAGTCGGTGGCACAGCAGTGACAAGGACAAGTGTGACCCCGGAGCGAGTGTGCAGCGAGCAGGGTCCCTGTCACCACACTCCTCTAGGAGGTTAAAGCACAGATAGTACATTGAAAACCCGAGGTGCCCAGATCCTGCCCAATGGAAGCTGTAGGAATAGCACAAAGAGGAGCTCAAATCTAATCTTGCATCTATAAACAGCTTATGTTGCTTTTTATGAGCAGTTGAATCAAACAGTGGGAATTGAAAGCAGCTGTTACTCAGTCACTGCACAGGAACGAGCGAGTGGCAGCTGAAGTCAACACATGGGAGCAAAGTGCCTTCGATTTCTAGTCAAAGACAAAGTGAGGACGTTGGAATAAGGAACAAATCAAAGGAAAGTGTTTTCTGCTCCCAGGTGTTCTGCTGATGGGAAGGTTGAGTTATGTGTCATGAATTATTCACTGCTTGTGGCGATGCTCTGAAGATTGCTTTGCAGGTAGGAAGAGGGAGAGAGTCACCAGCTTGTATCACACAGCCCCCAGACAGCTCCTGGCTGGAACACACCACCTGCCTGGAGAAGAACCATCCAGGGAGCCATCCTGGCTGGGCTCCATCCCAGGCAGGGCACAACCCACACCCCTTGGGGCATCACTCCATGCCATGAGGGTGGACCTGGCCCACAAATACTTGTTCTTTCCCCATTTTCCTTCTCCCTTGCTGATTCAGCAGGAGTCAACTTTCTGAAAACCTTCAAAACTAGACTTTTAGGTGTCTCATTCATACAGAACAAAGAATGTTTTCATGCTTTTTCTGATGTTTTGGGTTTTTTTAAGCTTCTGTCTCGTTAGAAAATGTAGCACCATAAACCACCTCTCTTTCCGAGCAGAGACTCCACCCAATTACCCAGACCACAAATGACCACCGTAGTTGTGATGCTGTCCTGATACATTTTAATTGTCAAGGATTACAAATTAAATTCCTTATCATCAACATAACTTTTGTGCCTTCAGAGCTGGGATTATTCCTGTGGCTTTAATCCACTGTGGGTTTGGGGTTTGGTTTTCTTGCCCCTGGCTGTTGCTTGCAGGATTTCCAATTTTGGAGTGAGCAGCAGGAGATGCCACTGAACTCACCTCAAGTTTCTCATTTCAGCCAGACATGATGTGCTTGACAAAAGCTGAGGAGAAATGAGAGCGTAAGGGGTCAAGACATGCTGTGAGCTGGGAGGAGCAGGTGGAGAGGCAGCAGGGGGAACCCCCAGCCCAGACCCCCCGGGGATGAAGGGGATGCTCTGCCAGGACTAATATTCCTCTTTCTGTTCTCACTTTTTGCATGCCAACCCTTGGAGATAAGCCGGTACCATTATCCCCATTTTTCTGAGGCCAAAGGAAATTTGCCCCCTCTTTTCCTCACTGCTTTTCAATTTTAGGGGTTCCTAAATTTAACCACCTCCTATTCCAGATTTTCACCCTCTTGGAGCAGCGAGTGATCCAGGTCTCCAAATGTTCCCAATTAGCCTCTGCTGGGAAAGATGCTGGCTTTGTTTATTTTCAATTGCTTGCAACAAAACAGTGCCAAAACTAGATAAAACAGCCCTGAACTCTTTGGAAACATGCTGTCTTCAGCCGCTTTTCCTGGAAATCACTGGCACAACCACCTTGTTCCCACCCCAGCTGACATATCTCAGTGCTTTTTTGGAAAGGCTTTGGAGGGTGGTCCACACCTCGCTTCCAGTGATCCCCAGTGTCATGGAATCATTAAGGTTAGGAAAGACCATTAAGATCATCAAGTCCAACCACAGCCCTTGCAGAGATGCATTTTGCACAAGACAGCCGTGTCTGAGATGGCCCCGATAGGAATCTCCTGCTCTTACCTTCATAGTTGATACAGCCATTGGCATCTTCCTGCCCTGCCATGAGCTGCTCCACCTCACTTTCTGTCATCTTCTCTCCTGGAACAGGAGGATGGAGAGGTGAGGGGAAGGGTTTTCAGCCTGCCAGGACCTTCCTGTCCTTCTTCCAGATAACCAGAGATGCCAGAGGGAGGAGAAGGGGATTAAAGAAGAGCTGTGTGCCACTACTGAGAAATGCTGGTGGGAGATGGTGGAGAGAGGACCACACTGCAACTGTTGTGTGATAACTGAGACTGTTCTGGAGTCTCCTCCTTGCCTGGGTCATGCATGAAGCTGTGGCATGAGGTGGAAATGGCCACACATTCAGGACTATTGGCTCCTAAAAGAGCCCGTGAGCAGCAGAGTGAAAAGGGCCTCTGTGATATGTGAGACCAGCCAGCTACCTGAGGCGCTTGCCCAGAACGAGCTCGGGGCCCATGCCGTGCTCCCCCCGGGCCAGCCCGGGGCCAGCCCGGGGCCAGCCATACCCAGCGTGACCAGCACGTGGCGCAGCTCGGCCCCCATCACCATCCCGTTGCCCTCCTTGTCGAAGACACGCAGCCCTTCCACAAAGTCCTCGAAGGTGCCCTGCTCCTTGTTGCGGGTGAAGTGCTGCAGGATGGGGAGGAAGGTCTCAAAGTCCAGCATCTTTGTGTTCATTTCTGGAAGGGGAGGAGATGGGGTCAGAGGTGAACCCTCATGGGGTTGAATTCAGTTGCTGAGGAGATCCTGATTAACTCTCTTGGTCTCTTTTCCATCAGAGTGCAGGGAAGAAGCCCCGTGAGGAGACAGAACTATTGTATTAGACTTGAGATTGGAAAATCCATATGAGAAATGAAGTATTAACCTCAGGGGACTGCACAGAGACCCCTGATATCAGCCCAAAACTACAGCACCAGGTGGGTTGTCTGTCACCACAGTAATGTGGCTGCATGGGGACTGGTCTGGTTATACCAGTTTGCACCAGTTCAGGATAAAGTCTGCTAAGCATCACTTGCCACCATTCCTGTGTGAGGACTGCCCATCCTCTATGTCATCATCCATGGTATGGGGAAGGGGAGTGAGGGAATTACACAGGAATGAAACCTGTCTGCATAATTTCCTTCCCAGCTCCTTCACCTTGCAGGGTTCTTCCTACAGGGAATGTAACCCTCTACTTGCTGACAGGGAGCACAGGAATTGCTTGTCCCACCCTGTCCCCAGCTTGCTGTCACCTTCTGGTTTGGGTTTGCCCAGCACCTTGAGGACCTCTGCGTTGGTGGGGTTGTGGCCGAGCGCCCGGAGGACGTCCCCGCACTGTCCGTAGCTGATCTGCATCGTCCCCGCAGGCGTCCGGTCAAACAGCCCGAAGGCTTCTCTGAACTCTGCAGGGAAGAAGAGCTCGGAGTGGCCCCATTCCCACTGCAGGGAAGCACGTCGTGCCTGGCAGGCAGGGAAGGGACGGACACGTGCACGTTGTGCCCTCTGAATGCGCCGCAGCCCCGAGTGAGCTTGCGCAACAGGGGCTCAGGTTTGCCAGACTCCTTAGATGAGTCTCTTGGGTGCTCGAGCAGGTTTTGTCACCTCTGCAGAGCTGGCTGGGTGACCTGCTGGATCCCTGCACTCTCAGCAGCTGGCTTTGCTGCAGGACATCCCTACTTATCCCCTTTTCCACTCGGATCTCCCCTCTCTGGGGCTGTCCCTGTGTCGCCTGAGGCTGTTCCTCCCACCAGAAGCCCTGACTTTGACCCATCTCACACCATGAATGAAAAATACCTTTTCCCTGCCTGGCTCTGGATCCTGCTGGCCTTTCCTCAAGAGGAGATTTAATGTGTGGGGCCTCAGCTCTTGTGTCTGTGGTGAAAAACTACCTGGAAAAAGGATTCCCCATTTCTAAAGCCATCTCTGAGAGAAGCTGAACTCAGCACTTACCTTCAATCTGCTCTGCTGTGAATTCAATCTGTAAAGAGAAGGAAGCAGAGCTGGGCGTGAGATGAGGGCTGCTGCTGGAGGGAGCAAAGGAACTCTCCCCTCTGGACCCCTCCCTGCCCAGGCTCGGGGCAGGGGCTGTGTCCATGCTGTGCCCCATATCTCTGCCATGTCTGGCTGTGCCATGTCCCCGACTGCTTCTGCCCTCGCCGTGGAGCTGACAGCCCTGAGGAGAGCACAGCTGGCAGCAGCGGGGGGGGGCAGGCAGGAGGGATGCTCAGACCACAGTCAGGACTATTTTGGGTGGAAAGGATTTTATTTTAGGGCCTGATCCCAAGTTCAAGTGATTAAACAGCCTCCATGCTGAGCCTGCTCTAATAACTCTCCTGCCACAGCTATGGCTTAAAAATGTAAGTATCCTGAGGAATCATGGAAAAAGTGAGTTCCTGTTGTGGAGCTGTTGGATAAAGGATGCTCTTATGTGGAGGAGGCAGCACAGGCAACAAAATACTTCAGGATGGAGACAGTGGGTGGCAGAGAAGCTTTTTATTGCTGCTGAGGCCCCGACACGGGGTCTCAGCAGGAGCTGGGGGTTCGGCTCTGCAGCCGCAGCTCCGGGAGCAGCGTCCTGGTTCCCTCCAGTGAGTGCTGGGCAGGGCTGGGAGGGCAACACGGAGACATCTCCCCACCGAGGACAGCATCACTCCCAGCCTGCTGCATCCACACAATTGGATACTTTTCCCCTCCCAAGGCTGGCTTCCAGCCTGGCTAATGCCATTTGCAGAACGCTTTGCATCGCCTGTGCCTGGCAGATGACAGGCACGGAGAAACACCGTGACGTCTTCATTCCTCACTCACCTTCACGCTCTTGGGATCGAAGGCAGGCTCCGAGCCTGGAGCTGCTTTGGCTGCTTCCTTCCTCGGGTCGGGTTTCTTGAGCGGCATCGCGCTGGGATTTGCGGAGGTGCGGGATGAGTCCTGCCGCCCAGCGAGGGAAGGGAACGGAGGGATGAAAGGCAAAGGCTGCTCCTTCCCTTATATACGGAGCCCAGTGCTCACCCTGGAGGGGCAGGCCAGCTGCTGGAGCAACTGCTACTTACTATAAAAGGAAGAAAACTCAAACGAGAGGGGCCCCAATTTGACAATTGCCCATTGTCATCGGCTCCTGGCTCCAGGGAGCCACCAGCCGCCCCCCCCCCAGCTGTACAAGGGGGGACATGTCCCCCTCCAGCACCTGCACCGGGTGGGCTGCATGGGGGCTGCTTGCTAAATGATCACTGAAACCTAAACGCGAATGGCCACGGGGGCCAGGCAAGAAAATAGCAACAGGATGGCTGATAAACCTGCTGAGATACCCACGGCAAAATGCGCCTGTTTGCAGGCAGGCTGCGAGGGCCAGCACTGCAGAGCCCTTTTAAGACCAGGATTTACAAAGTGCTGCTTCAAAGGAGCTCACATCCCTTGGCCTCCTGCTCAGGGTCTGCTTTGTCCCAGTCTCCCCCCAGGGCTGAGAAAATACCAGTGTAGGTGCTCACCTCCCTCAGGCTGGCTAATGAGGAAACGGAAATGATGGCCAAAGCCACAACTGAATTCATCAGCACAAATCCTTCCCAGCTTTGCACCACCCATCCCAAGCACCTCCAAAACCTGCAGGGCAGATGGAGTCTCCATTTGGCTCCTCTCCAGTTGCTGGGCAGGCTCTGGTGGGAGATGCTCCTGCTCTCACCCTCCTCTCCCAGCTGAAAAGTCACAAAGGCACAGAACTCATTGAAGTTCAGCATCCCAGAAAATGGGGCTTGAGGGTTTTACTGAGACATTCTAAACTATCAACTTAAACAAGATGTGTGGGGCACCAGGGCAAAGGAGGAGTTATGGGGGTCATTCCGGAGGAGGGGGCAGCCACAAACTGCTGGGAATTCTATGTGTGCCATTATCTCCTCATTGCTAACAGGGACTGGGGAGCTGAGGGGGCTGGATGGGTGTCATTTGCAATCATTGCTTTCCAGAGCTCTCTAGAATATAACGAGTCATTTAGCAAAAAAACTCAACATGTTTTGCTAAGTGTGAACTCAGAGCCTGGGTCAGGTTTCGCCTGGGAAATCAAGGGAATCAAATTGCCCCTGAGCTGCCTCCCCCTCAGCATCCATCGACTCCAAAATAACCTCACCTTAACTCCATCTTCATTCCCCAGCAGCTTCTGGGTCAGAAATTAGACCCAGCAGAGCCTTCAGAAAACATTGAAGGTGCAGTCTGACTGTTTATCCCTTGCTCGCCCTCCCTGCCCGTGCAGCATCCCGAGGAGCCGCTGGCAGAGCTGGTGTCACACCCACGCCATGGCTCGGGCAGTGGAGACAGGCAGCTGCAGACAATGTCCCCGGTCCCTCCTTGATTTTCAGCTGATGGCCCCCGTGGGGCTTGTTTTGCTGTCTGGTTCCATCAGCGGGAGCAGCAGCTCCTCCGGAGCCCTGTCCTTGGGATTTGTGGTGGTCCCTTGGCCTCCCCTCACCCAGGAGCCCAGCAGGACTCTGACTCTTCTCACGCAGTCACAGGGGCTCATGGCTGGGACCAGAATGAGCTGCCTTGCCAGGAAATCCCCAGGGAAGGCTCCGGAGGCTCTGCTGCTCTGTGAAGGATTGGGGCACTCTCAGAGGCAGCAAGAGCTGTGTCTGGATGTGGATTATATGGGCCAGGGGAGGGGCCCAGGCTGGGAGCTGCTGTTCCAGGGATTTGGCACTGGGCTGTTGAATTCCAGCCTCATCCCACTAATGACAACCTGCCTGGAGAAAGAGGGCTCCCCTCTTTGTGCCCCATTTCCCCAGGGGGAGGCTCGGGCTGGTGGGGGTCACAAGGTGTTGGAACTGGCTGGGTAGTGGGAGCAGGCTGGGCATCAGCATGACCCTGAAAGGCAGGGGACAGCCCTGCAGGTGACAGGGGATGGTGACAGCTGCAGTGGGACCAGCTCTGAGCTGATGCCCAGTGACGGCGTGGGACCCCATCCAGGTGGCTGCTCCCTCCACCCCCCAGCCCCAGGATGGAGCCTCTAGCCCCTCTCCCGAGGAGGCTGAATGCAGACGTGCCCTGAGGTCACTGCGGGTGCCTGGGAGAGCAGGACAGATCCCAGCCCCCGGAGAAGGAAAAGGGTTAAACTGGCGTCTGCCTGAAAGACATCCCATCGCAGGAGCATCAGCTCGAGGTGCTGCTCACGTGCTTGCACCCTCTGCCTCCCTGCCTCCAGCCACCTCGCTGGGATTTTCCCCACCTTCCTCCGGCTACTTGGGACCAGTCCGGGGCTGGAAGTGACTTAGGAGCATGGAGGCAGTGGGGGAATGCTGTGACAGCTGAAAAATGAGCCACCAGGCAGTGGGAGAAGTTTCTGAAAAGAGAAGAGGAATCTGCCTTGAATGAAGAGGATTTTAGCACCTTGGGCTAAGCCAATAAACCTCTGCCATCCCCATCCAAACTGAAATTGTTTGCACACCCTCCCGGAGCTGCTTAAAGCAGGCAAGACACAGAGAATAGGATCAAGCATGATGGGGGAGAAACCCCCCTGCCTGGAGAGCCTGTGAGCAGATCCCAATAGGGATCCCACAGGGACAGGGAACTCACTCAGCCCTGATCTCCCAGGGACGGGCTGTGCCCCCACTGCCACCTCACCTCAGTGGGGCTGGCAGCCAGGAAGGTGCTCCCAGAAGATGCTCTGTCCTGCTGAACACGCCAGCCCTCTCCACCACTGGCAGCGATTCTGGTCCCCGAAGTCTCCATCCGAGTGACACGGTGGCACCATGGAGGCATCTGGCCCTGTGGGAGGTATCCTGGTGACTCTCCTCTGCTGCTGCCTCCTGAGCTCGGCGTGGGCTCTGGTAAGTCTGCGTGCCCCCGGGGCTCCTCCGGTCCTCTCCTGCCTTTAAACGTTGTGCCACTGGCCCGGGCAGGGCTGGCTGCGCTCCCGACTCACATCCTGCTCTGCAGAGCTGCGGGGCAGAGGGGAGAGCATCTCCACTCCTGCTAAAAGCTTTCCAGCAGCCATGGAGGCACTGCAGCGTGATGGCTTTTCCATTTCTTGGGCACATCCAGGGCAGGGCTCTGTGCCTTGGGGGCGTCGGGGGAGCAGAGCGGGCGGATTACGAGCAGTGCAGGAGGGGCTGGAGGGCAGAGCTGGGCACAGCCAGTGAGACTCCCACAGCCAGGCCCCCGTCCTGCTGATGCATCCCCAGGATCCCACTCCTGCCCCATATCCCTGAGCAGCCCCCCATTCACCCACCCAGATGCTTCTTTGGGGAGGAGTGTGGATAGCAGTCCTGAATCTCCTCTCTGGGGCCAGATTTGGCTGTGCTCACTGGAAGCAGCCTGGGGAAAGTGAACCTTCTGCACCCCAGCTCCTGTTCACTTCCAAAGCTGTGTCCTCATCCTGGCTCTAAACTCCTTCAAGCATCTTAGCCCAAAACACCCCCAAAGATATTTGCACATGTGGTGTGATGGGGAGGCTGAAGTTGCACTGTCTGCTCCAGGCACTGGGCTGTGGCTGCTTCGCTGAGCCCTGGTTGGGCACTTTACCCAGGGGGTGCCAGACCCGGCCTGGAGAGCTCAGCAGGGGCAACAGGGACACCCAGCACTGCTGGTGGTGGGTGACAGGGAGCTGAGGCAGGAGCCCAACAGGTCTCTGATTTCTGCACAAAACCATGAGCAGAAATGACCATAAAGAGGGTGGGAAGGGGTTTGGGGCCAGCCTTGGAAGAGGGAAAAATGAGAGCAGGAATGCAGGAAAAGCTTTTTTCTTCCCTGTGTTGGTGAATCTACCCAAAGCCACCCAAACCTGACTCTCCTGGAGAGGGTTGGGGGAGCATAGCCACACCATGACTTGAGCCAAGGGGTTGTCACTTGGGTTTTTTCTGGGCAGGTTGATCCTGATGATGTTCTCACGAAAGAAGAGCAGATCTATCTCCTGGTGGAGGCCAAGGAAAAGTGTCAAAGGGACATAAAGGCCCAGCTGGAGAAGATCAAAGGTATTTCCTTCCCCTGTGCTTGGGTGAGCCAGCCCAGCTGGAGCTGGTTACTCCGTGGGGAATGCTGTCCTCTCTGTTGGGGTGGGATGGGGCTGAGGACACCTGGGGGTTTGTGGAGCTCATGGCACCATCTGTGCTCTGGGTGCAGCCAGCCCTGGCTCCAGCATTTTCCAGACAGCTCCATGTACATCACAAACGAGGGCTGTGGAGGGGCCTTGCCCCGTCTGGAAGAGGTGGGATGTGTCCCCTTCCCTGGCCCCCTGCAGCTTCTCCCTCTCTGCAGCCCAGGGGGATCTGTGGCAGCGTTTTCCTCCCCCTGGTCCAGCACACACTTGGGGAAGCCAGAGGTTATGCTGAGGCCCTGGCTGGAGATGTGAGATGTTCTTTGCTGTTTGGCCAGACCCCAGCTGCCCTCCAGAGTGGGATGGGATCATCTGCTGGCCAAGGGGCTCCCCCAGCCAGGAGGTGTCAGTGCCTTGCCCCGACTACATCTACGACTTCAACCACAAAGGCAAGTCTTGGACCTGGGCAGAGAGCGGCCTCACCCTGTTGACAATCCATGGAACAGGGACAGCTCTGGGCTTCCCACGGTCCTTCTGCTGTCACAGTGCTCATTGCTGTTCCCAGGTCACGCCTACAGGTACTGCAGTGCCTATGGGACCTGGGCCATGGCTCTCAGCATCAACAAGACCTGGGCCAACTACACTGAGTGTGCCCTGCTCTTCTCCTCTGAGAGCCGGAGGCACCAGAAGGTGACCTTGCTTGTCAAAGGTGTTGGGAAAGGGGTGTGGATGGGGGCCAGGGGAGGATGAAGCAAAGGCCAGGGGAAGTGCTGGGGCAGGGGGCTCTTCCCTCTCTGCTCCTCAAACCAGCCCTGCTCCCCCTGTGCTCTGGCAGGGAAGTGGAGCTCAGTCCTTCTTTTCCAGGAGGTGTTTGACCGCCTGCACCTCATGTACACCGTGGGCTACTCCATCTCCCTGGCCTCCCTCATCGTCGCTGTCTGCATCCTCTCCTACTTCAAGTAAGGAGAGGCCGAAGCCCCTCCCATGTGGGACAACAGGAACTCATCCCATCGCCCACGCACACGAGCCCGGGGAGGGGGCAGCCCCCAAAGGAATGGGAACAACCCCAGACCCAACACAAACATCAGCCAATCCCCCAAAGCCCCAAACACCCTCAAGTGTGACCAGCTCCTGATCTGCTCTTGGACAGTGTGGACACCCCACTTGTTCCCAGATCTGGTTTCTGTGCCCAGACACCCCAGAGCCCACTCTGAGAGCCCCCATTCCCTGAGCCCAAGTGTGAGGAGTTGGTTGGGCAGCTGGGTTTGGTTCATGTCACATCCCTTCTCTGCAGGCGCCTGCACTGCACACGGAACTACATCCACGTGCACCTCTTCACCTCCTTCATCTGCCGGGCCCTCAGCATCTTCCTGAAGGACCTGGTGCTCTACTCGGGCACCGCGCCCAGCGACGCCGACAGGATGCGGGAGGACGATCTCAGGGGTCCCTTGCCAGGACAGCGGGGCCACCTGGCAAGTGGTGGATGGGGGGAAAGGGGGATTTAGGAGCCCTGATGCAATGGGATGTGCTTGAGATCCTCCCAGGCCGGGGCTGTGCTGCTCAGGGGGAGAGGAGGAAGGTCCACCTTTGGCTCTGCCCAGCTCCTCCCTGTCCTGGTGCCACACTAGAGACCAGAGCCACAGAGTACCTTGGCCTGTATACAGGGAATACCTGTCCTATGGGAAAGAAGATGCTGGAATATCCCAGGGGACATGCAGGTCTCTGCAAGAAGAACATGGGGCACAGCTGGGTTTTGGTGACCAGAAAGCAAAAGCCACCAGGTTTTGCTTTTTGGGGCCAGCCTGACACAGGCATCTCCCTGTGCTCACAGGTTGGCTGCAAGGTGGTGGTGACTCTCTTCCTCTATTTTCTGGCCACCAACCACTACTGGATCCTGGTGGAAGGTCTCTACCTGCACAGCCTGATCTTCATGGCCTTCCTCTCCAACAAGAACTACCTGTGGGTCCTCATCATCATCGGCTGGGGTGAGCACAGAGCCCAGCCCCAGCCGTGGCCCGGAGAGCAGCCGGGAGCCGCGGCATCGGCCACGGCCCGGCGGCACCGAGTGCCCAGGGACGGGCAGGGGGATGCAGGAACTGGTTTGATCTGCAAAGGTGATGCTTCAGCTCCTCACTCTGTCCCTGCCCTTCTAGGTCTCCCTGCTGTGTTTGTGTCCATCTGGGCCAGCGTCAGGGCCTCGCTGGCAGATACACAGTATGTACACCCACCTTTGCCAGGGCCTTTGGGAGGGGAAGAGTGGCTGCAAATGCCAGCAGAGTATCTGTGGGCACCAGAGCTTTTTGGAAATGAAATTTTTTCAAAAAGAACAAGAGGAGGGAACACACATTCAAGACTTGTTCATAGCATTGTCAGTAATGCAGAGTGATAGTGGTTTTGTTCTGCATTTGGGAGGACAGTGGATGCAGGTTTGCAGCATAAATTGATCAATAAACAGCACAGAGATGGATGCTCAAAGGCACATTGTGGAGTGAGGCATTTTAAAAGGAGGAAGGCCATCATATGAACGTCAGGAGTTTGGGATGAGATGGCCGGGGAGCCCTCAGGAACATTAATGCTCATTTAAACCTGCTTTGCCCAACCATGATGGTTACAAATGCTTGTAGCTACCGCTCAAGATTTACACAAAGCCCACCAAAGGGGTGGAGAGTGGGAGATGGGGGTGCTGGGGTGGCTGGGGGTACAGGGAGCCATCCTTCCCAGTGGTGTCAGGTTTCTCCAAGAAGTTTCTTTACTGGTCTTCTCAGGTGCTGGGACCTCAGTGCAGGGAACATGAAATGGATTTATCAGGTCCCCATCCTAGCTGCAGTCGTGGTAAGAATCCTGTGGATGAACCTCCCAATTCCTTTTGGGGAAAGAGGATTGATAGAGATCAGAGCTGTTAGCTTGTGGTTGATGGAGTTTTGTCCCGGCCACTCTGGCACCCAGGGAGAGCCCAGAGGGACACAGGGGCTCTGGACCCTCCTGCTCTGACCACAGCATCACTGCCATGTCCCTGCCTGCACCTCACCCAGAGCTGCCTGTCTGTGTTCCCGGGGGCTCCTCGGGCAGACCCCAGCTCACAGGGGGCACCAGCACCACCGTGGGTGTCTGTTGGCAGGTGAACTTCTTCCTCTTCCTCAACATCGTCCGGGTGTTGGCCTCCAAGCTCTGGGAGACCACCACGGGCAAGCTGGACCCCCGGCAGCAGTACAGGCAAGTGCTGGCAGCACCAGAGCCTCGTGTCCTGCCTGTTCAGCTGCAGCTCCCCAAGGCTGTGGAGGAGGAGCAGAGGTGTGGGAAGGGCTGCAGGACTGAGGAAGGGTGGCAGGACAGTGGCAGCCAGCTCTTCTGGCAGCTCTGCTGGATTGAAGCCTGGCTCTGGAGCTCCAAGCTCTTCCTGCTCCCACCTCCAGCCTGGACACTGCAGGGCTGGGGCTGCCCAGCAGGCCCTGGGGAACAGCTCCAAGGTCTCTCCTTTCAGGAAGCTGCTCAAGTCCACGCTGGTGCTGATGCCCCTTTTCGGAGTCCACTACGTGGTGTTCATGGCCATGCCCTACACCGAGGTCTCCGGGCTCCTGTGGCAGATCCAGATGCACTATGAGATGCTCTTTAACTCCTCCCAGGTGCGTTGACACGGGACTGCTCCCAGCATTGAGGGATGTTCATCCAGGGAGGCTCAGGGACCTCAAACTCCACCTCTTTTGGTCTCTTGGCAGGGTTTCTTTGTGGCTTTTATCTACTGCTTTTGCAATGGGGAGGTAAGTGGGAAGAGTGAGGAGCTAACTCCCAGTTCCAGCCCCTTTATAGTCAGGGAACGCAAACTTGCAGCCCCAGGCTGTGATAACCAGAGCAAAAAGCTCAGATCCATCCCTCTCAATAGGATTTGGAGGGGAAAAAGGGAAATGAAGGTAAGGGAAAAGGGAAAGGGAGGGAAAAGGGAAGGGAAAAGGGCAAGGCAAGGCGAGGCAAGGCAGTTTTGTTGTCTCTGGGCGCAGCAGCCCCTCTGCTCTCTCAGGTGCAGGCCGAGATCAAGAAGGCTCATTTCCGGAGGCTCCTGGCGCTGCACCTGGGGCAGCCGGCGCGCCCCGGGAGCTGCTGCTGCGCCGGGCGGGGCTCCCAGGCCCCCCAAAGCTGCAGCACGAGCCTGGCCCGGGGAGCGGGGGGCACCCCGGGGCTGCTGCTCCCGGCCCGGCCCCGCCTGCCCGGCTACAGCCCCGGCTCCGGCGCCTCGGACCAGCTCCTGCCCTGCCCCGCGCAGGAGCTGGGCCAGAAAGCCCGGGGGGAAACCACGGCGGATTTGACAGAGCTGACTCAGTGCCACCTCAAGCCCAACAAGGAGCTGGAGACGATGCTGTGAGGCGGAGGGTGGATTTCCCAGCCGGGCATGGGGATGTGCCTGGAAAGGTGCCGATCCTCACGCTTCGGGCTCTGCTTGCGTTGCACGGAGAGCCAGGGCTGGGATAGCACCGCAACAACCCAGCTCCCTTCAGAGCCAGGGCGCAAAGGGACCACTACTCTCGCTCCTCCTCCACCCCGGCCCCAAAACAAGCCATAAACCCTCATTCTCCTCCACGTGCAAGTGACCGATGTGATCTCTGTGCTTGCAAAGCCTCGAGTCTTCAGCAGGAAACGCCGCCGTGCTCGCTGCTACCCCCTCGAGTGGGAGGTGACTCCTCCAGGGCGGTGAAAGCCCCTCCATGAGCCCGATCCTGCCTCCGACTCCCCACCCAGCACCAGCTGCGGGCCTGTCCGCCCGGGGAGCACAGCGTGCCCGCGGGGCTGTTCTGCAGCTCACCCTGCCCTCCCTCATCCTCTGCAGCTCGTGCAGGGAGCGAACACCAACACACAGACTGGAGTGGGAGGCACTGGGACAGGGGGGATGAAGGAGGCAGGACAAACGTTGTGGCCTGGAAGGGTGCAGGGAACACTTGGATCCCCCAACACTTCATCCATTACCCCAAAGGCCCCTGCATGCAACTGTCGTGGCCCTCATCTCATTGCAGGCTAAGAAGTGAATAAAGAGAGTCTGCCTGGCTTGTTTCCATCCTTGTATTCCAGCCTGGAGCCAGCAGTGGGGGAAAGGCTGGAACCCTGGCCCCGTTCCCAGCCAGGTCTGCTCTCCCTCTGCCCCTGCCAGGGACAGGAGCCCCGGCATCCCCTGCCCTGCACCTGGGAAAGCTCCTCACCTCAGGGAAAAGGCATTCCCAAGGAGCTGTGCAGATGGCAGATAAATTAAACAGCATGTTGGTGGTAGCATAGAGCATCTTCTTCCTATACAGCTCCTCAAGGCAGGAATTTCTTTCTAAAGACAGGGACTAGGTAAATAATTGTGTGCATTCCCATATCTTCCAGTGAAAAGCTATGGTGCAAAGTGAGTGATAGGGAACTGGAGGGACAAAGAGCCAGGAGCTGTCAGGGAAGGGCTCCAGGATGCTCATTTTAAAAATCATCTCTGGGAAGGGATTTGTCTCTTTGGAAGACACCAGCACAGCTGCACTGCAGGGTCAGAGCCCCTCTCAGGGCAGCAGGAATGCTGCTCACACTGCTCCTTTGTCCGGGGGGATGGAACCAGCCCTGCCACAGACCTCGCACAGCCCCGCAAGCTGACACTGGTGGCTCCCTGTCTGATCAATATTTAATCACTCTCTTCCCAAGAGGCTCCTGGTAGGTGGGAGGGGGGTGAGGAATTCCAGTAATGCCACAAGGAGCAAAGGGAAGTGTTAACAAGCAGGGGAGAACCCCCAGCACATGCCTCACACGGGGCTGGGTCCCGGTGGCAGTGAGCTGGGAAGGGAGGGAGCAGATGGAGCTCGGACTATGGGGCTACTTTTACACTTTGTTTTGAAACTCCAGTCCTTAATTGCAGCAGTGAACCTTCAGGGTGAGAAGGGGAACACAACAGCTTGTAAAGCCCTGCCAGTCTGCCCTGAAACACCCTTGTCTTCACACCAAATGTGCAGAGCTCAAACCAGGGCAACAATTCCTGCCCAGACGGTGGAGAGGGAATTCTGGAAACTATTTAAAAAAAATTCCAGTAGATCAGAGCTGGTTTCTGAGGGGGCCCAAATAATCACAAAGTGTAGCCAGTTCAGTCTGATCTTGGGGCTGTTGCTGAGTTCTTTTTCCAGGTCTGCCCATTACCCCATGAAAAGCTGGGATGGGTCACATGTCCTGGGCTGTGTCCTTTTCTCTCATAAAGATGAAGAGAATCTATTCCCCAGGAGACCTTGAAGCTAAAAGAGGGTTTGTGAAACATTTTGGGGTGAAAGATGCTAAGAAAACCCACAAGAAGTATTTTATCAACTACAATCCACAACTTCTGGTGAGAGAGACACAGCTGGATCTCCAGACTGCCAGTTCTCCATTTGCACATCAGGGCAGCCAAAGGAAGAGGAGAATAAAAAGCACATGCTGCATATTTTTGTACCAGTAATAAAACATTTACTAGAGCAAGCAGAAAGTAAATGCACAGCTGATAAAGAAAACATCACAATGTCACAAAACCCTGACAGCTTCTGGTACATCTTCCAGTGGAAACGAGCCAGCGGTGGGTGCTGACATGTCCCAACTGAAAAGTTCTTCCCTACCTTGTGGCAAAAAAAAAAAAAAAGAAGTTAAAAAATGGGAATACACACAATGAGTTAAAAATGGGCAAGCAAGATTTTACAGATTTAGTACATGTGTCCAAAACAGGGCCAGATTTGAGCTGTTTCTTTTCATTAATTGTTTTCAGAGTTCTCCCTAAAGGCTTCTAAGCAACAGATCCCTGAATTTCTGAATCTTCTTCCTTTAGCCACATTTCCTGGGGGGCTCCAGTCTCTAACTGTTGTGATCTATATACGTTGTCTTCCCTTTTTTGTTTTTAATTTGAAGAAAGCACTCAACCCTCTCAGAACAGAGGGTGCATAGGCACAGCAGAGACACAGGTTTGCTATGCTGGCTTCCACCAGAATGAAGGATATAGGAAAACAGGAGGTTCTTCAAAAGAAAAAAGATATCTGGCAATGGGATTGGAATTAAAGTACTGACCACAAACAAGCCATGGAGTCCAACCTACATTACAAGTGAATTTGTGGTTTGCTGGGATGGAGAAGGATCCCTTGAACAGCTCCACACACACCAAAAAAAAAAAAACCAAACAAAAAAAAAAGAAACCAACTTGCTCTGCCCCACCTTCAGCAAAGCAAATTGATACATTCTTGGTTGATGGGGAGAGAGGTAAGGGGTAACCTGGAGACCAAATTATTTGGGGAGAATATGTGAAAAGGAGATGGAGGAAGAACTCACCATACTGACCAAACTGCTGCAAGATTAATGTCTAACAGGCAGGTCCTGAGCATCTCTAGGTGGACTGGACTGGTTTGTAAATGTGAACGCTGGTTAAGAAAAGACTAATTTATACTTCTATGGACAACAGTTTCTTAACGTTCCAAGGATGTGGAACAGCTTCTTTTTGTCAAGAAGATCTGTTTAAATCCAGCAGAGTCACTCGAGCACTGAATGTTTCAAAGCAGAACCCAGGGAGCTTTATCAAAATGATTTCTTTCACTAAGTGTTGTGTGCACTTCGTTTGGGTGAATCTGTCCGCAGATGAACTTGCATGGGGGTTCTCATGGTCTCCTTCTCCTGCAGCAGCTGCTCAACAACCAGTTACCAAAAACCCCAAGAAATCCTCTGGAAAATGACAACACTACCTGCAGAGATTCCAGGCTGTGAACCCCCAGCTTTTAACTGTCCCACCGGCTCTTCTTCCGTTTTGGGGGCTCTGGGACAGCAAAACCATCTGTCTTGTCTCGGCTGTTGGCCTCCTTCCTGTTCTCTCCGTTCCTGCTCTCGCTGTTCCTGCTGTCACCGTTGTTGCGGTTGCCGCCCGGCAAGTCGGTGAAGTGCCGGCCCTCGCTGTGGCGATGGACGTCGCCGTGGCGGCCGTCGCTGTGCCGGGAGGGGTCACCGTGCCGGCCACCGCCTTCGCCGTGGCGCTGGCCATCGTTGTAGCGTGGGCCCTCGCTGAAACGCTGGCCCTCGTTGTAGCGTTGGCCATCATTGAAGCGCTGGCCATCGTTGAAGCGCTGGCCCTCAGTGAAGCGCTGCCCATCGCTGAAACGTTGGCCCTCATTGAAGCGTTGGCCCTCACTGAAACGCTGGCCATCGCTGAAGCGCTGGCCATCATTGTAACGTTGGCCATCGTTGAAGCGTTGGCCATCGTTGAAGCGTTGGCCCTCACTGAAGCGCTGGCCCTCGTTGTAACGTTGGCCATCGTTGAAGCGCTGGCCCTCGTTGAAGCGCTGGCCCTCGTTGAAGCGCTGGCCCTCGTTGAAGCGCTGGCCCTCGTTGAAGCGCTGGCCCTCGTTGAAGCGCTGGCCCTCGTTGAAGCGCTGGCCCTCGTTGAAGCGCTGGCCCTCGTTGAAGCGCTGGCCATCGTTGAAGCGGCCACCACCGCCCTCCCCTCGGCCACCGCCGCCCTCCCCTCGCCGCGGGGCCTCGCCGTGCCGACTGTTGCGGTTGTCGTTGTAGCGTTCCCTGACAGTGCCCCCGCCGCCCTCCCGGCTGTTGGCGCTGGCACTGGTGCTGTTGAAGGCCGGTGCTCCGGCGCTCGGGAAGGGGGGGACGCTGCTCAAGCTGCCCGTGCTGGTGAAGCCCGGGACTCCCTTCGCTGCCGCCGTGGCTGCGATGGGGCTCTCGGGGCCGGCGGCGTTTTGCTGCGCTGAACTCGTCGGGACGGAGTTCAGGCTCCCGGCGCTGGTCCAGCCACTGGCACCAGCAGCAGAGCTCCCAGTCTTTTGGTTATTTAAACTTGCAGCAACAAAGTGACTCTTGTACTGGGACTGCAGGAAAGGGAGAGACAAAAGAGAGCAGGTTTGGCTCTGTGCTGCCCCACAGAACACACAGTCATCGTGCGTTCACAAGCCCGCCTTGGGGCAACAGAATTCCTATGAAAGTCAGTCTTGGAGTGATTACATTCCTCCTGTGCTTATGGACACATAGTTAGTAACAGGCACCTCCTACCAGACAACATCAACAAGGAAATTCTTACATTGTGGGGTTAATTTTTCCAAGAGTGAGCTTCTGTTTCCCCTTTTGACTGCAATTACACTACTGCTGCTAAACAACCGCTACAGAATCAAGCCCAGGTGCAGAATCCAGAAAGAAAAAAGAGCCAAGAGGCAGCAGAAAACAAAGTAAGTTTGGCAAATTTGTGCAAATGTGTTTGGTCCAGCCTGCACCTAATTCCACCGCTTGGGACTGCCGTGCTGAGTGTGCTCCAAGTGACACAGCCACAACCACCACCCTCAGCTTCCCTGAAATACCAGGGCTGCTGCATTTTCAGGGGAGGAGTCCAAGCACGGAACCAACCTGGAAAGCTGCTTTCATTGCTGTCAGCCTGTCCCCCATGGCCCCTGTGGATGGCTTGTAGGCCTCATAGTTGCTCATCACACTGTTGTTGTTTCCACGGTCCTGTGCAAAAACACAAGGGGCAACTGCAGAGGTTTATCCCACACAGACACACTCAGTTCAACCACTGCTCACATCTGTTCTGTCCCTGCACTCAGGAAATACATCCACTAAGGATGACAGACTTCAGGAGAGCCCTGAGCAGTGGAACAGTTTGCTCCATTTTTTTTTTCTGCCAAGAATCAGACTGGGAATGGCTGGAAATTTTGAAGTAATTTATTAGCACTTATTTTACAGCAATAGTCTATTTAATGAGGAATCTTCAAACCTTCTGGATCATTCTAGCTCTAAAAAAAAGCAGCTCTCGACAAGAGAAGAACAGCACAGGAGACTTTCACTTGAGATATATGATCCTAACTCTGAAAGATGCTGAGCTATGAGAACTTTTAAAGCAGACACTGTAATCCAGTACCAAGACTTTTTTAAATTAAAAGAGTAATCAATACTAAGTGAAAAAGTTCCAAGAATCTGTAAACAACCTCTCCAGCATCTCTACTTACAGTGTTTTCTGAGCCCAGCCCGGGGCGCTCGCGGTACCCCAAGCCACCACCACCAATATTCAGCTTCTTGCCCTTCCCTCCTTTAAAACGGGATTTCCGGAACCACGGATTCTGTAAGAGAAGGACAAGGGTTTTTCAACACAGGGAATAAAAAGCTTCATAAATGCATGTAATGAGGCTGAGAAAAAAGGGATACTGAGCATTTCAAAAGACAAATGTAAATACTGTTTTCCATTTAACCACACAGCTGCTGTAGGCAGTTGTGTCATGTGGGTCTGATGCTCATGATCCCAAATGCTTTCTATGAAAACTCATTTTACACCTTCAACTCTCATTCAGGTTAAGGTTTTGAGGATTTACATGCTGATAAACCCAGGAATAAACACAATTTCCAATGCTATCACTTGGGAGCTTGCTCTTGTTTGGTTTCACTGATTTAGCCCAGTGCTTGGCTAAGGAGAAATGAGGGTCTGTTAGCAAAACTTTCTGTACCAAGCAGTGGCCAGGGAATGTCAGCCCAACCAGACCTGCTGTTTCCAGGTGTTTAAATAATAGTTGGCTGCACCTCTTTTTATGCCCTACAGTCTCTCCAAATGTGAATACCTCAGTTGGCTTCCTACATGCTCCTCTCAAGGCAGTCAGGAGAGCTCTGCCTCACTAATTCTGTCCCTTCTGAAAATGCTGCCTAGGTCAGAAAAAGTATTTACTTTTGGCAGCTGCTGTGCAAGCTACTTGCTAATGTGTCCACAGGCCTGCTAATCCATCTCTGAATCTGGAAGTTGCCAAAAAGCCTGGGCTCTCTTGCAGCTACACTCAAGAAATGAAAGAGTTGATAAGTTCAGTGGCACAAGCACAATGGCTGCAGCTACCTGTCATACCTCTATATAGCAAACCTGCCAGAGAGCACTGCCAAGGAGGTGGAATGATCAAGCAACAAACCTTTCACAGAGGGAATATCCCTGTAATTGTCTTCTAGTTTAGCTTTCAACTAAGCTGCATCTCCCAGGTGTCTGCTATAAATCTGACTGTAATGAGACACTGAAATGCTCTGCTGGCATCAGCAGATTACAGCCCCTCATTTCCTAGGCAGTGCCTGGCCCCAAAATAGATCACATACTGTGTTCCAAAATCTTCATGGATTCTTTCAAAGGTCATTAAAAACACTATGAAACCTACTTTAAACCAGGACAGATCCCCAAAAGGTCACTGCTAACACATCAGCCAGCAACATGAGCTGGCTGATTTTGTGCTGAATCTGGAATGAAACTTCCTCACGTCAAGTTTTGCTGGTTCATACCTGCATTGCCAAATCCAGCAGCTCTTTGGAGACATGCTGGTTGGCACCCTCCAGGTTCCTGACGAGGTCACCAGCGAAGTTGCTGTCCTTGGGGGTCAGCAGAGTGTAGGCCACTCCCTTCTCCCCCGCGCGGCCGGTGCGGCCGATCCGGTGCGTGTGGGTGTCTATGTCCCGAGCCACGTCGTAGTTGATGACAGTCTTGATGGAAGGGATATCCAACCCTCGAGCTGGAAGAAAGAGCAACGTGATGGCAAGTGTCATTATCCCCAATTAACTCAGAGCAATTCCTCTGGTAGCAGGGTATCACCCTGCTCTGGTTCTGCGGGCAAAAGGAATGTCAGCTGATGAATGAACAGCAACCACTTCCTTGAGACACAGCTTTTCCTTCTGTATACTGAAAAATCTCAGGCTGTAATTTAGGCATCATTAAGAGACTAAAAATAACCCCCCTTGCCAATGCCATGTACTGCACAGGCACAGAGTGAGACTCTTGAGGGTGTCTGTGCAGGGCCAGGAGTCGGGCTCCATGATCCCTGTGGGTCCCTTCCAGCTCAGGATATTCCATGGTTCTGAAAGGCACCTGGAACACAGTGTCCTGCAGGTGCAGAAGCCAACCTGGTTGCCTTCCACTGAAACATGCTTGCCTTTCTGCTGATACCCACAGTTTATCTGAGCTGCTTTCCAGAAGGTCACGTACCTGCTACATCAGTAGCTACCAGGATGGGGATGCCCTTTTTCTTAAACTCCGAAATGACTTTATTCCTCTCACTCTGGTCCATGTCCCCATGCAGCAGCCCCAGGTTATGATCCTCCTGCTTGAGGTTATTGGCCAGCTCCTCTGCGTTGGCTTTCTTGGTGACGAAGAGGAGGACGCTCCCCGAGGACGTGAACTCCACGAGGCGCCGCGTCAGCCAGTTCCACTTGCTGGGCCCAGAGGGGAAAATCTCCACAATCTGAGTGACATCTTCATTGGCCTAAGGGGAGAAATGTCCTCAGAGTCAGGGAGGTGGGAGGAACGCACAGACTTCCCAAACATTCTGCATCACAAGTAATACAGTGCAGTGCAGCTTACAGCACTACCTGCAAGTTTTCACTGAAAGATTTAATTTTTACACATTTTAATATTATTTCAAGGATGATGCTCCCACTACACAGTAATAGTTTAGATCAATGAATAGAGGCCCTGTGATTGAGCTGGGAAAGCTGGTGCTCTTCTTATGCAAAATCAAGGAAAATTTTTCCCAGAAAGAAGGGGCTTCTGGCAGTCTTTTTTTTTTTTTTTTTTTGTTATAAAGGGACCTGATGTAAAAACCAAAAATACAGAGAACTGGTTGAAGGAAGGATGTTCTGAAGGCATCTCATGAAATTTCTCAACAGTTTCAATATATTATTAGCGAAGTTTCTTCCCAGCAAGTTTATATCTGCCCACTTCATCAGCTTCCCACCAGATCCCAGCCTGCTGATAGTTCAGCTGTCACTGTCAAGCAAGTCCAGCATCAACAATCCCATGTAAACAATAGGACAGAGATTTTAACTTTCAAATTCTTCACTGCAGAAGTTGCAATGGCTTTGTTTATGCTTTTGAGACAAAACTGAAAGATACAACCATTGATTCAGCCTAATAACAAAAATAAACCACCACAATAATGTTCAACTGCTTGATGAAACCTCCCAACACTACAGGAATATTTGTTGGCAGAAATGTCAACAAAATAAAAATAGAAACCCACTATTTCTAAAACTTTCTATTTTTGCTAAGCACAAATTATTTAAAACTAACTATAAATGATGATTTTTGCAATTTAACCTAAATTTCAGAGGACAGGAACAGAACAATTCCTCGCTCTGAGTGTCTCACAGGTATCATGGAATTACCTCTCCAATGTCTCCCTGCACGACCCGGATTGGGTCGATCAGAATATCCCGAGCCAACTTCTCAATCTTCTTACGGAACGTGGCACTGAACAAGAGGGCTGGAAGAGAAACAGCCTTCAAACTCCTGGAAGTAGAAACTTCCTTTCAGAACTGTAAAAGCACTGCACAGATGTTGTGAAGGAGGACTTGGATTCCTGACTGTCACTGAACTGAAGCTGAGGTTTTATGGGTTCTAGTGGAAATTACCAACCACTGTTAGAATACCACAAAGTGGAAACACATTTCATAGCATCTGAAATATTGATAATACAGGGCACTGCTGTGAACTTTCTCTCATGGCAGCTCAGAACACTGAATTTCAAGGCATATGAACATGAATTCAGCTAATCATCTTTGCTCTGAGTGCAGTTGGTGGAGGGATTACAGAGAGATGAGCTGAATGCCCACATGTCACAACTGCTCCTTCCCAACAGCCCACGCTGAGAATAACACCAGTGGACTTTGGCACAAGTCTCCTGGGGTGGCTGTGTCCAGAACTGGAAATCCAAGCTCTGCTCCACACTCACTGTTTACTCACTCTGTCTGTCAGGACGTACGTGGCTTGCGATTGATCTGACCTGATATTCTGCAAAGGAGAAGAAAGGCTCTAATTAACCCTGTAAGCTCACTGTTTAGAAAAATTAAGTCAAAACGCAGTTTCATTGCTTTATTTAACATATAATCACAGAAAGAATGAGTGCTTCTCACTATTTAATTTTACAGATCCCCTACGCTGGGACTGGGCACCACTGCTTTCTAAAATAGTGACTTTGGTTCAATACATACCAAATCCCATGTCAAACATTCTGTCAGCTTCATCAAACACAAGGTAAGTGACTCTCTGCAGGTTTGTAGCTTTCTTCTTCACATGATCAATCAAACGACCCTAGTAAGAAAAAACTCCAAGTTTTTAAAGCATCTTTAAAAACATGTTAATATATAGAACTACCTATCTGCTTTTCATCCTGACTTACCAGACATCTTAGAACATCTCAAGGCTTCAGACTAGAATTAAGTGTCAATATTCACATCACAGGAACAGATTCTTACAACTTTTTTCAAGCTGAACAGTGCAAACCCCTGGTGTTGGTGCCCAGAGGTACTTACTGGTGTGCAGACCACGATCTCTGCCCCCTCCTGCAGGGCCTTGGCTTGCTCCCACATGCTGCCCCCTCCGTACACGGCCACGGAGCGCAGGTTATAGGCCTTGCCAAAGCGCTTGCACTCGGAGTGGATCTGAGGGTGTGACACAAACACAGCACAGCTCACAGCTCAGCTCTGAGACAACACAGCCACCCTGGAAACACAGCACAGCTCACAGCTCAGCTCTGAGACAACACAGCCACCCTGGAAACACAGCACAGCTCACAGCTCAGCTCTGAGACAACACAGCCACCCTGGAAATGCAGCACGGAGCCTGAAATGCACTCTTCAGCTAATAACTTAATGAAATTATTCCCAACTCCTCAGGGGTGAATTCTTTGACACATGTGCATTATTTCCAGTAACTTGAGAAACCTATTTAGGCATCCAACAATAATTTAACCTGCAGGTCTATCCTTCTGCACATACAATTTGTCACAATGCATGCGCAGCATTCTTATACCTAAAAATAATACAGGAGCACTGTGCAAAAATTTAAAATTTTTGGTTTGTTGTGATTCTTCAATAAAACAATGGTAGGAAAGAGCTGTGAGCTGGACCCAGGCTACTCATGCACAATGTAGTTTTTTCAAATACTTTCCTGAGGTTATCTGATAATTTCTGCCAAGAATTTTGCTTTCTTCTCCAAGCAGACTGGCTGGCACACACAGAATGCCACACACCCACCTGCTGGCAGAGCTCCCTGGTCGGGCAGACGATCACTGCAATGGGACCATCCCCTGGTTCAAGCTCCTTCTGATCCATGATGTGGATCAGCATTGGCCAGATGAAGGCAGCTGTTTTCCCACTTCCAGTCTTGGCTATTCCAATCATGTCTCTGCCACTTAGTGCCACTGGAACACCCTAAAAAGGAGGAGATTCGAAGCCCACATTATGCTCACTGTGGCACAACCTTGTGCTAGACAGCACAGGAAAACTCAGGTAACGAGGAAAGCCCAAGACAAAAAACCCTGAACTTTTCATACATTTCTCTAGGTAAGAGACATCACTTGAATGTTTTTCGTTCACCAAAAAAACAATGAAAAAGGAATAAGGACATATTTATAGTGGTCATTTAACAAGTAAAAAAGTGGGAAAACTTCTATTTAAAAAATATCAAAGCCATTTTTCTAGAAAAACCCACTCTGCAGGAGCTAGAATTGCATTTGTCTCCTCCTCATGTGGATAAGGGAGCTTTGCATGAGTTATTTTTGTTCTCTTTACAAGTTTAAGAAGTAACAACACTCACCTGACATTGTATTGGAGTGGGTTGGGTATACTCAGATTTCCTAATCTGATGCATAAGTTGCTCATCAAACCCAAAATGAGCAAAACTACTGCCAGGCCTTGGAGGAGCAGCCCCGGAGACCTTGGAAAAAGAAAAAAGATCTTTGTTCATGAACAGTGAGAGAAAAACAAAGAGCAATCTGTTAAAAAAAAAACCAAAATGGGTCTCTCTGCCTCTGAAAAAACTATACTTTTTGAGTGGACATTAAATTTAACTGGGTGCAAATTCCAGATGCGTTGTGTAAATAAGACTTTCAGGTATAAAATTTTAATTATCTGTCAATCAACATGAGCTAGTAATCATGGTTTTTACCTCCTTGTGTCTAACTGGTGTTCTACCCCAAATAATTCCCTTCACAGAAGGTCACCCCACTAACACGTCAGAAATGGTGAAGAACTGATTTCTGCATTTATTTCCAGTTTTAACTCCTAGTTCTGCAGGTCTTTAGTCCAAGCAGCATTCCTCACTGCCCACAAATCCATAGGAGACTTCCAAGAAATCAACATCACTGCAGGTGTCTGAGAGGACTGGATTCAAAATCTGGAGTTCCCAGTGAAAATCTTCATTGAAGCTAAGACAGTGCAAAGCTGCAAGGGAGTTCAAAGCTGCTGGGAGAGCAGTTGGTGACCAGCTTACCCGGAGGTTGAGCTTATGCCGTAACTCCACCACCTGCTGCGGGGTCAGGCTGGTGATCTCCTCGTGCTCATCATAGAAATTCTTCTCAAATGGTGGGTATTCAATCTGCAATGTAATTAATTCATTACTCAGTTAGTCCAGACTCAAGATTCCTTTTTTTCTGAAGTTCTTAACTGTCTGCCAGAACACTTGCTTAAATGAAGCCATTTCAAGGAAATTTAGTATGACTTACCTAAGCAAGCACTGAAATATTACAGGGGCCCCTCAGCTCCTGCTTTCTGGAAGGCCTCAAACAGAACAGAACAGAAGTCCCTCCTACCTCTGAATGGTCAATAGGTGGAAGAGGATCAATGATTTTTTTGGATGGTGCAATTGGATTCCCATCACTGTCATACTCCAGGTTATCCTCCTCCTCCTCCTGCACCACACCAGCAGTGGGGTTCTCAGCCATGTAGCGAAAATACGCTTCCTGCAGCAAAACAGATCAGCAAACTCACACACAACAGCAGGCAAAAGTACTTCTGGTTGTTGAAGTGATGTATGTGCTAAGTGGCTGTTTGCCTTCTCACCCACCATTGAGGAAAAAGGTAACTACTTTCACTAGAACTGATTCCTCTAATAAACACCAACAGATACATCCTGAAGGACAAGAAGTACAAATAAAGAAAACAACTCCAGTGTCAGCTACACCACAAAATGCTCCTAAAAACCAAACTTCTCTCGTGTCTGCTTAACAACTCCTTCTACCAAGTCTTGTTATGTTTAACAAAAGAAGGATCTATTCTTATTTCCACATGAACAAAGCACAAAGACCAAAACACTGTAGGTTTCTAACCAGAAAACACATTGTTACTAAGCATATGATATTGATTTTTTTAAACATGCTATGCCAAAGATAGTTTCTTTACTTCCCCTAACTAGACTTTAGGAAATGAAAAAATATCTATTTTTCATTGAGAGAGTCAACAACAAATGTGAAAAAGTATTTCAGAGGAGTCCTTCAAGACAAGCCCAAGTTAAGACACTGTCACCCTGTCACGTGCCATCCTCACAGCTCACAAAGATGTTTGTGTCTCTCAGATTCCCACTGGCACGCCAGGGTGAGACTCTCTCATAGAGAAAACACCAGTCTTGCTTGACTTGAAGCAAATATTTAAGATCAGATTTGTAAAGCAAGGCTCAATTACAAATATACGTAGATAGTCATCTGGATTTTCCATTTTCCTGGCCAATTATCCCTCAGTCACAGAGCTATGCACACAATACACTTGAACAACAGCTGCCCCCAAGCATAAAGTCACCTCTGCTCAAACTCTGGCACAGCTACACTCAGCACACTGGAAGCAGAGGGCTCAAGGCCAGACAACTCTGCCAAACTCTGCATTAATGCAAGTAACACAAGTGTTAGTAACTACAACTCAGGAGGAAGGTACATTTTGAAATTAAGTCTTTTCTCTTTATTATTTCTGCTACAGTGATACTTATAAAGCTCAATAAGAACTGGAGCTTCTCTGAAAGCAGGGATCAAAAAGCCTGATTCTTGCCCTGAACAGACCCCACAATTCACTGCAAGGAGCCTCCACAGTCCAGCAACCTCTCCCTGGTGTCCCCTGGAGCTGAGTGTGCTAATCACAATGTGTAAGATCCTCAGACACTGAACAATCTGTACAGGAAAATTAAGTTCAAACTGACTGAAAAAACTCTTCTTCAGTGAATGCAGTTGTCTAATATTCTTCTTGAAACACCTAGAAGGGCAGAGACAGCAGGGTAACCACTACAGCTTCCTGCAGAATTGTCCGGATACTGCGCACGACACTGGAATTTTGTTTGCCCCTAGCAGTTACATGTTTGGAAAGTTAAAAAATACAAAACAACAAAAAAGAAGATAGAAAGACTGCATAGGAACTCACTTGGTCATCTTCCTCTTCAATGTCATCTCGAATACCCCTGGAAAAACAAGCGGAGAGAAAACTTCCCTGCAAGTGTTCCACAGACTCAGCTCAATAGTTTCACTCCATTAGTGCTGAGCTCCAGATTTCGTGGAAGACACAACACTATCAACTTGGCAACATTTATATTCCCAACCCATGGAGTTTTCACATCTGGTGCCAACCATAGCAGTGACCCTGCAAGGACTTCTCTTTACTTCTAGTACTGAGACTGAAAGATTAGGATTCCATCTTCCCAGCAGAAGCCACATCAAAGATCATCCTGGTCTAAGCTCTCGATGCTACAGAAGTCCCATAACTGAAGAGGAATATGAGCCAGGAAGTGCAAATCCAGTTCAGAACTTCCCCAGGTGGTGATTTGGATCCGGTGTGCTGTGTCAGGACCATGTATAATCTGATCAACCCCATGCAATGTAATTTCTACCAATATATCTGACATTTCTATCAAGAATCAACAGTATAATTATCTCCCTTAGTCAAAACAAACAGACAAGCTGCATGAATTTAAACAGTTTTAAACTCCAAATTTAGCACCCCAATTGTCATGTGCTACCTAATCTATCAGCTTTAATGCCTAAAACCTAGTCCAAGTTTAGAAGAGTCTCCAGTACTCCAGGTACAGCAGTACTGAGTCATTTTGCTCACATAAATGCAATTTTAAGCTAAGCCATTCTGATCTCTCCAAGGGTGTGGGAAGCAGAAAAACTATCCAGGCTGATGTGGGAAGTGGCAGTGTACAACGTGTTGCCCCGATTTCTGTGACCTAGAAAGGCTTCTCATGTGGGATAACTCTCAGGGCTGCTGCAGTTTGCCAGGGATGCTGCCATGGATTCCTCCCTATTATCCCATCTTTACAGCACAAATTGTTACTCACAGCATCTCTTGCACAGGTTAATGATGTTTATTAGGTATATACTACACTGTCTAATGAACAACCATCATCAACAAAATGCAGTGGAATTCTCTGAGCACCAAGACACAGGCAAGGCAAGGGAATGATAAAAGAGAACTTACTTAACGTTCTTTTTTTCTTTGTCTTTATCTTCCAGTCTCTTCATGTCTCGAGCAGCTTGATCCTAGCAGGTCATAAAGTTGTCACATGTTAAAAAGACCAGGATGGTAAAACATGGAAGGGAAAAATGTTCCTGAATAATTAAACCATTATGTCACAGAGACAACACTTCTTGGACTAATCTTTGTCTTGTATCTGATTATGCTAAATAAATTCTCCTACCAGTACCTTTGAATTTATATACTACTCTAAGCTTGTGACAGTGCTATTGAAAAAATAAATTCCCCACATTCCTCTTGAATTCAACTAATAACACAACTGTAGTTAAGAAACAGCTCATCATAAATACAAGCAATTTCCATTTGGGTAGTGAAAAACACACAAAACCTTAGTTTGATATTCAGAAACAAGCAGAGCTCTCTGTTGTATTGTTCTGATCTTCAAAGCAGTTAAATAGTTAAGTTATTGTAAGTCATATCCACTCTCTGTCTTTCTAATCCATTTTTGAGGTCTAACTAACACCATCCTACATAAACCCTAAAGTTAAGTGGCATTTTGACTGCAGCTGCCAAAGCCCTGAGTGACATTTGCTGCCCCTGACTGCACACAGGCACAGGCAGAGCAATGAATAAACATTCCCCGAGCTGGCTCTTGCCTCCACTTCAGCCATGAATGCCTCCAGAGGATCATCATCGCTGTCAGAGTCTGCAGATTTGGAGTGGAACTGCTGCCGAGTGGGGGAATTCTCCGCGGGAATGTAGGGCAATTCCACATTGCTGGAATCTTCCTCCTCATCCTCAAAGTACCTGGAAAAAGTGAACAACAGCCCAGTCAGCACATGGTTTACAGCACTGTGCTGTCCTTCGTGGTTTCTGGTTGAGTCAAGGTACCCACATGGACAACAGAAGTCAGTATGGACACAAGAGAAGATGTGGAGATTTATTTATCTACAATTGTTCATGTTAAAAGTTCAAAGTGATGGCAGAGCAAAGAGATATCATAAAACTGAGTCTCTCTTCATCTTTCTTGTAGGCTCCCTTTAGGTACTGGAAGGCCACAATTAGGTCAGCCCCAAACTTCTCTAGGCTGAATAATCTCAGCTTTCTCTGCCATATTTATACATTTATGCAGCCAAGAGAAGGGTTAGTAAAGAACTGTGGAGATCAATGTTTCCCTGTGCAAAAAACACCCAAATTTATCCTGCTTGGCTCCAATTCTGAGAAGACCATAGAGTGAATAAAATACGTTCTTGAGAGGGGAAAGCTGGAGGAGGAAAGCTTCTGCAGGCTACCGTAGCATCTCACAGTCTTCTAAGTACATTATTCCATATTTATTTATAAAAATGTCACAGATACTTGCCCTGACCTCAGAAACATAAAAACATTAAAATCTAGAGCTACATAAACACAAGAAGTAGCTGTACTTACGCATTCTCCTCATCAAAATTGGCTCTCTTTGACCCAATTTTGTAGAAGGAAGGCAGCTGAGGAGGCCCCGATTTCGCAAACGCTGCCGAGGAGCCGGCGCTGCCAAAGGCGCTGTGGGACTGCTGAGACAGCTTGGGCTCCTCCTTCTTGCCAGGTGTTATGGCAAAGCCACCAAACCCAAAGCCTCTCTTTGTACCAGGTCCACCTTTATTCCAATTCATGATGTCCCTGATATACCTGTTAAAATAAGAAAAGACAAATTAACGCCCTTGCTGTTTCAGGCAGTTAGAGGCAATTGTCACGATTTTTCTTGTTAGTTGATCACTTCAGTCATGACACAGGGACTAGAGTTTAATCTATCTCCCAAAAACAATGGGGCTCTGGTCTTTGGTCAGTGTGAACATACCCACAATTCCAAAGAAGAACAAAAACAAAGTGGTTGTCTCCCAGAACAGGTCATGTCCTTCAAGGATTACTTAAACACATTTAAGATGTTACCTATCCTGTTTGCAGTCTAAGACAAACAAACCCAAGGCCAGAACTCTGAACATCAGGAGGAACAAGAGATGAAAAGGCAACTCAGTGCATATTTTGCATGTCCACTTTGTCCCATCTGAAAGTGTTTCATGGCTTCAATACCTCACTCCTGCAACCCAGCAAGCTCCAGAGAAACGGGCCCAGAGCAGCCCAAGGCCCCGTGTGAGCCCAGGCACATCTCTGCCAAAAGCCAGCTCCCTCTGCCATATCTGTGAGCTCTATTTGTTATACATATACATGTTTATATGCTCCCCAATCTCTGCTTTTCAAACAATACTTTAAACGCTCCATGTAACAGTGTCTGCCCAGAACTTGATTTTCTAAGATGATGACTGAACTGATATATTAATATTTACAGTTTCCATTCTTGAGTCATTTGGTTACCTGCATGGTCAAGCAACTCATATCTGTGAGGCAGGAAAGAGAGCAAAGACACCCCCTGCTCTCCAAGGCATTATAACTGACTGTCCAAAGGCTCCAAGTCTCATTAAACAAATCCTCACACTGAGAATCTTCAATGAGATCAGAACTCACTGGCAAAAAACCAACTCCAAAACAATCTGAAGGTAAATAGTGCAGCTGGTCCCCGTGCTGAACATTTACCAGCTGGGGGCTTGCTCAATAAATCTGGAGTCGAGAGCAAAGCTCAGCAGCAGATTTCGGGGAAGCTCTGCTCTCCATGGAGCCCCGTTTTCCCTCTTGTCCTGACACCCTGTCGCTTTCACACCTGCGGATCCGCACGGGAGATCAAAAAGTACAAGAGGGGTGAGAGGTGGAGCCGCATTTCTGCTGTGACAGCACAGTGGGAATCTTTGAAAACTGCTAAGTTAAAATCTGATTGCAAGAACTCTTCCTCACTGCCTTTATCCACCTTTTCCCCCCTTCCGCTACCTCAGTGTGTAAGGAGGATCACTTTGTCATTGTCCTACAGCAGCAGAAGTACAAAACACGGCCAGTTGGCCAGCAGCGAGCGGACAGGGAGCGGCTCCCACGGGCGCAGAGACCGCAGCAGAAGTCCCGAGGCTCCGCTGCCCCGGGCACGGCCGCGATGCGGCGGAGCCGCCCCCGGTCCCGGGGAAGGGCGGAGGGACCCCCGCCCGCCGGGAGCGCCCCGC
>WBNO01014245.1:195657-206354 GCA_013400575.1 Peucedramus taeniatus
CTCGCTCCCTCCCTCCCTCCGGGGAGCTCGGCACCGGCGGGGTCCCCGGGAGGGGCAGCCCGGTGCTGAGGGCACCGGCCGTGCGCGGCCTGTGCCGCGCCCCGCGGGGCGGGAGGAGCCGGGGGTGTGAGAGGGGCCGCGCCCAGGGGCGGCAGATCGCTGACTTTATCTTGTTAACCTTGACTCGCGCCCCCGGAGCGCCGGGATAGCGAACACCCAGCGAGTGTCCCCGCTCCGGGCCGGGGCCACGGTGAGGACCCGACCTGCTGGGGACGGGCGCTTCTCCGAAACCTGCCCCCGAGCTCGGGGCTAGGCTCGAGATAGCTGAGCGAGCCCGAGCTGGTGAACGTTCAGCACAGGCAGCAGCAGCAGTGTTTGCCTTCCGATTGCTGGGAGTAGCTGCTCTTGCCGGTGGGGTCCGGGCAGCCGGTGGCGATCGGAGAATGAAGCGGTTCCTCTGTGCAGGGACAGTCGGTGGCGTGTGGGTCCTGGAGGGCCTGCCGAGGATCTTCCTGGAATTTGAACTTGGAAGCCATTCTGACAGGCTGCTGACCTAAGGGGGTGCTCCAGCTCTCATCCACCTCTGGTTCAGCTGTATCCTTCGAACTGGCGCCAGAAGTTTATTTTGTATTAAGTTTTTTGGAATTGTCGGGTCTTCGGAAGGTGGATGTGCTCAAATAGTCTTGGAGTTCTTACTGTGAAATGTTAGTTTGGTCGAGCAGGTGGCTCTGTTGTGTCGTTTTTAACAGTGTGTCAATTCTGTCCTATTGAAATTGTATTTTGGAGGTTTTTTTCTGCTTAAATTCACATAAAATTGTGATGTTCCCACATAATGTTCCAAATTCCTGGGCTCCACCTTGCTGAACTTTCCATCCTGGTTAAGGCTCTGTGACCGTGTTCTGTGCGGGTTTTTGCTGGAGCAAGGAGTGTTTGACAAAGGTGCTTATTTTAGTCGTCTTTGTCATTCATAGCAGTGGGCTCCCTGCATGAGGCACTTAGAGGAATGCTCGTCAAATTTAGAAACCAATCATTTCTATTCTAAGTTTGTGAGAGAACACTCTGATTAACATTCAGGTTCCCACTCGGATCTGGTTGCGGGAGGGAGTAAAATGAGCCTGACAGCAGAGCCTGCTGCAGCTGATCCTCTGTGCCTGGCTCTGTAGTGCAGCTGAGGGGTTGTTGCTGCCTTTTTTGGACCTTGGAGAAGGTGCTCCAACCTGAAGGGGAGGTTGGGACTGTTTTGAACTCAGGCAGAAGAAACAGGAAGCTGAGGGCAAAACAAGGTGAACTGACAAACTCTGCAGGGTTCTGGCTGATGTGGGGAGAGCTCTGGGCTCGTGAGCCCCACTTTACTCCTTTGTTCTGGGGAGCACTGCAATATCTGTCCTTTTCCTTTTTTTTTTGGCACAACTTCCAGCAAAAGGTCTTTGTCTCTATGTAGAAATCATGATGGGACACTGTGGGAACTTCGTTTTGAGTGTGCAGCCTAGAAAATCACAGATGAGCACTTTTGGACTGGCAGAGGCTATCAGAACTTTGCTGCTTAAGTGAACCAAGTGCATTTTAAGATTTAACGCTGCTGTTACACATTCAATGCTCTGACTGTGCCTAAATGCTAATTAATAACAACTGTAGACACAGAATGTGGTCTTGGAAGTGAGCTGGCAGAGCTGGCTGGGAGATGCTATTGGAGAGTCAGTTTTGTAGCAGAACATCCCTGCTTTCCATCTCAGCTCATTTCAACAGTGTGGCCAGATGTGAATTTGCTGCTGCCACAAGCAACAGAGTCCAGGACCTCTCCTTCAGAGCTATTTTGTTCTTGTACCAGTAGTCACTTTCTTTGTAGAGAAGATGGCAAGATCAGGCACGGGTTTATTTCTCTCTCTGGTCTGACTTGTAGTGTTTTCAAATTGTGCACTGTGGGTTGGGGGTTACTGGAGATGTAACAGAATTGACAAGGACTTCTTGCAATGATTAATTTTTTTTCCAGTGAAAATGAAGAATTTATATATTTTTATCGCTGTCCTGTTCATCCCATGGAGCTTTTCTTTGGCAAAGTATGATGAATTTGAGGATGGAGATGACATTATGGAATATGATGATAATGACTTTGCTGAATTTGAAGATGTCAGTGAAGATACAGTCACAGAGTCTCCTCAGAGGATCATCACTACAGAAGATGATGAAGAAGAAGCCACTGTAGAGCTTGAAGGTCAGGATGAAAATCAAGAAGACTTTGATGATGCAGACACACAGGTAAGGCCTTGCCTCCTTCCTCAATGTGTTTCCTAATAGTGTCTCTGCACCTTTCTTTCTCTTTTTGGACTTTCATGCTGTTTGTGATTTCGTCCTTTAGGAAGGTGACACTGAGAGTGAGCCATACGATGATGAGGAGTTTGAAGGGTATGAAGAGAAACCAGATGCATCTCATAGCAAAAATAAAGACCCCATAACAATAGTTAATGTAGGTATAACTGTTGATCCAGTGTCTGTTTGGAGTTTCATCATTTATTTTCTTAACACAGTATGCCAGGAATGTCACTGGGGTACTAAACAATGAACACTGTGTTTTCAGCTTGTCTGTGGCTTAAGTGTCAGATTAGAACTTGTCAACTCGGTTGGTTTTTGAAGCCAATCTCTCTGCCCACCCTGCATCACCTTTTTGCCTCCCAAAACAGTCTTTCACAGAATGATCAGGTGTTCAAGGTCTGCATTTTTATTACCCCTGAGATCTCTTTTTAGGTATTATAGCTGACCTTGGCAGTGAAAATTAACGTTTGGGTACTTTAATGACTCAAGGTGTACAGTGATAGCAGAATGGCTAATTAGCCTCTGAGGTGTCAAGGTCAGGAAGGCTTCCCTGCTGCCCCATGGAGTCTGTGGCTCTTGCTGGCATCCTGAGAATGTTCCTGGGCACTGGGTGTTTGGATTTGCAAAGAAGTTAGATGATTATCAGATAATGCTGTGATGGGCAGGGTATCAAGCTCAAATGCTCAGTGAATTGAAGTGCTGGACTGTTTACTCTGAGGGATGTGTGCTAGCCCAGGCTCACTTGGAAGTGAGTACTTTTTTTGTATTAAGCAGGTATTTTGGGAATGCTGCTATCAGTTGTTTCCTGTATGATTACTGTGCCCCAGTAAGCCAAGTGCTTTATATAGGCTTAGCTCTCTCCTGTTGCCTTTGTGGAGCTTATTGCTGTGTTGGGGATGGAACTTTTCCACTACTCTGTGTTTCCCAAATTTTTGTGTGTATAAAATCTGCTTGTTCAATATGTAAATCACAGTTTCTGTTCCCTTACACAGGTCCCTGCTCACCTTCAAAACAGCTGGGAGAGTTATTACATGGAGATCCTGATGGTAACAGGTCTCCTGGCTTACATCATGAACTACATCATTGGGAAGAACAAAAACAACCGCCTGGCTCATGCTTGGTTCAACACTCACAGGGAGCTGCTAGAAAGTAACTTTGCTCTTGTTGGTGAGTTCCATAATGACAAGGATCCACTTTTAGTATTTGAATAAAGCTGGGTTTAGTCTGGCATTTAGGCTGTAGAGAATCCTTCTCTCTGCTGTGATATCCTGAGCTGACACTTCTGCTGAACAATGGTGTCTCAGTTTGTGAGTTCAGATTGCAGTTCTTTCACTGTTGTTTTCCTCAGGGGATGATGGCACTAATAAAGAAGCTACAAGCACTGGGAAACTAAATCAAGAAAATGAACACATATATAACTTGTGGTGCTCTGGAAGGGTGTGCTGTGAAGGAATGCTCATCCAGTTAAAGGTAAGAATGAGGGAGTTTGTGGTGCTGTTTATGTGTCACCAGTTGTCAGGTTCTAGAGGCTTTTCCATTCCTGTGTGGGCAACGTGGAATCCCAGCTTGGCATTTGTGCTCACATTCAAACACAGAGTTCTGAGTACACACACATTAGAAAAAACTGCTCATCTGAAGGTCTGTACAGACCTGTATTCTGCCCCTTAAAGTTGGCACCAAAGAGCAAGTGCTTGCAGGAAGAGTATAAAAACCAGAGGCATAGTGTGAACAGAGGTAACTGTAGGCTGAAGAGCCCATTTGCCACTTAGAGGGATAAATGGACCAGCAGGAATTCTGAGGAAGTACAGCAAAGACAAATATGAAGCCCTGGACCTGGGCTGGAACAGTTCCACGCCACGGTTCATGTTCTGACTTGAGGGAGCAAAGCCCTGAGAAACTCCTCCAATGCAGAATGTGGGCCAGCTTTTGAGCTGTATTGGTCACACAGGGAAAACTCAGGTTAGGTATTAGGAAGGAATTTTTTACTGTTGTCTATTCAGCTGTTTTCTGTGTTAACCACTTTGTGTTTTTAGTTTCTCAAGAGACAGGACCTGCTGAATGTCCTGGCACGCATGATGAGGCCGGCGTCGGACCAAGTGGTGAGTACTCAGCCCTTCAGATTAGCTCTGATAAACTGGTGCATTCCTTCGGTTCTGCTCTGCTGCTTTTGATTGTTCCAGGTGATTTCTGTAGTATTCCATGCCTTCCAGTTCAGTAACTATTGAAACAACCTCAAAGAATTGTTCGTATTTCTTTCCTGCACCTTTTTCTTAGCTGTGTTTGTCCTTGCTTAGTCCTTCTTCTTAGGAATCAAAGTATCAGACAAACATTGAAATCTGACCAGTGCTAATAACATTCTGTTTCACAGCAAATAAAAGTGACAATGAATGATGAAGATATGGACACGTATGTGTTTGCTGTTGGAACCAGAAAAGCACTGGTGAGACTTCAGAAAGAGATGCAGGACCTGGTATGTACATACACCTTGATAAATAATAGCATATATGAATCTAATCTACATATTCATTGTTTTCTTGGGAACAGCTGAAAACCTGTGGCTGACCTGTTGGAATTTGTGTGGAAAGGATATTTCCATTTACAGATAAAAGTCTAATGGAATCAACCATCAGAAATGCTCCCCGCATCAGACCTGCAGGGAAAGAGGCAGTGGAAAGTGGAAAGCAGATTAGACCTTTCTTTTGGGGTATAGTTGGTTTAAGAGAGGCTGCAGATTTTGTCAGCAAACATGAGTGTCACTTCACCTCATTTCATTTGCACAAAACACATCTTCAAGGATTGAAAAGTAAACTTAATTAGTGATATGTGATGTGGAAAAATTAGGTTTAAGTCATCTGTTTTTACATGATCTGAAAACTTTCCATATGTTCAAGCCATGAAAAGAATTGTAGAGCTTGCAAAGAATCCAGTGATAACAAGTAATGCTTTCCAAATCTTTTCTCTCAAGTAATAGCAGGATGTGTGGTTGGTAGGATGCCAGTTTTTGTTCTGTTATCAAACAATGTAAGCAAAATGCCTTAATCCACGTTGAACACTCCAGTATGTATGTATTAGAATTGTTTTATCTTCTTCCTTAGAATGCTGCCTTCTGAAGGAAAATACTAGCTTAAAGACTGTTGATGCTGTGTGCTTGACTTTGTTTGAAAGGTCCCCAGCCAGGATGAGTGAATGAGTGTATTTTTTATTGTTTCTTTTCAGGTACTTTTAGAGGTCCCCCTGTTCCAGAACAGTTGTCTGATAAGATACTTAGAGGCTTGTGTTTATTTTTCTTTCGCATTGTTCTCTTTGAAACAGAGTGAGTTCTGCAGTGATAAACCTAAATCTGGTGCAAAATATGGGCTTCCAGATTCGCTGGCTATCTTGTCAGAGATGGGAGAGGTCACGGAGGGAATGATGGATGCTAAGGTAAACTTGAATGAATTGATACCAATACTCCTTGGTAATCCTGGCATTTACAACTTGTATGTTCTAAAAAAGTTAAAAGGAAAAGTTAAAGGGGAAAGTTCATGTCTTTATCAGTGTCGCTGTGGCAAGCTGGGCACAGCAATTTCCTGAGTGATGTGTAGAACCGTAGAACGGTTTTGGTTGGAAGGGACCTTAAAAATCATCCAGTCCTAGCCCCCTGCATGGGCAGGGAACCTGGCAAACCCCTGTGGAGGGGATAGGCTGCAGGTGGATTGGTGTTGGGAAAAACTAACCCCCGTTTCTCTTTCAGATGATCCATTTCCTCACACACTATGCTGACAAGATTGACTCTGTCCAGTTCTCGGACCAGTTCTCCGGTCCAAAGCTTATGCAAGAGTACGTACAAAGGCCGAGCTCTGCTGGGGCTGGTTCTCAGCTGTGCCTCACAAATACACAGGCAGCAGCTCTGCTGTTTCCCTGAGCCTCCTAGGCCAGAGGTGCTCTCAGGGGCTGCTTCAGAATTGCCAAGTGGGTGATGTGCCCTGTCTGAATTACCACACAGGTTTTTGCACATGCCTGTGTATTATGCTCACAGGCATTTAAATAAATGAACATTAAGGAACAAAATTTGATTTAATTATAAGACAGCTTATGTGTATACCTTGCACTAAAATTGTTGAGGATCTGTGAAATGTAGGCCTGACATTTTCACATTAGAATACTGTGGGATTTTTGGGCAGTGAATACTTAAACTCTTGAGAAAATATTTTGTTCTCCTAAAATATTTAGAGATCTTTAGTGCTATAAACAACAAGGGGGTGTGTGAAGCTGAATGTAATTCAAAATAAACAGGCCTTCTTAGTGCTCACATGCCCTCTTGACATTTAGAGGGGCTGGTGCTGTATGTTTTCACACTCATGCTTCTTCTCTGCAGGCTTTTGGGTAAAACATTTCTGGAATTTGATTAGTTTGAAACTTAAGTTTGAGTTATAGCCACGCTTTTAATGTTTATTTTATTCAAGTACTTTCCAAGTGTCTTTTGGTTCTTGATGGTTTTGGGACCAATGTTAGTTACTTTGTATTTTTCTTCACTTTTTCCAAACACTTGTTTCTTTCCTCCAGGGAGGGCCAGCTTACAAAACTGCCCGAAACTAAAAAGACACTTTTGTTTACATTTAATGGTAAGGGCTCTGTTGTCTGTGTGTGTCTGGGGGAGTGTGTGGCTTTATTTGGATAAGTCACATGCTCATGATCTGTCACCTGTGGAAGATAATGTGTGATGAGTGACTTCAGTGCTTGTAGCAGGATCACTGATTGATAAACTAAAGGCAGCAATACACTGGGGACTGAGCAGCATATTGTCATGATAACAGGACACTCAGTCTTGCTGTTATTGACCTCAGCTCACACTCCTCTCTTTTGGGTGGCTTCTTTTTAAACCACAAGCCTTGCAGTTTGAACTTGCACAGGTTCAGTTGGTTTACCCTGGTTTGAATGAAAGTGGCCTGTTGGGAGAATTCTACAAAAGAACAGATCTTCAAATCTCTTCAAAATTCAAACCTATAGCTCTAAATGAAGCTTCCTAAAGAGCAGGATAAGAGCATCTTTATTTCATGAACAGTGTGAGCCATAAGGGAAGAGCATCACAGCAAGCAGACGAGTACTGCCAGTCTGTGTGAATGAACAAGGAACTCTTTCTTTCAGTGCCTGGTTCAGGCAACACTTCCCCAAAGGACATGGAGTCTTTGCTGCCTCTGATGAGCATGGTCATCTACTCCATTGACAAAGCAAAGAAGTTCCGGCTGAACAGAGAAGTAAGTAGTGTCTGGTTTTCTGTCTTCAGACATTGCATGAAATTGGAACCATTCCCACTGGATCCCACTGGATCCCTGTGTTTCTTGTCCGACTGGTAGAGATCCTGCATCCTGTGTGGGGGGAAATCAGTACAAACTGCATTTGCTTTTCTCTGTGCAAAGGGTAAACAAAAAGCTGACAAGAACAGGGCTCGGGTGGAAGAGAACTTCCTCAAGCTGACTCACGTGCAGAGACAGGAGGCTGCCCAGTCCCGCCGGGAGGAGAAGAAGCGGGCGGAGAAGGAGCGAATCATGAACGAGGAGGATCCCGAGAAACAGCGGCGGCTGGAGGTGAGGGGGTGCTCACCTTGGTACAGGCTGCTGGCAGATCCCTCCTAGCAGATCTCCAGTGGCAACTTTGATTTCTATTTGCTGCTCCTTTCTGAAGCACATGAAGGCTCCCGGTGAGCCGTGAGCCCGGTGCTGGAGGGGAGGCTTGTTTGGTTCTGAAATGATCTGCTTGTTCCCTGAAGAGATCACCTGTGTTTACTCAGATCCCTGTCCTTGCCTACAGGAAGCTGCTCTGCGGCGTGAGCAGAAGAAGCTTGAGAAGAAGCAGATGAAGATGAAGCAAATCAAAGTGAAAGCCATGTGACTGTGCTGTGAGAAGTGTCTCGGTGCCACCTGTGGGACTGTACTTCACAGGGTACAAAGACCTACATAACTCCATAATCCTCTGATTCCTTGAACACTAGTAACCATTAAGAGAAAAGTTCTTGCATTGGTGTTACTTATTTAAGTATTACAGCAAAATGTGTGGAGAGCTTGGTCTCGGCAGTTCTGTTCCAGGTGGTACAAAGTTTTGCTACTTGTCTGTTAAAAAAAAATTGCAATATTCTTGAATGCTTTTTGTCATTTGTTCTTTAAAAACAGAAGATTGTAAACCTGTCCATGTGTGCTGGTAACATACTCATGCTTTGGTTTTAAACTTTGGTTTTAGTTATTGTGAGGGAAAGGGGAAAAACTTAGGGGGGAGGCAAACTGCACAATAAACATTTACTGTGTGCATTTATTTGCATCCAGGCACAACACTTAGAGCCTTCCATACACAGTATGGACTCTTCAGGGATTAAAGCCCAGTAGAATAGAAGTTCTAATAGAAGTAGAAGATTTTTTTTATCTTCAATTTTTTTTTACAAACAAAGGCCTGAAGCAGTATTAGGTCACCTGCAGGCACGATTGGCTTATGTGCAAAACATAGAGATGGTCAGAGCCAAGGGAATGGAATTCATGGACAGTTTCCTACCTGGGTATTTGGATGCTGCAAACTTAACACCATGTGGAATCTATGATGTCAGCACAGTGTTCCTTCAGGAGTGCATGGTGAGTTAGCAGTTCAGCCAGCTTTCCTTCAGTATTTTTAACAGTTCAAGTTTGCCTCAACCCCTTCTCTCCTGATCTCACCAGCTGCTGCCCAGTTCACTTCAGCCAGGAGCCAGATCTAGTGGAGTACCTGCAATTCCTCATCTCCCCAAGCCAGTGAAAAGTTTCAGAGGATATCTGTCCTCTTCATCTGGTCAGTGATCACTTCAGGGTTTTGAATCTAAATGGGAAGAATGAAGTGAATGCCCTGTGCAAGCACTTCGCTGGGAGAGCTCTGCATTTTATAAATGCTTCCTGTCCAGAAGGCATTTTATTGTTCCTTGTAACAGACTTCTAACAGTTTTGTGGGGAAACAATGTCCTGCATTTTATTGTTCAATATTTCGTGGAAACTTGGTTCTGAGGCAATAAGAATGAGCTGCTGTTGAAACAGCAATTGCTTAAACTCCTTGTTCCAGCATGGGATACTTCACCCTGATTGAAATGCAAATGTCTGTAACCTGATACATGCAAATACATTAATTTTATAATGGTTGGTAAAATTATTTAAAACCAAAACTAATGTAGATTATGTGAATTTTTAGCACTATTTAGCTTTAAAGATTAATATGTTATTGTTTCACAGAGTTCTTTGAAAGGAAATACTAGTTTGTGCTCTTTTGAGTAAGCAGACAGCTTTCCTGAAGTCCCATCCAGTTGTGGGCCATGGCAGCTAATTTTGTAATACGAACATTCAAATGAACAATCTAATGAAGAGTAAAATATAATTGAAACACTCCTGCTTTACTTGGCTCGTCTCAGTGTTCCTTTCATTCAGGAGGCTCTGAACGCCTCCTTTGAGCCGCTGGGTTTTGGTGTGGGCTGTGAGCAGCAGGAGGGGCCGCGGGAGCTGGGCTGGGCCGATCTGCCCCGGGCTTTGCACCGCGGGCGGGCACAGCAGGGTCCCTGCGGGGGCACAGCCTCGGCCACTCTCAGGGACCCACTAGCCATAGGATGGACTCGTTTGGAGCCCTCCCCGATGGCCCAGCCTGTGCCTGATCCCCACCTGGTCACCCAGCCCAGAGCACTGAGTGCCCCGTCCAGCTGGACACCCCCAAGGATGGGGACTCTGCCAGCTCCCTGGACAGCCCCTTCCAATGTTTTAGAACCCCTTCTGTGAGGAAATTCCTGCTGATGTCCACGCTGAGCCTGCCCAGGCCCAGCCTGAGGCCGTTCCCTCTCCTCCTGTCCATGTTCCCTGGAGCAGAGCCCCTGGGCTGTCCCCTCCTGCCAGGAGCTGTGCAGAGCCACAAGGGCCCCCTGAGCCTCCTTTGCTCCAGGCTCAGCCCCTTCCCAGCTCCCTCAGCCCCTCCTGGGGCTCCAAACCCTTCCCCAACTCTGTTCCCTTCCCTGGACACGCTCCAGCCCTTCAGTATCCTTTCCAAGTGAGAGGACCAGAACTGGACCCAGCACTCGAGGCGTGGCCTCACCAGTGCCCGGCACAGGGGAACAGTCCCTGCCCTGGTCCTGCTGACCACACGTTTTGACAAGCCAGGTGCCATTGGCCTTGCTGCCCCCCTGGGCTCACGTTCAGCTGCCTGTCAGACAGCACTCCCAGCTCTTTTCCGGTGGGTTTCCTTCCCGGCCCGCGGCGCTGCGCGGCTGGATGTGCCCAAGGTGCAGCCCTTGCTGCTGCTGCCGCGCTCGGCCGCGCTGAGGGGCCCAACATGGCGCCGGCTCCTTCCCGCCGCTCGCGGCAGCTCCGGCCGTGACGTCACGCGAGCGCGCCCACGCGTCACGTGTCGGCGCG
>WBNO01014245.1:206428-224878 GCA_013400575.1 Peucedramus taeniatus
TCCTGCACGGGTGAGGGGCCCGGGGCAGAGCGGGGCATCGCGGGAGGGTCCTGCACGGGTGAGGGGCCCGGGGCAGAGCGGGGCATCGCGGGAGGGTCCCGCACGGGTGAGGGGCCCGGGGCAGAGCGGGGCATCGCGGGAGGGTCCCGCACGGGTGAGGGGCCCGGGGCAGAGCAGGAGGGGCTGAGGGGCCCGGGGCAGGGCGGGGCATCGCGGAGGGTCCCGCACGGGTGAGGGCCCCGGGGGTGTCGCCGCTCTGGGGGCTCCGGGCAGTTCTTGCCGCATTACCGCTCTCCCGGGGCTGTCCTGGGACTGCCGGGCCCGGGGCAGTTCGGGGGTGCTTTGTGCGGGTACCGGGAGGTGCCTGCCGGGGTCACCGCGGGTGCGTGAGGGTCCCCGGGGTGTCGGTGCTTTGTGCGGGTACCGGGAGGTGCCTGCCGGGGTCACCGCGCGGTGACGCGGCCCGCTGCCCCCAGGTGTGCCGCCCTTTCTGCTGCGCGTGTCCCACAGCGGCGGATCCATGTCTTTCCTTGTAAGTAAACCCGAGCGCATTAGGGTGAGTGTTGAAGACCTTCCAGCTTCCCTCGTGTCTCGGTAGAACGGGTCTGGCGCTTGCGCAGGGTGGCCGGGCCTGGAGAGCACCAGAAGGGCACAGGACAATGATTATGGGGTGATGACAGGACACGGGTCGGTGTGCAGCCAGCGCCGCTTAAAAACCCTGCATAAAGCCTTTATTGCTCACACATGCACCTGGATCTCCTTGGGTGCGGTGCAGAGGGGCTCTCATGGGCTTTGCAGAGAAGAAAAAGGGCCAGAATGCTGCTTATTTTCAGTTGTTCTTTAAGAAGTAGCCTCCTCACCCGTGTCACAGTTTATGGGGTGTTTTTTCCTTCACTTTGCTTGCAAAGCTAAACAAAACAGTTTTGTTTGATTCTGCTCTTCTAAATGAGGGAGTTTGCAGCAGCAGAACCACTTCTAATGCTTTCAAATGGTATTTATTCTTGCACACAAGTTTTGAGTCCTCATCACCTCAAGACTCATTGGTGCTTTCTAGGGCCGGCTTCCATCAGCTGTTAATTAAACTGCTTTGCTAAGTAGCAAATTCTGCCATGGGAGTGTTTGTGATTGATAATTTAACTTCGTGATCAGCACTGCAAGCTTAAAATCTGTTCTGTCGTAGCCCATGTGTATATATGTATATCATTTGAACTGCAGTATTAGAAGCAGCACAAACACTCCTCTGCACAACCTAATGCTTGCTGTGAATTTCAAACATGAATTCTGGAAGAGAACAACAGCTTTAGGGTATTTATGCTCTAATTTTGCATTCAGTCAAAAGATACATAACCAAAATATTTGAATTCTCAAGGATACCACCTCCTTGTAAACAGTGAAAGCATTTTTTAAACTATTGCACCTAAAAAGCCAACTTTTATTTGGCTGCATGAGGGAGTTGTTGCATCCTGATTATTTTTGCTGTATGTGCATGTATGAAAACTTGTTTGCATGAATTAAATTATATTAACTTTATTGCAAATGCATGTTGATTGGGAGTAACAGCAGCACCTGTGTGGGTGCTGGGTGCATGTCACTGGCCCAAAAAGGGAATATCCTTGCCCAAAATAAGGATGTCACTGGTGATGCAGCAGAGCAATTTCAGACCACAGTAGAATCACTGAAGTTTGGGGTTTTTTTTCCTTGTGGGGAAGGGGAAAAGAAACTTTTCTCTGGATGGAATAATTGATTATGTGGAGAATTTTTATTTCTTTCAGCGGTGGGTGTCTGAGAAGTTCATTGTTGAGGGATTAAGAGAGTTCGAGCTGTTCGGGGGTAAGTTCTCCTCTTGTTAAATGACATTGCTAGAATTGTTTTATTTTAGCTGTAAAGCTTGGTACTTTGGTAGTAAAGATGTATCTTATCACTAAAAGAGATGATTACATCTCATTGTAAATCCAGGTATTCAAGCTGTCCAAGCCCAGAAATTTAACATGGAAGTGTCCAAGATGTAGCAAGTTATTTGGAAATCTTTTCAGATTGATAACAGTTCTAAAATAGTTCTGTATTACTTGGCACGACCACTTTTTTTTTTCGTATGCAAAAGATGGATTTGGGGTTTGGGAAGGTTCACTATAGTGTTCTGAGTAAAATGGATTTTGAAATTGCTGATGGCTCCCCAGGAGCAGGAGCTGACAGGTTTGTGCTCTGCTTCTGCATGACAAACAGAGTTGCCCACTAGGATCCAGAATTCCTGATCAATGACATGGAAAACAAACAGAGCATAGGAAATAGGTCTAGATTTTGAGCTTCCAGGTGGAGTAAAGGAATTTTTAATTACTTTAAATAATATTAGGTAATTTCTTCTGTATGTAAAAGTCATCTTTAAATGTGTTTATAATCATAGAATTGTTTGGGTTGGAAAGGACCTTTAAAGATCACCAAGTCCTACCCCCCTGCAATGAGCAGGAACATGACAGAAGGCTAATATTTAGAGTAATAGTAAGAAGAATTTGTCACCTTTTATTTATGTCAAATATACAAACAGTAGCACTGTGTGAATCTCTTTGATCCTGTATATGCACTGCAGTATGACTAGTGCTGCAATTCTGCATGCAAATTAAATGTCTTTCTATAAAACAAAAAATCATGTATATTTCATATTGAAAAGGGTCATCCAGGGTGATTTAATTAGTTTTCCAGCTATATTTTAATGGGTATCTGTTGAACACAACATGGTGAACAATTAATTTCTTTACTCCAGAGCAGCCTCCGGGTGACTCTCGGAGAAAAGTAAGTGACTCGTGCAGGCTGTGGTGCTGTGGTTCATTGCATGGAGAGTATTCCTTGTGGAAGTTTGATTTTTCTTTTTATCTTAGTTATATATCTCATCTCTATATTTAGCTCTACAAGTGTGGAAACAGGTTTCACCCTGGAGTGGAGATTTTGGTGTGTGGTTTATATGTGATAACTCAAAAATTTAAACTTAATCTCTTGGATTTCTATTTGTTTGTCATTCTCCTCCCCACAGCCCATCAAGGGTCTCTTTTAGAAAGTGATTTAGTTCAGATCCTTCAGAGAAGGAAGGAAGAGTTTAGTTTTATGAAGAGTGTTTGTTCTGCAGGCCCCTGCTCACTGTCTGGTTCATAATGAGCATGTAACACATAAAATATCACAGTTAACAATGGAGTATCTTAATCTAAATGATTCCCCACTTCCCCACACCACAGGTATGCAGGTGTTGCTGTAGTTTAAGCTAATTACAAACACAAATTAAGTGTGATTTGATCATAACTGTGTCAGTTCAAGCTGCTTATAATTGATTTTTGTGCCAGTGTCTGTAATTTACTGGCACAAACAAAGCTCAAAATAGGAGATGTATATGGAATGTTTTATATAAAATTGAGTAAATTCACACCTTTTTTAAAATTGCTGAGTGTTAGACATACTTGGCAGGAAGCAAATAGAGATTAGCATCTGTTTTGGTTTTTTCAAGGGTTTTCTTGGGATTTAGACACATGCTGATTCTCATTTTGATCTTTTTACATCGAAATAAAAGCTTTTTTTTCCACCAGGGCTGTAGAGAAAGGTACATAATTTGGGGAGGAGGGTAGGAGGAATTTTTTTTTTTTGTTTATGTTGTAGTGAGGAAGGGAGTGAGGCAGTGGAGGGGAAGACAGCAGAAAAAAACCAATTTTCCCTCTTAACTCAGATGAATGTCATTTGGCAAATGCAGATCCTTGCAAGCATCACATAAGTGATTGTGTTATGGCATTTATACCATTAGTTGCCTTTCAGAGATTAATTTCCTTTAAATCAATCTCAAATTAAACTGGACTCCCAAGCCAAAAGCCAGCTCTAAATGAATGTCATGCCATAAAATTGGTCATATGTGACTTCATTTTGCAGCTGCTTTTGACCATACACCAAAAATTGTCCTGTGTGAAACCACTGAGGAGCTTTTTTGCAGTACCTCATAAATGACATTTCAGTTTAACTTTCTTTTTTCAAACTGTTGTATGATGTTGATAAATTTCTGGTTGAGCTCCTTTTGCATTAACTCTGTTATTGGTCACTGCTAACATGAGGAGAGGTGAGTGAAGACCTCAAACTGGAAGACTTTTCAATAGGGAATTCACAGTATTTTTCCATTACTGCACAGCCTACACCATTAATAAGATTAAATTGATTTAATTGTTTGCATCTGTTTGTTGGCTTATGCTCTACCTGGAGTGGACTTTAATAAAGCAAACCACTTACTTGTTGCTCAGTGTCTCACCAGCTGTCACTGCTCCATGACTGCTTCCCAGCCTCCTGCTTCCATCTCCTTGCTGTGCCTTTCTGCTTCAGAGGTTTCTTTCTGCCTGTGTGTCTCTCCTGGCAATCTTGCTCTTGACAGGACTGTGAAGTTGCTGAAAGAAGTAATGAATGATAAAGCTGAGATCAGAATGGACAGGCCTCTTGTGCAGGAGTTTGAAATCCTGAGTGGAAAGTTGCTGCCTGTTCTGAGCCAAGAAACAGCCCTGTAGTGTTCACTAAAAGAAAGGATCTGGGAATGCTGCTCCCAGGGGCTTTAGCTGTGCTGAAATGGGACTGAGTTGTTTGTGCTGAAATTATACTAAAGCACCACAAATCTTAATTTTTGCCTTCTCCCTTAATGGAAAATGCACCTATTTCAAAGGTAGGCAGGTGCTCTTCAAAGCCAGTTGAAAAGGTGGAAGTTGGGAGGTGTGGTTCTGATTTGCTCCCAAAGTACACGTAGGCACCCAGAGGTAATTTACAGCAAACTCCTGTCTGTGCTCTTTGCACTGCCTTTACCCTGGGCTGAGGGTAGAACAGCAAGTTCTTGTTTTTCAGCTGTCACTGTGCTGTTTCCAGCTTTCAGTGATGGAAATAAAGAACAGAGTCTGCTGTCATGGTAGGAAAAGCCACAAACTTTTTCTGCTTCATGTACCATGAGAAAGGTCTGATAAAGGGCATTTGCAGTTAATGAAGAATGAGGTGGAAAAATTGAGCTGGTGTTCCAAACGCCAGGAGGAGTTAATGTGCTGGAAATTGGAGATAACTAAAGACAGTTTTAGATACCACATAAATTTTAATCCCCTTTAGGTCGCTCTCCTTGTGACTTTGGACATTTGAAGGAGTTGGAAGGTATAAAAACTTGAAAGAACATTGAAGTTTATCATCTGCAAAATCCTGCAGGAAGGATTTCAGTGTATGTAAATAAGGCAGAAGGCTTTGTGTCAGATGGGGTGAGGGAAAGCTGACAGGCTTGGGAATGCTGCTTCCCTCTGTGGTCTGGGGATGCTTTTTTCCCCTTTTTTTTAATTCAGAAGCACTTATGCTTTGCAGTTTTTTGCTTTCATTTGGAGCTTCTCTTTTCATGTGTGTCTGATTTTGTTCATCACTTGTACCATTCAGCTAAGCAGCTTCAGCTGTGCTGGGCTTATCCCAGGTGAGCAGCTGAAAACCAGGAGCCCAGCAGGAGCACCAACTGTTACAATGCAGAGAAGGGCTAAGAACAGCTTCCCTCTGGTCAGGCAACAGCGTGGTGGCACAAGAGTTTGTAATTATAAGAGAAAGGCAGCTACTGTTAAGCAGAGTTTAGGCTGTCCTGGGGAATAATAATTGGCTTTATCCAAATATTCCTGAATAAATTCTTGCTTACAGTGATTAACAATCTACTTGTTACGTGTTTTGTAACACAGATGTCTGGATCTTCTGAAATGAGGCATCTCATGAGTTTCAATTGATAAATGACTATTAAAAATTATTTTGACAGCAACTAGATCCTCTTCTCTATTCATATTATTTTGAAGTGTATGATAATATGAGGGGCAGATGATTTTTCCAGCAGCTGATCTTTATTTCCTTTGACCTGACTTCATTTTTTTTTCCCTCAGACAAATGAGGCGAGCTCCGAGTCGATAGCTTCTTCCCCTAAAAGGGACACCATGAGCAACTTCCTGCCAGACAGCAGCTGCTATGAGTTGCTCACTATCATAGGTAATTCTTGAGGGCTGGGGGATCAGAGTCTGCATTTGTAAAGAAAATAATTTCTGCAGATTTCTCCTTTTCTTGATTGGTTGCTTATTTTTGATACTGGGTGTCTGCATCTTTGATTTTAAAATCATTTGAATAAAAAATGAGATGCCAGTCCTAAAGGTTTACACCTGAGAGGGACATGTAGTGGGTCAGTGATGCTGGGGCTGCAGTGCAGTCAGCAGAAGCAGCCTGAAACCTGTCCTTGGTGCTTCTAATCACTGTTCTTGCCTCACTCCTGAATTTGAAGGACAGGATAATTCTACTGGTTAGGAGGATTCCTCTCAGTGGGATACATGCCAAAGAAGGTGATATCTGATAGAACAGTTACTCTTTTTTACAAGGCCAAAAGTAGTTTCAGTGAGTGAGGGTAAGCACTGAGTTCTCTCAGTGCTTCCAAAAGCATTACTGAAGCTTTCATGCTTTCTCTTTCAGGCAGAGGCTTTGAAGACTTGATGGTTGTGAACCTGGCCAGGTATAAACCCACAGGAGAGTATGTCACAGTCAGAAGAGTGAACCTGGAGGCCTGCACAAATGAAATGGTCACATTCTTGCAGGTAATGCCACTCATCATGCAAGCTTGGAAGAGGACAGACAGCAAGAGCAGTGCCTATCAATACTGCAGTCATGTTTCTGCATTTACTAAATTTAATCAAAATCTCTTTTATTTTAGGGGGAACTTCATGTTTCCAAGCTCTTTAACCACCCTAACATTGTGCCATACAAAGCCACTTTTGTAGCTGACAATGAGCTGTGGGTAGTGACTTCTTTCATGGCCTATGGTGAGTGGAGAGGGGGTACCTTTTTCTGACCCTCATGTTCTGTGAAATGAAATTGAAGAGCTGAAGTGTCCTTGGGGCTTTTGTTCTGACAGCTGGTGTTTTGTTTCTCTCTAGGTTCTGCAAAAGATTTAATCTGTACCCATTTTACAGATGGGATGACTGAACTGGCCATTGCTTACATTCTCCAAGGGGTCTTGAAAGCACTTGACTACATCCACCATATGGGCTATGTGCATAGGTATTGAAAAATACATTGGTCATTTTCCTTCTGGTGAAGTTCTTGGAAATAATCCTTAGAGTAGAGCAGAGGATGAATCAGGAGACACAGAACAACATTAAGTTTTGTATTACTTTGCTGTTAGAGCAAATCAGTTTGATACTCACGGGAAGTGACATCACTGATCTTACTAAGCTGCATGAAGGTGTTGTTGTGAAGCAAACTTATCCCAAAGACCACTGTGTATCTAAAATCACAATCCATAACATTTAGTCCTGCACTTCTCCTTGCCACAGAAACATTCTTTGTGAACTTGCAAAGGTGATGAATAGAATCCTGTTAATTGATTTTGCCCAGCATCCAAATATGGTTATTAGGAGTCTCAGCCTCCTGGTAGGAAGCTGATTGGGTATTGTCCTGTGCATTGAGCTGTTTAGTAAAGGCCAGGGAACCTGACTGTTTTCCCCCTTCTCCCCAGGAGTGTTAAAGCCAGCCACATCCTGATCTCTGTGGATGGGAAGGTTTACCTGTCCGGCCTGCGGAGTAACCTGAGTATGATCAACCACGGGCAGCGACTCAAAGTTGTCCACGACTTCCCCAAATACAGCATCAAAGTGCTGCCCTGGCTCAGTCCTGAGGTTTTGCAGCAGGTGTGTCTAAAAGAAGCTGCTTGTGTTTAGTGATGTGTTGTATCTGTATAATATTGTGAGCTCTTAGGGCAAGTTGAAGGGGTGTAGGGTGGGAGACATGAGAGAACCTGCAGAGTTGCTTTCTTGTGATGAGCTCTAGTCCTTTTTTCTCTTCTTTTTATCTTAAAACCAGTGACCCCTAGCAAGGGGAAGGGTACATGAATGCAAGGAAAAAGAAGGGGAGAAGCTAAAGGAAACAGATTTGGGGTGAATGCAGGGCAAGTGGGTAGAATTTGTTCTAGTTGACTCAACAGTTTATTGTAGGCATCTTTAGAGGTTGTCTCATTACCAAAGTGTTACATCAGATGCAAGTTACCCAGGGCAGATGCCATTCCTACAGGCTGGCTGATTTCACTTACATAAACGTTGCACTTAACTGTGTGTTTTAACAAACCAAAAAACCCTCACCACAATAAACCAGTGTATCTGTGGCTTGTGCTGTTCCTGTTCTAACCATCTGGGTTTGTTGACTTGCAGTTGAAATCATGGGTAATGCCCATTCAATCACATCCAAGTCCCTGATGCTAATTTTTCTTTTCATTTTCATGTAGAATCTGCAGGGTTACGATGCAAAATCTGACATTTACAGCGTGGGGATAACGGCCTGTGAGCTGGCAAATGGACACGTCCCATTTAAAGACATGCCTTCTACTCAGGTAAGGTTTGCAAGCTCCTTTCTCATCCTTCATCCTGGCACCTGGAACTGCTTTCCTGCTCTGGGATGTGAGCACAGGAGGGTGTCCTGCCTGCGTGAATGGGAAACATTAACTGTGCTGTTGGTTGTGCCCCTGCTCTTCCAGATGCTCTTGGAAAAGCTGAATGGAACTGTTCCCTGCCTGCTGGACACCACCACAATTCCTGCTGACGAGCTGACCATGAAGACGTCGCGCTCGAGCGCAAACTACGGGGTGGGGGAGAGCATGGCCACGAGCAGCACGCGCGCGGCCAACGGGGAGCCAGCCCTGCACCCCTACCTGCGCACCTTCTCCACCTACTTCCACAACTTCGTGGAGCAGTGCCTGCAGAGGAACCCCGACTTCAGGTAAAGCCAGGTGAAAGCTGCTCTCCCACCTGTGCTGTTCTGGGGCTGGTTATCTGTGGCAGTTAGCAGATACTGTTTACAGTTTTCTTTCCAAAAATGTAGTGGAGTGGGGATGTGCCCCATCTGTTGAGGAGAGCAGTCCAAGTGTGTAGAGTGAGCAGTGCTAACACTTTGAGCACTTCCTGTATGAGAGCCTGAGGAATTCCTTTGCAGCCTTCCTTGGGGGTGAGTGGTGCTGCACATCAGGAAAGGAAACAACCTGTGGGACCGTGTTTACCCAGTTCCCATCACTGCAAATGGCTGCTCTTCAGCCAGCAGAGAGCAATGATGGGAGGTGACCAAAGCTGCATTTTGATTTGTAGTGAGGGCAGTCTGTAGCCATGACAGACTTTTTAGGGGTTCCCCACTGCTCAGTACTGTCCTTGGCCAGATGTAAGGGGTGCAAGTATGTAACTTAAAGGTTAGAATAAGGATGTTGAACATTTGGTATAAAATATTACATGGTTGTAAATGCTTAATAAGCAGTGCTACTGCTGAAAATACAGACATACCCAACAGCTGAGAAATGGGAGAGGCAGGAAGGACCCTGGTCTTTTCTTATTCCCACTATCCAACTTCAAGCACTGACTCATTTTCTTGTGTTCTTCCCTCTTTCTACCTCCCTTCCACAGGCCAAGCGCAGGTACTCTGCTCAGTCACCCCTTTTTTAAGCAGGTAAGGAATGATTTATCTACAGGTAAAGCGCAGTGCTTTGCTTTGCCTTGCTGTGAGGGTGGGGATGTTGAGTTGCTGAATTTTCTGTGATTGGGAAGATCAAGTCAGTTTTTTGACTATTTGTAGTGCAGTGTGGTGATCATCACATCTTCTGGGGAGGTGCTTAGGCTGTTGTTGAAGCATCTCTTATCTAAGAGAGGTTTTAAATCTGCCTGTTCCGGGAGCCACAACAGCTCTTCCCCTGCAGGCTGCTGAGTTCTGGGGCGAGGCAGCTCTAACCTGCTCCTTAAGGAGACCAAAGGGGGCCCTGTGTGTTTCCTGCCTGCTCTTTCTGCCTGCAGTGCTGGGTGTGGAGCAGCACCTGAGCAGCCCCGTGTGCTCATTGTGTCCTTCCTGTGCAGATCAAGCGCCGTGCTTCCGAAGCACTCCCTGAACTCCTGCGCCCTGTCACCCCCATCACCAACTTGGAAGGGACACTGCCCCAGGATCCCAGTGGCATTTTTGGGTTGGTATCAAATCTGGAGCAGCTGGATGTGGATGACTGGGAATTCTAGAAAAATAGGGACTACACTGAGGAGCTTTCTGGACATTGTAATTTATTGGTCCTGTTTATAAAAGCTGATGAATGTTACAGAAGAGTTTACAGGTCCTTGGGAAGGAACTTCAACTGCCCGTTTACTTAAGAAGTAGCCTGGATACAAATGGACAGACCTGAGCTGGAAAAGGATCAACCCAAGGAACTGTGGAGTATTCCAGAAGGTGCAGTGCCCAGAGCCCCATTCTTCCAGCTGAGCTCTGGTAGAGCACTCGAGGGTGTTGAGTGAGTCTGTGTAGTTATGGTCTCTATTTATGTGTTTCTAAAAATCATTGGCTTCCTCACAGTTGAGGCTGCATGTCCCTGCCCTCTTTGGTTCTTTCTCTTTTAAGGGTGCCTTAGACTTGAGGGGAAGTGGGCAGCTTTTAGTTTTGGGCATTCTCTTAGAACTAGTCAAGTTCCTGTAACAGTGTTGTCACAGGGCAAGTTTTAAGGGGGAAAAAAAAGGGATTATATTCTTAGTTACTGCTTTGTGATGAAAAATGGGAGATCAAAGACAAGCTGATGCTATTCCAGACACTCCTGCTGCACTGGGCATTCCTCTGCAGCACTGGATTCTTCCAGTCTGGAGAGGGCTTTTGGAGACTTCTCACTCGATGCTGAGCACTCTGAACTCCAGGTCAGACAGGGCCTTCCAGCCTCCCCCCAGCTTCCTGGGTCACCAGAGCAGTGTGGGTGCCTGGACAACGTACCAGCTCTTTTATCCCCTTCCAGTTGAACTTCGTGTTAGCTGGGCTGGTTTCACAGCATGAAACACTCTTACCTGCCTGTTCTCAGTGACTTACCCCAGCACAGAGGAAAAGGAAATTGATTTTCATGCTGATCCTCTTGCTCACAATCCTGTACAGAATTGAACTTTAACCTTTCCATGACCATTGCTGTTCTGCCTTCCCTCACTGACTGACAGGTAAAAGCTGCTCACGTGGCTCCCTGTGATCCATGGCTGTGTGACTCTGCCCTGCTGCTGTGGCAGCTCTCCCCCATTCCGTGGTGTTTGGTTTGTTTGGAGGTGTATTTAAGGCTTTTAGTTTGACGTTTTTTCCATGGACCGTGGTGCTGAGGGTCATCTGCTCTTTACTGAAGCACTGAGAATCCTTGTAATAGATGCAGTTGATGGGAGTAGTGGTGCTGGCAACAGGTCCTTCTTGTGTTTATTAACTGTACTTGAACCCAGATAAAGTTTGTTACTCTAGTTTTTTTTCCAAAACAAATAAAATATTTCTGAAGTTTTTTTTTTAAGTCTGCTGTTTGTGCAGGATGATGGAGTGAATCACAGAGGGTGACAGGCTGGCTGTGCATGCTTGCTTTTACCTTTGTTTCATACAGCTCACCAGTTTATGGCAGCTGCCTTCCTGCTTCATAAATGTACTTCAACTAAAGCAACAAGCTGCAAACACCTCCCCTTGCTCTTTTCTCAAAGTTTCAGTAAAATTCTCCCAGATGCAGGGGTGTTTGTTAAGGCCAGGCCCAGTTGTACTTCCTCCCTATGATCAGGTTAGGCTCCTGATTTAATCTTACTGTTAGTAAGAAGATATTAATTTCCTGGCTTATTATGAAGTCTTAGAAACAGGGCTGATTCAAAAGGTGTGTAGCCCACTGAAGTTCTGTCCTTACCTTGAGTTCTAGGAACCAAGAGAGGAGGGAAAAGTGCTGGAGCACTGCAGTTACTGCCCAGTAACTGCAGTGCTCCAGCCTGCTTTCCCATGAATTAGCATTTTTAGGGTGAAGGATGAACTTAATGCAAGCTCATATTTCTCATTCCTGCCCATGCCTCCAGTTTGCTCCATGCTCAGATATTAGGGGCTTAAATTAACTTTGTTCCCTGCTTGCACAGCAGCAGGATCCGTGCACAGTCACCGCGGGCAGAAGGCAGCAATTACGAAGTAACTGAACACTCACCCTCCTTCCCCAGCTGCACTGGGGGTAGCAGATGGCTCACTCAGCCCTTGAGTCTCACCCCTCCTGCCTTGTGCCCCCACAGGGCAGCAAAGACACAGGTGGACATGCTTCAGTAGCTGCTGGTTGGATACAGAACCCCTGGCTACAGCTGGTAGCTTTTTTTTCTCCTACAAAAGCTTTATTCAGTTATGTACAAAATGTGTTCTGCTACTGTGGATCCTCTTCATGGTCTGACTGTTGCTCCTCTTCTTCCTCCCCTTTGTGTTTTTCCAGTTTTGCCATGAGCTCTGAAAAACAGAATAGGCACGATGAGGCTCCAGGTGCAGGGGCTGCCCCAGCCCAGAGCCAGGGGCCCAGGGCAGCTACCAAAACTCCCCTGCCTACAGAGGCTCAGCTTGGAGCCAGCCCTTTTGCTGAGTCCAGGCAGGAGCTGTTAGAGTCTCTCCCTCAGTGCATTACTGACCATACAAGCTGCTGCCTCTACTCCCATGGCACAAGGCCCTTCCCTCTCCACTCTCTCCCCGGGTTCCCCCCTGGGCAAGCACAGATGTTCATGCTGCATCCATCACTCAATATTTCCTGACACTAACGGAGCTCCACTGGCAGCCAAGAACTGAACTAGAGCTCAGGGCCAGGCCCAGCAGCAGGAGGATGCAGCAGGAGCTGGTGCCCAGTACCTTTTGCAGGGTTGAAGACCCCGTTGGTTTGCTTGTCGCAGACGTAGCAGCGCTGGGATTTGCGGTAGTGCTGCAGGGCACAGCTCTCACAGAAGTAGTGCCGACACCTGTATGGGGACACAGAGGTCATTGCAAGTGCCCAGACACAACCACTGTGTCAGAAACTACTGACTGCTGGTCACAGCAACAGCAAGGCTGAGAATGACCTCCATGATTGAGTCCAACCTTTGACCAATCCCCACCTTGTCACCCAAACCAGAGCACTGAGTGCCATGTCCAGTTCATTGTTCCCCAGGGATGGGGACTCTACCAGCTGCCTGGGCAGCCCCTTCCACTGCCTGACAGCTCTCTCCATGGTCCCCAAGGGAGGCAAAAGTGCACAGCTTCCTCTGCACCCCTGTCCCCATGGAAGGTGTTTCAGCATCGCTTCACTGATGTGCAGTGACAGCACAGAGCCACCAGTGAGCTCTTCCAGACACAGGACAGTGATCAGAGTGAGAAAGGGCTGTCCTCAGCCTCCTCCTCATCCTTCCCAAGCTCTCAGCTTCCCCATGCTCACATTTCTCTGCTCAGCCACTGCAGCTGCCATTCAGTGTCCAGGAGGAATGATGGCATAAAAACTAAATCTCAGGGTTAAGGGGGAAACATGAGGTAGTGAGGCAGCATTTGTGGAAATTTAAAAAGTGCCTGAGTAAGTGCTTGAGATACCTTCCAAGGGGATGCTCCAGATGCAGCTATGAGACTCCCTGGCTCTCACAGGATTCCCCCACCCACCAGAAAGCCAGGGCAGACAACAAGCAGGTTCCACCCACAGCCTGTGGGCTGGGTTTGTCTTTGCCTCAATACTGAATGAATGACTCGTGAGCTGGATCGACAGCACACGTGGCTGCTCATGCCAAACAACCACTTACTTGGTGACCACAGGGTTCTTGAAGGAACCTCTGCAAATGAAGCATTTGAAAGGCATGTCCTCCTCATCACTGCTCACCTCGTAGTTTTCATCGTCTGCAGAAGAGAAAGTGGAGTGAGAGAAGAGGCCAGCCCAGCCCATGTGTGGCACCAAATAATAAATAAGGGGAGAGCACAGCAGGTGGGATTCAATCTCTGCTGGAAACAATGGAGCTCTGGCATCTGGGTGTTGCTGATGTCAGTAACACGTGTGGGACTGTGCTATAATTAGGGCTAATGAGCCAGCAGGCCTGTTGCTCATCTCAGGAGAAAATTCTTTTCTACTTCACCCACTCACTGCTATAAAGAGAAACATCCTCCAGCCCCCTCCTGTTTCTTAAGACTTTCTTCCAAACCAGCTGCCACCAAGTTCTGGCTCCACCTGAGCAGAGAATAGCCCCCATTTCCACAGCACTGCTTGGGTCTTGGGCCACAGCTCCGGACACTGAGTGACAATGACATCCCACCTCCTGGACATCAGGGGGACAGATGGCCCCACCTCCCCAGCTCCACACAGCTCGCTGCTGGGACCCACACAGCAGTGCTCTCCTTCACAGAGAACCAGGGGTTAACTGAAAGCAGCAGCTCTGCCCAGCACTGTGGTGGTTCCTGGCCCTCAGCCTGCCCTGCAGCAGAGCCCTGTGGGGCAGAGGGGCCGTACCGTTGACGCCGTAGCGGCCCTCGTCCAGCTCCCGTTCGATCTGCCAGCCGTGCTTGTAGTCCGAGCGGTCGTGCAGGAACTTGCAGCTGTCTGAGCAGCACAAAGAAAGAGGAAATAAGAGACAGCTGCAAGGGCAGAGTGTTACCAGGACACCTAATTCCAGGGCAGCCTGAGCTTTGCCCAGCAGGAGAACTAAGCAGCAGCACTAAGCTCCTGGAGCAGGTACAGGATCCCACAGTGCTGACAGGCTGTGAGTACCATCCTCTCTGTGCCACAGGGACAGTTCCAGCAGTTATGCATGTGGGAAGTGGGATAAGGAACAGGAAAACCCATCCCTCACATGGTCTCAGTACACACAACACCTGTAAGAATGTGGGTCACTGGAACATCCCAGGGGTCCCTTCCAGGACTCCTATAACCACTAATTAGAGGCGCTGGCTTTCAGAAGGGATGGCACAAATGACAGGCTTACATAGACAGCTCTGCACAGAAGGGTCTGTGACTCAGCAGCCCAAACAGGGGGTCAGAGCTGGATGGAGCCCCTGGCAGGGCTGGTGCTCAGCTGCAGGCACGAGGCACTCACCCCCGAAGCCGCAGAAGCCGGTCTCTTTGTAGTCCTTGCAGATGTCGGGCTGGTAGTCCCAGCGCACCGTGGCCCGCAGGTTCCCCGGAGCACGGATGGGGCCTTTCCTGAAGGGGGAAAGAGGCTCAGCCCGGCTGCAAAGGGGCCCAGGAGCAGGGCCCTGGCCAGGACCAGACACCACACTGCTCAGGCAGAAAGTGGCAGTGACAGCAGAGTTGCAGCCCCAAACGCTGCCTTTGGGATGGTGCCTGAGCTCCTCTGTGGTCACAGACCCCGAGGCTCATCCCAACCCACCTCACCATTCCTGAGGAGGCATTTCCCATCGATGTGTCCTTGGGCTTCACATACTTCTGGTAGTTGTTAATGCCACGGTAAATTTTATCATCTTCCTTTCCTCTCAGCTCCTAGGACAGCAAGAAGAGGTGATTAAGGATCAGGAGAGCTTCATGACATGAATTAATTGCCACCACTCTGACACCAATCTTCCTTTCCACCCTGCCTTCCTTAACACCAAGATGCCATTAAAGCCACAGAACTTTCCTATTTGCTAAGGTTACACTCCTGGCTTCTTGAACTTCTAGGGAAGATGAGACTCTAACTCTTCTTGGTGTGCAGAAGGGGATGAGCAAAGCACAGGCTCTCCTGCTGCAGAGCACCAGTTCCTAAGGAGCAAGGCTGACTCACCTCCTGGATTTTCTGGCTGCGCTCAAAGATGGCCTGGGCATCCTTCTCCTTCTCTGTGTCCAGTTCATACACTGCTGTGGCTCCCATGTCTTCTGGGCCAACAGGTTTCTGAAAAGAAAGGAAAACTTGTGGCAAGAGTGGAGGGAATGCCTGGACAAGACAGAGAGCTCCTGTCTGCCTGAAGGGTTGTCACAGAGCAAGAACTGGACACATCTGCTTTATCCCTTGGCATTTGCTAGGGAGAATTCACCACAGGCTCCAGCCTGGTGTGTGCAGAGGCCAGAGTGCTAATTCCTCATGGCTCCCAAATTCTAGCCTGCAGTCAGAGAACACTTATTTTACTCCTTCACACTCAGCCCCAGCTCAGCTGGAAGCCCCACTCTGTTCACCCATGTCACCCAGTTCAGCTGGGTGTCAGTTCACCCAACACTTCAATCACAGGACCCTCTTGCCCACGCACAGGATGTTACTGAGCTTCTGACCCAGCTGGGGATGGCCAAAATTCAGTTTCAACACAGTGATCTGGTTTAGATTCCTCTTTAATGGACTGAACAGATACCTATTCCTGGCTTCTATCACATCTTTGAGAACAGCTGCACAGAAACCAGAGAATAATTATAGCCAGCCTCAATTAGATACAAATCCAACTCAGGTGCCAGAAGCTTGCAGAGTGCCAAAGCTGTCACCTCCTCCCATCCCGTCCCATTCTCTCCAGAAGGTTGGGCAAACCAAAAGCTGCCCCCCTTGGGAGCAGCCAAAGATGGTCTAACACTGAAAACACGGACCCAACAGTTGAGCAAACCTGACCCAACTGCTCCCTCTCCTGAAAAATCTGTGCAGTGTTGGGCCAGTCCAGTGGCATCCTGGAGTTTTAACTTCCACCTCTAAAAGGGAAAGGCCAACCTTTGATGGCCTCCTGTGGAGGGAGGGACTATCAGAGTAAACCCAGCACAAGGGGCTTGGCTATTAAGAGAGGACAGGGAGGTGCATTAATAAGAAAGAATGTCCAATCCCATGTTCAGAGTGGCAGATTCTGTCTGTGAGGACTGGGATCTCCAGCCCCAGCTGAGCTGACAGCCCAGGCCCCCTGCTGCCTGTCCTTACCGCCGACCTGGTGGATTTGTAGGTGACCCCGATCTCCTTGGCAGGATCCTCATCCTCGCTGCTGCTCGCTGCATACTCCGGCCTCTCCCTCGTGCAGCGCCTGGTCTGGGGGGACAGCAGGGACGGAGAGGAAAGGCTCCAGCGCTGTCCTGGCTGAGCCCGGCAGGCCCCGCAGGCAGCCCGGGGTGGAGCAGCCGCTCCCTCGGAGCTCCCTCACCTTCTGGATCATGGGGTTCGGGGTGTCCCGCCGCCGCTCCTTGCGCACCACGGTGCTGCCCTCCTCCCCGCTGCTCTCTGCGGGGAAAGGCCGGCGTGAGGGGCGCGGCCCAGGCCCGAGGCAGCTCCTGCCCCGGCGGGCTGGGACAGCCGGGGGGACCCAACCATCCCACCCTGGGAGCGCTGCCAAAGGCTCCCGGAGCAGCCTTGGGGCCCCGACCGCTCCCCGGGAGCCTGGGCAGTGTCCGACCACCTTCCAGGGGAAGAACCTTCTCCTCATATCCGGCCTAAATCCCTCGTGGCACAGCTGCAGGGTCCTTGAGCCCTCGGCCGGGGAAGGCGGCCAAGCCCCCGTGGGGGCAGCGCTGGGGGCGGCACCAGGCCCTCCCTCGCCTCCCCGCACCGCACCAGNCCCTGCGGGCGAGGAGGACTCAGCGTCCCGGGCGGGGCCGGGGGTCCCGGGGGGTTCCTCTGTCCCCTGAGCCCCCCGGAGCCAGCGCCGAGCCCCGCTCTCCGCACAGCGCACAGCCCCTGCCCTCTGCACAGCCCCTGCCCTCTCCTCTCCACACAGCCCACAGCCCCTGCCCTCTCCTCTCCGCACAGCCCACAGCCCCTGCCCTCTGCCCAGCCTCTGTTCTCTGCACAGCCCCTGCCCTCTCCTCTCCGCACAGCCCACAGCCCCTGCCCTCTGCACAGCCCCTGCCCTCTGCACAGCCCCTGTTCTCTGCACAGCCCCTGCCCTCTGCACAGCCCCTGCCCTCTGCACAGCCCTTGCTCTCTCCTCTCTGCACAGCCCCCCGGCTGCCTGTGGCTGTCCCACCACTGGCTCACATCTGGAGTAGAATTCCTCATTTATTTGCACTCGGTACAGCGAGCCTGTTCAGCTGAGATGCTCTTGGGAACGCAGAGTGACAGAGGTGATAAATCACACCATTGCTGTCTCCTTGTCTAGTAAACACTCCCGTGAATTCCTCAATCGTGTTTTTTGTACAGGGAATAAACTCTGGATTTCTGAAACCATCACAGGTCAGTTTTGCCCCTCTGGAGGATGAGGAGGGGGGAGCCCTGGAGTCCTCCTTTCCTGTTGCTGCCTGATAAGATCCTTCCTATGCAAGCAGTGGGTTGAGGTGTGGAAACGGGGCTTTTGCAGGCGCCGGAGGGATGGATCCTTTGGGATGCCACGGGATCCCTGACCGGGGTGGGTGAGTGCCACGCGGAGAGAGCCCAAGGCCGTGTCCAAAGCTTGGAGCGAAGCCAAGCTGCACACGCAGCTCAGGGGAGAGAGGCTGGGAGAGTTAATTACCAGGCGGTAATTGCAGCCCGTGCCGGAAAGCCGAGGGGTCGCTCCCGGGCCCGGCGCTGTCGGATCGGGGAGGCTGCGGGCGGGCAGGGAGAGCGAGCCGGGAGCCGAGGGAGCGGGGAAGGCGCGGGGTTAGAGGTTGGCTCCACACAAAGGAGCGAGCGGCTGGGAGCCGGTTCGGCGCCGGGAGCCAATCGCTGCTGCGGCCCCGCGATAAAAGGGCCCGGAGCCGGCGCGGGGAGCGCAGGAAGCGGCTCCGCTCCACGGCCGCGGCCTCTGGGCGGGACACGGGCGGCGGAGCCC
>WBNO01014245.1:225261-265667 GCA_013400575.1 Peucedramus taeniatus
GGAGATTCGGGGTCCGAGGGGCGCTGCTGGGCCGGGGCCGGGGATCGGGGCGAGCTCCCCGTGCCCGAGCGAGGCACGGCGGGGCGAGCAGGCCCGTATGGCCGGCTCCGCTCCGGGCTGCGGGTCTGGGGCGTATTTCGGGCTCACCGAGCTGCTCCCCGCTTGGGCTGCCGTTCCCCCTTTGTTGTGAGCTGCGGTACGCGCCGGAGGGCGGCCGCACAGATCCGTTACTGAGCCCATCAGAACGAGCAGAGACGGAAGAAAAACCTGTTAGATCCCGAGTGCCTTATCCCCCCTCGGTAATGCCTGCCAATTCCCCGTGTGTGTCTCCGACCGCCTCATCCAGCCCGCGTTAAACCTCTCCAGCGACAGCTCTTTCATCGCTTCCCTGGGGAGGCTGTTGCATGACTGTGAGATTTAATAGCAACAAACGCCCTGGGCTCTGACATAACCCTGAACAGCCAGGGATCTCCCAGGGCTTCACAAAGGAGAGCAGCTCTGCTTTCATCGAGGGGAGGGGGAAAAAAGGGAACGGAAAAAATGAAATTGTTTATCTACTGCCACCCAAAATTAGCAGCAGATTTAGGAACCAAGCTCTGGTCTCCCAAGTCCCAGTCTGTGCTGTAACTACTGTGTTTTGAGCCAGCCTGATCTGTCTAATCCCCTTGGATCACTTCAAACAAGCTAAGATACCTTGTAGATCATATTTATGATCAATTTTTTGCTGACTTTTTTAATGGTGTGGGTATCAGTTTTGAAAAAAGCTGATAATCCAGCCTTGAAAATTGGGCTTTGTCCACCAAAGACGCCGTGTGAGGGCTCTCACAGGGAAGACATCTGGTGCCTCAGCTGAGCTGTTGTGTGTTTAAGGCCAGGAGTAGCACATCCACAGCATTACTAATGTAGATCACAAAATAATTGCAGGGCAATCGACCAAGCTTAGTCTGAAACAACCCCAGTGTTAATGTCCTTTTTAAATGGGAGTCCTGCAAGAAGCGAATTCCCAGTTCCAAGCTGAGGGTCTGTCAGAACCAACCTCTCGGGCTTTGCAAAGTGGCTGATGCATCTTCATTCTTACACAGCTTCAAGCCGGGTTCCCAGGGGTGGAGCTGCCAGACCAGCTCACCTGTTTGCACCAGGCCACCACGGTGGCTGTGGCAACAGAGAGCCCACCATGAGAACAGTTCAAGCAATCTGCTTCTCCTGAATGTGGTTACTCTCTATGAATCCCACTGAGAGGCAAACACATGGTGGGAGAAGAGCTAAAGTCTAATGGCAAATGGATGTACATCTGTGCAGGAAACCAGGAGGGGATGTTTCCAGGTGGAGCATGGTTTATGGAAGAGATTAGGGAAGAGCTGACAGGGGCAGGGGAGCCATGAGCTCCTGTTTGCCTCTTGTGCTTGTTTGTAGCAGGTTGATATTGCACCTCATCAGTCCCTTCTGCAGGGCTTCCAAGGTTTCTCCCAGTGAAGCACTTCTGTCCAATGTCCAGCCTGAACCTCTCAACCTGCAGTGTTTGTCTGGCACTACTGGGAATTTGTCTCTGCTTGGAAAAGCCTCTTCTCATCCTCCTGGCAGGATTTCTGCTGTGCTTCTCTGCTCTATCTGAACTCCCAGCAAGACAGGAGTCAAGCAGAGACTCCCTTCAAATAATGATTTTTAATGGATGCCATTAAACACAGCCACAATCCCAGGAATAGGCTGCCTCCGTTTCTGCTTCTGGAAGGCAGGTGAATCCCAGGAGCATCCTTCTGGCCTCTGGGCCCTTCACTGAGAGGCAGGGCAGGGACCAGCCCAGTCCTCCAGGCCCTTCCAGAGCTGTGCACTTCCTCCTCAGGGCAGGCAGGGATCAAAGGGGAGAGGGGAGCGGGTGGGCAGGGGCTTCCCTCGGGCTCCCCCTCACTCCTGTGGGTCCCCCATTGTTGCCCTGACAAAAGCAGCCCTGTTCCTCCCCACAACTCTTCCTTTTTAGCATCCCTCAGCATTTGGGCTGCAGATTTCCTGCCCACTGGCAGCCTTTCAAGAGGCAGGACGTGGATGGAAAGGGGATTAGTGGAGCAGGCTGGTGGAAGGTGGCTCCTGGCCGTGGGGTGAGGCAGGGTCAGGCCCACTCCCAGGAATCTCCCCAGCAGGGAAGGGGTGTTCCCAGAAATGTCTGGATCCTCGTCCCTGAAATCCTCCACCCCGTGCCAAGCCAGCAGTGTCCTGCCCTGGGCCCCCAGTACCAGTGAGGTCAAGGGGTTGGCTCAAAGCCATACAAGAGCCAAGACCTGGAGCACAATTAGGGGATTCCACGCCTAAAGCAGGAGCTGTGGCCCCTGGGCTCGCTCCATCGTCCCTTCCCTGGCCCTGCTGTGCCTGTTGGATGCTGGTTTTGCACCACACTTGGTTTCATGGTGTGAGAGCCCCCGACTGCAGAAGCTGAGCCTTGGGAGCTGGGTGATTCCCAGGCTCTTCCAGCTCCTGTTCACCTCTTCCCCACACTGGCCAGCTGAGAGGGATGATGGCCATGGAGCTGGAGGGTCAGCTATGTGTGGGTTTCACTGATCCTGCCCAGGATCTCGTGGACATCCATCCCCACTAGCTCAGCCCATGATCTCCTGGCAGCCTCTCTGAGGTGCCTCCCCTGGCCGTGCCTGGGCACACTCCAGGTCCTCTGAGGAGGAGGAGGAAGGGGCCCGGATCCCCCAGCCGTGTTTGCCTTTGGGAGAGCCTCCTGCAGTGCAGCAGTGATCCCTGCAGTAAACAAACCCTTCCAGGGCTGCTAATGGGAACCATCTGGCAGAGAGGGGCCCCTCGCCCTCCACACTCACGCTCCTTCCCTGCTGGAACCTGCCAGGCTGGAAACCCACTGGGAACGGGCTGGATCTGCACTGGGGGCAGCCCTGCTGGCCCCCCTGGAGAAGGGATGGGGGAAAGGCTCCCTGCACCCATCCTGGCTGCAGGAAACGTGATCCTTCAGAGCCAGGCTGAGCTCGGGGATTGCCTCGAGGGGCCTCCCCACATGTTCCCTCTCCCTCCGTGTGCCCCAGGGTCAGGCAGGAAGGTGAGAGGGGACGCAGGAAGCTGCTAGGGGAAAGCTCTGTGGTAGAGCAGCACTGCCTCCCTCTCCTCAAACGCCTCCCTGCTTGGAGCCATCCAAGCTGCAAGGGGCAGGCTGGAGGGCAAAGGGGTCCTCACCTCATCCTGAGCCAAAAACTGCTGGCATGACCTGGAGGGGAGGACAGCCCTCACTCCTGCTCTTGCCAGGCTGTGCCAGGCTAAGGACTTTGGGGAGCAGCCTTAGGAACAGTCAGATCCAGCAATTACAGTGCCAGTCTCCTCTGAGGCTGTGTGGCTTTGCCCACTGCACCCCTCAGGGCCAGCGGGCCCTGAAGCTTCTGAGCCCTTGAGAGCTCTGTAACCTTGGTGTGGCAGCGTCCTGAGGCACTGCCCTGTCACCAGGCCCCTCTCCTGCACCTGCAGTGTGTCCTGGCACTGCCCTGTCACCAGGCCCCTCTCCTGGGGGCTGCAGTGTGTCCTGGCACTGCCCTGTCACCAGGCCCCTCTCCTGGGGGCTGCCTGGGCCCAGCCAGGCCTGTTCTCTGGGAAGAGCCATGACAGCAGCCGAGGGCTCCAAGATCCCCCCTGCAGTTTCTCTCCTGCTCTGGTTCCCTTATCTCCCCAGCACTCCCTTCCCCTTTGGGATTTCTGCTCCCTGCCTGCAGCAGGAAGGGCTCAGCAGCCCTGGGCCTGCAGCGAGGCCTCGCTGGGTCTGAGCACCGGGGCAGGGCTGGGGGACACACGGGGGGATGGCTGGGTGGGATTGAAGGGAGAGGGGGCATGAGGAGCAAGGGAACACGCAGTGGGTGGAAGGAATAATGCACTTATCAGAGACCCCGGAATGGTCTGGGATGAAGGGACCTTAAAGATGATCTCGTCCCCCCCTGCCATGTGCAGGGACAGCTTCCACTGGAGCTGGGGAAGGGCAGGAGGGGCTGTGGGGAGTCTGGAAAACCGAGGGAAAGAAGGAGGCTGGGCAGGGGAGGAAGAGGAGCTGCGAGGGAAGGGAATTTGGGGAGGATAAATATTTGTAAGGAAGGTGGTGAAGGTGAAGAGCAGGTGAAGAGGGGGAGGGTTGTGCATCTGTAAGAGGTGTGTGTGGAGCGGGGACACCAGGATTTCTGGGTCCCTCATGTTCCCTGCAGGGTCTGAGCTGGGCTGCAGGACCCGACAGACCCCGGAGGCACAAAGAGAAGGTCCTGTCCCAGGAATGGGGGCAGGGAGGGCTGTGGGGTTGGGCCCTGGCCCCCAGCAGATGCTGGGTTCAGCAGCAGCTGCCTGCGAGCAGGAAATAACAACCAAACCGCAGAGAGACAGGAAATGATTCTGATAGAGCAGGGGGCTAGGCCTCAGCTGGGGCTGGGGAACATTTGCAACCAGGGCTGTGCAGCCCCAGGGCTGTGAGGGGCACCCACCAAGTGCCCAGGACCCGGGGAAAAGGTCTCTCAACTCTGAAAGCAGGCACGGATTGTAGGTGCTGTGCCTGCTGTCAGCTGCTGGGGGTTTGGCAGCCAGAGAGCCCCTAAAACTCAGGACATGTCTGCAAATGTCCCTGTGAGGTGGGCATTGAGGAGATGCTCCTGCCCCGGGCCCTCCACCCTGACGTGTCTCTGCCCTGGGGCTTTCTCAGGGTCCGGCCCAGTCCCTGGCAGCAGGGAGGTTTCTGGGCTGGCAGTGTCAGGCCAAGGGGGTTCAGTAGGACAGGAAGGCAGCCCCAGGCAGAGGGAGGTGGTGGTTTTCTGGCCTCCAGCTCATCCCCATCATTGCAGAGCCACCCTTTCACCTCCTTTTCGCTGCTCTGCTCCTCTCTCAGCAGCGTTCACCCAACCCCACAGCTCTGTCCTCCCTATTCAAACCAGGGCTCATCTTTCACGGGTGTTTTGAAGATAAAGTGCGGTGGGGAAAACCCCTGAGGAGCTGTCAGTGCCTTTTTAGCTCTTTTTTACCGAAAGGGTGATTTGCAGTGCCGGTGTTTTTTCCTGTGCTGGTCCCAGCCCTGTCAGCCTCATCCTCCAGGCAGCCAGCACATCACACAGGGCTCGGCCTAAAGGCGCCGTGGGCTCCTCCAGGAGACAAAATCCCCATCACTTGCTCTGCTGAGCTGTGATCAGCGGGACTTTTCTGGGCTAAAATTAGAGTAAAAGCACAGCCCTTCCTGCAGCAGCACCAGTCCCTTGGTGGCTGCATTAGGGAAACACGGGGTGCTGGTTCTGCTGCCTGGGCCTGGGGCCAGCCTTGCTGCCAGTGGTCCTTGCCTGGCAGGTGGGTTTGGAGTAGAAGCCATCCCAGCACCCTCCAGCTGCTCTCACAGTGCTCCAGAGCTGCAGCCCCCCTCCAGTTCCCTGTGCCTCAGTCTCTGGGCTCCCTCAGAGCCCCGGCCCAGCGGGGCTGATCTGACCCTGAGGGAGCTCTGAGCACTCAGCAGCTCCTGCAGAGCTGTGGGGTTTGGTGACGAAACCAGCCCCACTCCTGATGACATTTCCTTTCCAGGTGTTGCAAGAGGTCTGTCTTGGACACTCTGCAGGAAACCTCGACCCACGGACCTCGAGCTCAGGCTCAAGCAGAGGGAGAAGGGAAAGGAGCCATGTTCCAGGCCGCGGGAGCCGCCAGCCCAGCCCCAGCTCATGTATGTGGCACCCTGGGCTTTTTACGGGGACTTGGGCTGGGTTTGGCTTCTGGGGGGGAGGGCTGTGCTCAGCTTTGTTCCTGACCCCGCGTTTGGGGTGATCTAAGGCACAGCCACAGCTGCTCCAAGACAGAGCTGGGGCCAGGAATGTTGGAATGTTCCAGCAGAAGGTGCTGTTTGCTGAGCACACTGCAGCCAGCCTCAGGCCCTGCTCCATCCAGGGCTCTCACCCCTCGAGCTGCTGCCTGTTTGTTTGTGTTTCCATGGCTTTCCGTGATCACAATTGAGAGCTTTCGAGCTGCCTAGGGCTGCAGTGATTGGAGATGGAAAAACATAAAGGTTCAAGAACATCTCCTGCTGGGACAGGATACGGCCCTTCCCGAGGGAAGATCCATCAGATATGGAATGGAGAGTGCCCGAGGCTGCCGAGAAGTGACAGCAGCTGGGATTGCTGCAGCCTTGGGAACGGATGTGGCAGCTCCAGAGAGGCAGCGTTTTCCTCAGCTCTGCTCAGCTGAGCCTGGAAACACCCATTAAACCCCAACCCCAGGGGCACCTGCGGCTCTTCTCCCAGTGCCAGGGGATGCAACTGGTTTTACACAGCCGGAGTTCCTTGCTGCCATGTCCCACTGTTGACTTTGGCTCCTGCCTCCAACCTCCTGGGACTGAGGAAAATCAGTCCCTGACCTCAGCCAGAGCAGCTGGGAAACGGCTGAGGAGGCAGCTCGGCCAGGGGAGAGCTTCCTGTGCCTCTCAGACAGACTTCCAAAAATACAAAGGAGAAGCGATGGGGAAGGACAAGGCAGGAGGAACAGGGGTGGGGATCAGCCTGGGGGCAGAGGAACTGGAAACAAAACCTCAGCCTCAAGAGGCTCCGGGACAGCGAGGGCACCCAGCTACGCCCAGGGGGAAGGGGCCACTGCCCCCTGAGCCCGGGCAAGGACCCAGGGCCAGCACTGCCCTGTGCACCTCCAGCAAGAGGAGTTAATTACCAGGATTAATTACCCTGCTCCAAGGGGCAGGAGCAGCATCTCAGAGCAGAGCTGCTGTGTGTAGCAGCATGGGCCACAGGTGATGGTTTGCAGGTGCAGGTCACAGAGTTTTGTCAGGGTCCTGTGCCAAGCTCTCATTTTACTTTCTCCTTCCCTTTTTAGGAGGCCAAAAGCAGCTCAGGAGGCAGCACAGTGCAGCGCTCCAAGGTACCTTTGTTTTTTCTACACCACAGAATCATCCCAGAATGGCCTGGGGTGGAAGGGACCTCAGAGCCCACCCAGAGCCACCCCTGCCATGGCAGGGACACCTCCCACTGTCCCAGGCTGCTCCAAGCCCTGTCCAGCCTGGCCTGGGACACTGCCAGGGATCCAGGGACAGCCACAGCTGCTCTGTGCCAGGGCCTCATCCTGCTGATTCTTGGCAAGGGTGGAAGGGCCAAAAGCCCTCGGGCCAAGCTCCAGGCCAGCCCAGCATCTGTGGAGTGGCCCAGGGAGGGTGAGGGAGATGGGGCTGCTTCTGCTCCCCAGTGCTCCAGGGAATGGAGGGTAGGGAAGAGGGCAGTGGAAGCATCCAGGGTGTCCCAAACTCATCCTCTGTCTCCCTTTGCTGTGCCCTTGGCCAGTCCTTCAGCCTGAAGGCGCAGGTGAAGGAGATGTGCACTGCCTGCCAGAAAACCGTGTACCCCATGGAGCGCCTGGTGGCCGATAAATTCGTCTTCCACAACTCCTGCTTCTGCTGCAAGCACTGCCACACCAAGCTCAGGTGAGCGGGGCTGTCCCTGTGGTGGGACAGGTGCCACCGCAGCTCTGCTGAGACCCTCCCAAATAGTGCCCCCTCCATCACAGCCCCTCGCCTGGCCAGTAGCCAGAGACCCCCAGCCCACCCATCACAGCAAACAAAGGTTTATCTGCACACCTGGGCCCAAGGCTCAGCTAAATCCTACCTGATATGGAAGGAGAGATGCTTCCCCTTGAGAGCAGCCCCAGGGGAACATGGCGCTGAGCCAGAGCCTCCTTCTAGGGGACTCAGAGCTGAGGCTGAGCTCCCCTGGGACCCCCCATCTCTGCTCACAGCAGCCCCAACAGCCTCTGCCTCTGCTGGCCCTAAGGGTCCCCTCCTGCACGGTGCCCCCTCTGCTGTCCCGGTGTCCCCAAGCCCCCCCAGTTTCCCCAGGCTGCAGCTCGGTGTCCCTGCCCATCTAACCCTGCCCTCCCTCCCCAGCCTGGGCAGCTACGCTGCGCTCCACGGGGAGTTCTACTGCAAGCCCCACTTCCAGCAGCTCTTCAAGAGCAAAGGCAACTACGACGAAGGCTTCGGGCGCAAGCAGCACAAGGAGCTGTGGGTGCACAAGGAGGTGGAGAGCGGGACCAAGACGGCGTGAGCGGGGCCAGCCCCGCCCCGGAGCCCCGCAGAGCCGGAGCCGGGCCGGGCTGACTGAGCTGATGCAGAGCAGGACCTGGGGCAGGGCAGAGGGGGAGCCCCCTTGGGAGGGTGCTCAGGGGAGCCCTGCAGGCTGTGAGGACAGGGCAGAGGTGACCAGGGCAGCCCCCAGAGCTGAAGCTCTCTCTCTGCAGGCTCCTCTCCCCAGTGAGATCAGAGCAGAAGCAATTGCCCCCCATGGGCCCCCCAGCCCTGTTGATCCATTCCAGGTCTGTCACCATGGCAAAGGGATGAGCTGGGGGCTTTCCCAGCTTGTGCAGAGCTCCCAGTTCTGCCACACCAGCCCTGCATTGCTGGGGCTCTGCCTAAGGAGGGTCCTTGGTTTACATCAGCTCAGTTCAGCTGGGATGGCTCAGCCTGGAGGATTTGAGTGTCTCTTTTTTATATTTGCCTTCCACTGGTACGTTCTGCGCTGGAGCCTCGCGGCAGCTTCACGTGCGCCTTTATTTTTGTAATACAAGGTTTCCCAGCCTTCCCTGTCTTGTCCTGTGTTCCCAGGGGCCTGGGGAGGTGGGAGTAGAGCTCAGGTCTGCCTTTTACTGCCCAGGCAGCATGGAAAGAGCTCGCGTCCATGCAGGGTCAAGGAAATATTCCTGGATAGCTGTGTGTGAGTGAGGCTGGGAGGGGAGGGGAGGGAGGGAAGGGAAAGAGGCAGCCCCCCTTCTTTGGGGAGCGCTCAGAGGAGTCCTGCACACCACGAGGACTAGGCAGAGGTGACCAGGGTGCAGGCCCCCCTGACCAGAAGCCCCCCTGGAGCCCCCAGCTTTTTGGGAACCGAACCAGGATTTCAAATTCCACATCAGTGTTGCCCTGTGAGCTGCACAGCCCAGCTGGAACCTTCCACCAGCTCCCAAATGGAGCCCAGACCACCCTCCAAAGGCATTCACCAGCCTGTGGATCCCCCAGGACTCGATCCACCCCTTTGCCCTGATTGTTACCTTATTGTCACACTCTCCCCTCCACATCAGTGGCCACCGCGCCCTGTCCCTCAGCCCCAAGGGTCCCACCTGTGCTTGGTTCATGTGCAGGGTTTCTGCTGGATCAGCTTTCCCCCCTCTTTTCTGATCTGTTCACATTTTACACTGACAAATATTTCAGTGTTTCACTGGCAGCAGCAGGAAGAGGAGACTGGAGGCTCCTTGTGGTGAGGGCTGGGGAGGCCTCAAGGGACAGAGTGCACCCAACACTGCTTAGGTGACAGAGGCACCCAAGAGAGAAGCTGCATGAACAGGAAAAAATCAGCCTTTCAGCAAGGAGAACAGATGATTTTTATAGCAGCTCTATTTCGGTTTGTTCCGAACTGAAAGCTGGAAAAAATCAGACCTGAAAGTATTTGGAGATGTGGTCACCCATTCTCCTGCCCTACTCAGGGACAGCAAAGCTTGTTCTCCTCAGATCACTGTTACAGTCACTGCAGGACCATCCAGATCCCTCCACTTCAGCTGGGAAATCCATTTCTGGAAGGGAGCTCATGGTATCTTTCACTTGTCTGAAATACAGAGGCTTTCCTTCTCCAAATTTCTACTTTTTAAAAGGACAGTCACCAAAACAGGCTTTCATATAAAGGATAATTTTATTGTAAATAAAATGATACATTGGCCTGGCTTTGCACTGCAAGCCCCCGGTCGGTAAATAGAGACTACTGGGTCAAGGTCTTCTGCACAATCCAGGTTGAAGCCCTTTCTCCCTGCTTTGCATCATTTATGGTGATAAAAAAAATCCTTTTCTGCCTTTATGAACTGCTCCTGGCACACCCACCTTTCCCCTCCTGGTCAGTCTATGTTGGTAACTGGTGCCAATGGGAACTCTTTGGAGCAGCCTGAAGTCCTTTGGAATATTATTTCAATTTAGGCAAAAAAACCACCCCAAAACCCCATCCAAATTGATGCAACCTAACTGCCACAGAATGGGCAAAGATGGGATTTTCTGGAGAAAAGCAAATAACCTGGAATGCACAGAATCGTCACACCAAGACCAAAATGTCACCACTTTGTTTCCTAACTACCTCAGGGACAGCCAAATTCCCCCAAGTTCCCCTCCAGTGGGAATCTTGGACATTTTTCTGATTAGTTTTAACCATTTCAGGACACTGGGACTCTGATAAGAAATTTTTTGTCAAACAGAATATTCTCCATTTCTGCAGCACCTTCCACCAGGGATCCCAATACTCAATATTCCCTATACATCCCTCCCTGGAAGGAACAGCAGGAAATCCAACATGACATTTGGAATTGACACAATAGCTTATTGTCAGCCTGGCACTCCTCCTCTACTCTCCCCTAAATGAGTTTATTCCCAGTTTTTTCCTAGTCTGCCAGGATAAAGAGGCCAGATATAATTCAATTCTGAAGTATAATTACATTTCTGTCCACTTGAAACTCTTTTGCTGCCAGGGCTGTTAAAAGCCCATGGTATCAATGTCAGCCCCAACAGTGGACTCAGGAATCCAGATCTTCCTTTTCCATAACCAAAAGGGCTGTGAGGAAACAAAGAGGCATTTTGGCTTGGCTCTACTCATTATAAACCATCAGCAAATTCTCTGCAAAACCAGCTGCTTTTTTTCCTTTTTAAATTCATAAAGGCGTCAAATTTATTTCCCCACCTCCCCCCACCCCGTAACAGTCGATATATATAAAAATCACCAAATATGATCTTTTACGATATAAATTAAAAAAAAAATATGAGGCATCACCGTTTACATGATGTAAAAAGAGCTAAAAAAGAGCGATATAAACTACATTCATAAAAGTGCATCTCCAAACATACAGGCAATGCTTTGGCTTGTTCCTGTGCCGGGCGCGTCGCTCCGAGCCGGCCCCGTGTTCCCTGGCACTGCCCAATGCCAGCTGCTCCCGTCCCAGGGATGCAGGGCTTGGCACACAGGAGGCACAGCCAGCCCAGGAAGGGCCGGGAGCTCGGGGGCAGCAGAGCCCGGCAGAGCCTGGCAGCAGAGCCTGGCAGAGCCCAGCAGAGCCTGGCAGAGCCCAGCAGAACCCAGCAGAGCCCGGCAGAGCCCAGCAGAGCCCAGCAGAGCCCAGCAGAGCCTGGCAGCAGAGCCTGGCAGAGCCCGGCAGAACCCGGCAGAGCCCGGCAGAGCCCGGCAGCAGAGCCCGGCGGCAGAGCCCGGCGGCAGAGCCCGGCAGCAGAGCCCGGCAGCAGAGCCCGGCAGCAGAGCCCGGCAGCAGAGCCCAGCAGCAGAGCCCAGCAGCAGAGCCCAGCAGCAGAGCCCAGCAGCAGAGCTCAGCAGAGCCCAGCAGCCCTGGCTGCTCCTGCCCTGCTCTGGAGGTGCCTCCTGTGGCACAGGTGAGGTAAAAGCCACAGCAGCTCCTGAGGATTGAGCTGCTCTGACAGAAGTTCTGCCGTTCCCTCACGCCCTGTGCTCCCCCAGATCACAGCAAGAGAAACACCATGGGAGAAGGTCTGGATTTGGTGAGGGCAAGCCAAGGGTAGAGGGAAACCCCTGCAGATGTCACTGTGCTCCTGATTCCTGCCAGTGATGGGTGGGGGATGAAGACTCCAATCTTTGGTATATTTAGGTTGCAAGGCTTGAAGAGCTGAGCCCCTGCTTTTGTGATGCAGACTGCAGGGATGGTCCCACACTCCCAGCAGAGGGGTGTGAAAAGCTCCCTCACACCCTCACCTCCCCTTGTGGCTACAGTGAAGTGCAGGCCAGGAGTCAGGCCAAGGCTCTGGACAATTTGGAGTCCAATTCCTGGGAAAGATCAGTTGAAGTGCTCTCAGTATAATTAAATAAATTATGGAACAAGGGCTTTCATAAAAGGGATCCCCTAAGTGCCCACAAGTGGGACAGTGAATCCTTGGAGTAGTGCAGGGAGCCTGGAAAGGAAACCAACACCAGTTTTTATTGGCTACACTTTGCTCTGGGTTTGGCACAGAAAAAAACATTTCATATCGTTAAAGCTTTTCAGGTCTTTTGGTTGGTTGGGGCTTTTAGGGTTCTTTTTTTTCCTCTTTTAATTCAACACAGTATTTTTCATGTGTTGAAGGAGCTTGGTTTCATTAAAACTTACCTTATCCTGCTATTAGCATTCACTTAAAAACTTAATTTTACTGCATTATGAAGCAATTTTCAATTTTTTACGGGGGAGAAGAGCAGAGGTGTGTGGAACCTTAATATGGTTTCCAATACAAGAACAGAACACCTTCAGTGTTGCCCTATAAAGCAAAATTTTAGTTAATTAACATTTGCTTTTCTTGGCTTCATTTCTCAGAGATAACTTATAATCACTCCATGAATCCCCAGCACTTACAAACTGCTGGTCTTTCATGAGTGAAATAAAGATTATTAGTGCCCAAATCAGCACAGAGGATTTGAGGACCTCAGTCCTCTGACTTGTGCTATCTTCCAAGTGCACAATCACTTGGATATGTTTTGCTGGTACCTGCATGGGGATCTCCAGGTAATTTTAGATATTTGCTACCATTTAAAATGTTGTCTGAGGTTCCCTGTTTGACTTGACTCCTGTAAAAGCTTATTTAAGTTAGGCCACAATGTTTTTATGGAACTCTTAAATGATCACTTGCACATCTGTAATTCAAACAACGCACAGCAAAGGGCTGAGCTCGATTCCAGCTTCCTGTGCACAACACAACAAGTGTCCAGGTTATTCTCCCCAAGAAACCCTCAATTTTCCATTAGGCCATGTGCTCAAAGAAACTCTGAAGTAAATTCCTGGGCACCAGATGGACTATCTTTGGTTAAAAGGATGGTAAGAAGTTACCAGCCAAAGAGACAGATGCAGGAGGAAGCTGAATTCCACTGAATTCCATTTGAGAGGGGTTTTGTTTGGACCCAGCAGCCCCAGAGAGGAAGCAGGAGCACAGATTTGTTTGGTATGACACAAACTAACTGACACTGTCCTAATGCTGGGACAGATCAAACCTTGGAAATTATCTCCAGATTTTCCAATGTTAATGGGAGAGCCCTTCCCTCAGGCCCTGGAGTGATTGCATTCTGCTGACACTTGTCTGATTATCCTGACACTTAGCTGGAAAGACCTCCCTCACCCCCAGCCCCAAATCCACGGGTTCATTATAAAATAACACTATTCACATACTTTTGAATCAATATTTTCTGAACACCTTCAGATGCTGAATACTCGAGAAGAAGAATATACCACACTATAGTGAGCACATGCTCCTGACACATGGCTTTTTGCTGGATCCAGGTACTGCAGACACCTCTGGAGCCCCAGGAGGGGAAAACCAGGGACTCCCACAGACAGAGCTGCTCTAGAGGCTGGTGCATGTTTCTGTTTTGCTGAAGAGTGGAGCTCTTCCAGTTCCCACTTGGGTTCAGATTTCTCCTGTGTTCAGTGAGGACACTGGTCAGATTCCCGTTCCTGCGCCTGCAGAGAGCACGCAGCCAGCTGCAAGGTCACACCCAGGGAACTTGGGGCAAAAATGCAGCTCTGCTTGGACAGCTGTTGGCAGGATGAACATTAGTCCAGCAAACGAAGGAATCAGGCACGAGAGCAGACCCTAAGTTCCTTGGCAGAACTTCCCAAAGGACTAGGCCTAGCTGAGTTGGCATTTTGAAGATGCAGCACCACAACGGGCAGTTGCAACTAGACAAGACAGGGCACGGAAAGCCCGGCAGGAGCTGCGAGCAAGGGAGGTAATTCAGTACTGGAGCTGTGCAAACTGGTGTCTGAGCAGCTCTTCAGCAGAGGGTCTGTGCCTGGCTTCCACAAAGATCTGCTTTAGGAAGTCCCGGCAGTGTTCTGATATGTGGGAGGGGAGCTGGGGGTTGGTGGGCTGGGTGGCGATTTTGAAGATCGCTGCCATGGCTTCGTACTCTGCCCAGGGGGGCTTCTCTGTCAGCATTTCCACCACAGTGCAGCCGAGGCTCCTGGAAAGCAGACAGCAAAAACCCAGATGAGGATTCACTCGATAATGCCCAGTGCTCAGGGAGAGCTCCCCAGCAGCCCAGCGAGGCCCAGCTCTGTAAACGGCCCCTGGGGGAGCGTGTGCCCCGACCCAGAGCCACAGCTGCCAACAGCTGCTTTTCCTGCTGCCAGGAATGTACCATAGGTCCTGCTCCCCTTTGCTCCAATTCTCCTCTCAGGAAACATTTGTGTTAACAGGAGACAAGAGCTGCCTCTGGGACATCCCTGAAGGCACCGTGTGACCTCGCTGCTCCTCCGGGTGCTGCTGCTTCTGTTGTAACTCAGAGGCACTCAGAGAATCACAGAGTCACAGCATGGTTTGGGTTGGAAGGGACCTTCAAGATCATCCTGTTCCAACCCCCTGCCATGGGCAGGACACCTTTCACTAGACCAGGCTGCTCAGAGGCTCAACTTGCTGAGTTGCAAGGTAGAAAACAGACTTTTTAACACTCAAGGTTCAGTGAATCAGAGCTTGTTGACCCCACAAAGCCATTTCAGCAAAATCCCTTTCCAGTCACAGCCTCAAAATGCCCACGTTGGGAAAAAAATAACCTAATAATATCTCCACTTCACAAGAAACCAAGCATCAGTCAAAAAATAATTGAAGTCGTAACAGCTCCAAACTGGGAAGGCAGTAAGTTAAATCCCTGTGGGACAGATGCATCATTACCTTAAGGAAAAATTCCTTGTAAAGTTAATGGGGCTCTGCAGGCTACTTCAGGGCAAGGACGTGACTCTGGGGACATGGCTGAGCCACCTTTCTGGGGCGACGTGACTGCAACACCTTCCCAGGGAAGATGGCTGCTGTAGCACTGCACTGATTGGGGTTTAGTCCAAAAGGATTAATTGCTTCCTCCAGGCCACAGATTAAGTAAAAGCCATTAGTGAATTTTTAATATCCAATCCTGTGGTTTTATCACATCTTTACATCAAAAAGGCAGAATTGCCTCCTCTACCTTAAAACTAAACCTTCTTTTGAGGTGAAATGCAAGGAAAAGACATGCTGAGAGGCAGACTTGCATCAACTGCCAAGACAAGGAGGAAAGGAATTAAATGCAGTGAATATGCAAGAACTGATTTCTTGACAAGGTTTAAAATCCAACGTGAAAATTTTACAGTTTTCCAGCCATTTCAGGCTTACTAGAAGAGAGTACAGAAAATGCAAACCATGTGTGCTGAAGTGCTGGGGGTTTGCTCAAAAGCAAGCAGGGATATATTATTGTTTAGACTGATTTATACCGTTTAAGCAGATCCGGTTTCTTTAAGATATTCAGCAAACAGCAGGAATGTTTTTCATGTCAAGTCACTCCAGCAATAACAAATAGCTCACATATTCTGCTATTTAGGAAAAAGAAAACTGGAGAGGGGCCTGCAGCAGTGGCACAGAGCCAGGTGGATGGATTTGTTACGTTTCTGAGCCTCTGGGCCATAAACATCCACTGGAAAATTCTGACCCCCCAAAATAATGATTGGGATTGTAGGAACTGGAGCCTGGCCAATGGCAGCGACTCTTTGAAGGGAATGGACCAATGTCAGCACCAAGAGGAAATCCACAACTGCACCAACCCAGGGGGATGGGCACGTGCTTCACTCTCTCCCCAAGCATCCCAAGTGGGAGAGTCTGCAGGACTTAACTCTTTGCAGACAAGACACATTTCAGCTGTGTTTCCACTCGCTGCTTGCACAGGAACAGGCCCTGCTTTGCTGTGGAGGCACAGCCAGACCTTTTGTCCCTGTCGTTTACTTGAGTTTTATAATCTCACCTTTTTAAGGCCCCCAAAATTAACATTTTGGCACAGGACCATTTTGCCCTTTTGATAGAGGCTGCTCCTTGGCTACGCCAATAATAGCACAGCTACAGTTTCCATTCATGCAGATCACCTCTGATCTGACCTGGATCTTTTCTGTTATTCCAGGCTTGGGCATCTTTCCTTTAAGGCTAAAATTCTATTAGTTTCCCGTACATTTTAAGCATAACTCTCATTTTATATCTAAATGAATTGGCTTTCCCTAAACAACCTTCAGATGCTCTTCTAAGTGCTATCATAGAATCACAGAGTCTCCTGCATTGGAAGGGACCCACAAAGATCATCATCCCAATTCCTGGCCCTGCATAGGACACCCCAAGAATTCCAAGTGCCTGAGAGCATGAGAAAGATGAAAACATTGCACAATCCAGAAAGCAAAAAACCAGCTATCAGTTTGAGCGAGGAATGAGTGGAAACTGTTCCTGAAAAACTAAAACTGGTCCTGAAAAACTAAATGAGTTGTTGGGTGCTAACACTGCAAAGCACAGCCTGCAGAAGATTGTGTCTTGAGTTCAAACCAACGACTTCAATTCTCCTTAAACTTTTCACCCAGACAAGATGCGAATTTGGATGTTCAGATGGCAGGAGGTGTTATCTGGCTCCAGGAGAGCTGTGCAGGGATCTAAGGGCAGCAAGGCAAGAAAGGCTCACCACACGTCTGCCTTCCTGCCGTAGCCTTCCCCACTGATCACCTCCGGGCTCATCCAGTACGGGGTGCCCGTGACGGAGCGGATGCCTGTCCCCGACATGCAGATCGTCTGCAGCCGCTTGCTGGCCCCAAAGTCCCCGAGCTTCACGTTCCCAGCAGAGTCACGGAGAATATTGGCACCTGGACAGGAGCAAAAAACCAAGACAGCTGTTCTCATGTGATCCAGCTGTTGGATCTGCAGCCGACAGAACGAGATCCAAGCCCAAATACCCGTGCTCATGGTATGGCTCTATCCCCATTAAGCCTCAGGTGACCTGCTAAACATCATTTCTTTAATTCAGGTTGTAGACAAGCCAATTGCTAATGGCTGTAAATGGGAAAAACTTCAGGGAAAAACACAAGGAAGTGAAGGGGGGAGGGAAATGAGAGCTGAGTCAGCACCAGCATTGTTACAGTGCCTGTAAACAGCTCAACCAGCCTAGCAGGGCCCCCAGGGCTGAGAGAGAACAGAGCTGTGTAGAGAAGGATTTTACTGGGATCCTGCTTTGGTGAGTGCAAGCATTGCTTTCTGGTCAGCTGGGTAACAGACATAGCTAATTAAACCACTTTGAACTCCTACAATATCTGGTACGTGCCCACATGAAACCCTTCTGCTCTCAAACTGAGAGCACTTGTGCTGGGAGGGCTCTCTTCCCTTGGCCTGCTCTCACCCTTGATGTCCCTGTGCACGATCATGTTGCTGTGCAGGTACGAGACGCCCTCGAGGATCTGCCGCGTGTATTTCCGGGTGACGTTCTCCGTCAGGGCCCCGTACGCCTTCAGCTGGTCCTTCACTGACCCCTGCCAAAAACCAAACACAAAGAATTGGCAAAAAGGTGACAAAGCACAAATCTTGCAGTGTCCATTGAACCCCAGAAGCCCTGGGTGTTATACACCCAGCTGGACCTGCAATGAACTCTGGCCTTTGCTAAAGCCTGTCTGGGAGGCTCTCTGAGCATCTTGCCCTAAGAAGCTTTTTTTAAGAACAGCAAGGACAGGCTTCATGGCAAAAACAGCTTAAGGAGATTCTGTCTACTGGTACAACTGGTTGTGAAGACAAGCAAGTAAAATAGTTCAGCAGACTTATCTGCATCAAAAGCCTCTCCTCTTGGAGAGTCAGTTTTAGCCTTGCTGTATCATGATTCTGGTAACTCAGTTACCAGGATTTACATGCTGGCCCAAGTCCTTTGAGGTACATTGGTGGAACAAATTTAGACTGAAGAAAAGAACTGACTTTATTGACTGTTACAGAGAATGTATTTCAAGTAGAAGACACTTAAGGAAAAAACCAAAGAGGTTATTTGGACATAAATAAAATTAAAGTGGTGGTATTATGAGTGTGAGAAGGCAGAGCCCTAAGAGGGTCTGAGGTGGATGACATAGTTAGGGGGATCACAGCAACTAATAAATCAGCTAACAAACGCAGCCACCTCTCTTTCTGCTCCCTGACTGTGCTGCTCTTACCCCTGGCATGTACTCCATGAAGATGGTCAAGGTCTTCTCTGCCCGGTCCCTTAAGCAGCCGTAATACTGCACAATACGGTCATGCTGGAGATTCTTCAGCAGCTGAATTTCACACTCCAGAGCACTCACTTCCTATGGATGTTGAAGGAGAAAATAAGAATGCAGCCCCAGGAAATATATAATAAATATTAGAAAAATTAAATTTGTCATGTCACTGGCAGGATGAGACCACTACTACCCTAAGAAGTGTAATCCATGACATCGCTTTATCTGCTTCCTGGAAAAGGCAAAATAACCAGGGCTTCCTTGGTAATGTTCATTTTTACTGCATAATCTGCAGGTAAGTGTTAGTGTGGAAGCTTTAATAGAACACAGGCTGTATCATACATGGATTTAGTAGCAGAAAAACTTTGTTTCTTGCCTTGATTCTGTTATTTGCATGGCTTTACCCCGGTGGCTGAAAGGATTCTCCACCCACAGCACAGGTATAACCTCACTTCTCTCACTAAGCTGTGGGCACGGAGTGTAATTATGAAGCAGCTCTGAATACAGGTACAGAACTGGAACTTAAACCCACTGGAGAGCCAAACAACAGGTGCTGAGAGCTGCTAAGCTTCTGTCACCCAGTGCTGTTCTGATCACACTGATGATTTACTGGAATCAACCCCTATAAACAGCTTCCTCTCCTATTTACTTCAAAGAATCTGCAGCTCTGCATATGAAACTGATCCTTTGCTTTGCTCTTGCCACAGACAACAGGGTATCACAGTGCAAAAGCAAAGAGGTTATCCAACAATTTCAGATGGAAACACAAATGTTTGTTGCAAAGAAAAACTATCAGGTTCTTGCTGATTCCAGGGATTGAACAGGAGGAACATCAAAGGTACTGAAGCATGAGGATTTATGGAAAAAGGAATAATGTTTTCTCCCCAAATTAGTCCCATTTAACTCTTTCCAGCCCTGCCATGGGAAGGTATCAGGTTCAGCTCTCTCACTCAGGGAGAGGATGCAGAACCTTAGAGCAAGAACCTGGATGTTACAGGCACACATGGAACCAGAGGAAGCTGCTTAATAAGACCAAATAATAGTATAAGGTTTGGAGTTTCAGTGCCTTCAAAATATATTTCAGCCTGTTCCTCCTTGGCTCAGAGTTACTGTCTGATTTACAACGCAGACATAGTAGAACTTCCCAATTTAGGACATATCTTGGCACCAATATCCCATATAAAATCAGAATAATTAAATCTTCATGGATCAGTTATTCTAGCTGAAAGTGAATTTGTTCAATATTGGGAAACTGGTACACTGTTAAAACACTAGCAAAGAACCCAAAAGCCATTCCAGCTGCATCCCCTCTGCAGGAAGTTGAGTTCTGTCCCCTAATTTCAAGGTGCCCATCCCATCTCCACTGTCTCCAGTGTTGTCACATCACTTGTCTTGATTAATTTACACCCCACAGCTCCATTTGTTTTTAAGGACACAGAGAATTCAGAAGTGAAAACTGGTAATTAATGCACTTGATACAGGCTGTACCATATAAACCCAGAAGTGGGTTTTTGCATGTGCAAGCAGCTTTTTTTGATAAAAAAACCCAAAAAACCAAAAAAAACCCACCCCAACAAAACCCTACTCTTGCTGGATTTAGTTTCATTCACATCCATGTCTAACCAGGAACACAGGGCAGTCTAGTATTCCTCAAGTAACCTGGCAAAAACCCAAAAAGCTGAGAAACGAGAGCCAAGAATAAAGCCAGAAAATGGATTTTAGTTTCAAGCTGAAGTTAATAACACAGAAAAGTAATTTTTAAAAGACTCCTATTCTTCTCCACATGACTTGAAACCTTAGTACGAACTAAATAAGATGCCAGCTTTCAAGGACAGACAGAGAGAGACATTGTACAGGACCTAACAGGGTTTCAGAACCTGAGATGAGAAGTACCTTGCTTGTTTCAGGGCTCTCTGGATCAAACTGGACCTGCTTAGCTGCGAGCTCTCTGCCTGTGTCCACGTCGTAGCACAAATACACGCGGCCAAAGGCGCCCTGGCCCAGCAGCTTTCCTCGGCGCCAGTTTATTGGAGCACTTGGAGCTAAAAGAGAACAATAATCAGCGATAATTTCTCTTTTCATTACACCATTTGAAAACAAAGGTGGGCTTTTCAAATTTTTACTTCTTAGCTGAATTTGCAGTGCTTTCTAAAGGAAAGGCTCCCAGAAGAAATCTGAGAAGAAAAACGTTTCTCTTGTGGGTGGACAAACAAGTCTCAAAGCACAGCCAGGGATCGAAGTGGTTGTAATGGCTTGTTAAAGCCAGGTTCTGGCAAGTTATTGGGTGTGGAGCTCACCCGTGGAGCCCTCCCTGCCCACAGCCCAGGTGCCTACACTTGGTGGCAATGTTCCTCTCCTGCACTCCCAGCGCGTTCTCGCTGTCGGCGCTCCGCAGGCGGCCCCGTGGCTCCAGGTACTGCAGGGCCAGGCCCAGGTTCTCCCCGTTGGTGCTCAAGGAACGACTGGAAGGCACCAGGGTGAAGAGATTCCCTTGGTGACGTCGTATCCGGGGAAACGTCCTCCGGCCTGCGGAAAAGGAACGTTTTAAATAAATGCTTGCAAGTTGAAGGTAATGGCTGGGGGTTGAGCAGCAGGGAGAAGGGAGAGAAATCCCATGTTCTGCTCTGTTCCCATGGAGCAGAATCTGCTGCCAAACAGATGAGATGCAAAAATATAACAGCTGAGGGCTGGTGCTGCCTGAGTTCAGTACAGCTCTGGATCATTCCCAAAGCAGAAGGCAGAGAACACTTTGTAATGCCCTCAGTGCTGTAAGATCTAAACTTACCTTCCAAAGGAAAAATCTGGTTTACAGGCTCTGAGCACAAGCTCCAAGTTGTTTGTTAACAACTACATACAAAATGACTTTCTAGATAACGTGCCTGGACTTGCAAATAAAAACCATAAACAAAGATTATGCCAACTTGCACTTCATGAAATTTTGAGAGATTAATTTGCATAAAGCCATCTGATTGAGCAGAGATGTAATTCTTTAAGTCCCTGCTATATTTAAAAGATCCAGAAGCATGTCTGCAATGCAAATTAATAAAATATAATGAATCTCTGTGGAAGGAAACTACTTATATAGGGCCAAGTCTAACAACTACATCCACAATCCCCCACTCAGCCTGGATAACACCAGAAAGGACAAAATAAACAAAGAATTACAAACAACAATCATTGGTTTCCATAAAAATGTGGCATCATGCACAGTAGCATCAACCTCAGCACTGATTGCAAGGGCCAGGGCCTTTCCAGGCTCTCCAAACAGGAGTTACACTCTGTAGACGCTGCCACTGCCTCCCCCTTTTTTCTCAGCCTGGGATGGGAGGTGAGACCAACTCACCGTCGCTGTAGTCCTTGTGCTGCATGGACACGTTGTAGCGCCGAGGGTAGGTCCCACCCTTGCCCGCTTTGTCGTAGATCTGATTCTCACGGTCTGGCAGGAGAAGCAAAGACAAAAAGTGAGGCGTCTTCATAAAACGTAACTTCTAATGAGAGAACTTTCCTGTAACAGCAGGTTTTTAGGAAGAAGCAATAAATAACTTCATAGCTTTTCCATCATCGCGTCCCCACTTCTTCTATTTATACAATCTCAGCAAGCAGGGAGGGCGGCCAGCCAAGAGTAGAAAATGTCTGCATCAAATAACCTTTGTAGCAAAGACATACCTGAGAACTCCTGTCTATTATCAGGAAAGCTCTGAGCCCTTGACATCCGTGACTTCCGAAAAGAAGGACTATTAGAGAAAGAAGGCGAGAGTAAGTTTTGCTGTTGTTTGGGGTATTTTTTTTGTTGTTGTTTTATTTTTTAAATGAACAAGTAGAGCCTTGTCTAAAAAGATATTTAAATACCCTACAGCCAATGTTTTCAGAGGGGTGGCTCCACACAGGCTGCTCGCTTCAGAGCTTTGTGTTTATAACATAAAGCTACTGAAGCACCAGTTTGCTGGTGTGTGGTTGTGCCAGAAAATAACACAGCCTTAAGACATAGTTAATGCTCTTTAAGAAATACAGTGGCATATAGGTAGGAAGTAAGCTCTTGTTTCCCTCCAAGAAAATGTATGAGATAGAAAATAGGATTTTGTGTAAGTACAACTGGCATTTCCATCTGAGCATGCACATTCTCACCAGTCTGTACATTTGTACCTGGCTGCTCACCTGTCCAAGGACTGGCAGCTGCCTGACACTGAGTTTTCAGCACTGCTTAGAGGGTCCAGCATCTGTAACACAGAAGAAACCACACAGCAACGTAAGTGCAGTGCAGGGCCCAGGAGAGGATGTGACAGAGGAGCAGAGCCCATGACTGCTTGCCTGCAGGATGTCCAGCTGAAGAAGGGAGTCTAAGCCTATTGAAATGTGCAATTTTCCTTTGTCTCCCACAAAATTAGGTTCATATAAAATATGAGGCACTGCTTTAGTTGTTGAAGGACTCTGCTGTGGAAAATGCAAGCTTTAGCAGCGCTGTGCTGCATTTTGATCCCAACTGGCTCCTGGAACAGTCTCTGCTGGTGCTGCTGCCTCCACCTGCAAGTCGCCCTTTGGCCTTACTTCCCACTTTTTTGAATGGAGAGCAGAGTTTCAAAAGCAAGAGGGTCACACAAACCTGGTAATAGGAAACCTTGTTATATGTGTGACAGCACCAAAACTGCTCAGTCAGAGGTGGAGGGGCGATGCCCAGAACAGGGAACTACTTCTGGCAGCCCAACAAAGGCTTTGAACTTACACAGCTACAATTTGAAGCTGTTTAAATGCACAAAGCAGCACTTTTAGAAACCCAGAATGGTTTGGGTTGGAAAGGACTTTAAGGGTCACACAATTCCACTTCCTGACATGGGCAGGGACACCTTCCACTAGATTAGGTTGCTCTAAGGTTGCCCTTGGACACTTCCAGGGATGGGGCAGCCACAATTTTCTGGACAACATGTGCCTCACCACTTAAAGGTGTTGATGCAACCACAGGCAGCGAATATTTGGGACAGCAAAAGAGGACCCAGCTCCCAGCAGAACCCCTGTGCAGGTGCTCTGGGCTGCTCTGGGCTGTACTCACACACTGCTCGCTGGTCTCGGGGATGAACTCGCCCTCGCTGTGGATGCTGGTGTAGGAGCCCTGGCGGGCGATGCGCTGCTGCCGCTCGGGGACGTAGCCGGGCGGGGGAGAGCTGCGGCCCGTGCTCTGGGAGCCTGCCACAGGGACAGCACCATCACACTGCTGCTGGGACAGCATCAATCACACTGCTGCTGGGACAGCATCAATCACACTGCTGCCACAGGGACAGCACCATCACACTGCTGCCACACGGACAGCACCATCACACTGCCACAGGGACAGCACCATCACACTGCTGCCACTGCTGCCACCCCACCTCCCCAATACCAAAACTCTCCCCCACAGTAACTCCAGAGTGAACCCCACAGTCTGGACAGACATGGAACCAGGAAAACCAAACTGTCTGATGTGTACCTGTACTGATGTCTTAGGTGCTATATGATTATTGCTGAAGCTCCTGACAAAGCAGTCACCTATTTCTAACCTCTTTTGCTCAACCTTCTGAGCATAATTCCAGTTTTATCACCTGTTAGTGGCACTACCTAAAGACTTTCTCTTGTGCTATCTACTGAGAGAAACTTCACTCTTAGGGTTTATTTTTTCCTTGCAGGTCTCAAAGAAGACGAAACTTTAGATACAGGAAGAAAAAAAAACCCTTTTTGCAGTGACCTATCCACCTGCAGCTGCCACCAATTCCCACTGTGAGCTCCAAGAACTGCTGTGGTCCAGGCCAATCTGCTCGAGGTCATACATGAAGCCAGAGGCAGCAGGTGGAGATCAGCTCTCAAGCTGTGCTCCTTACAACACTGTCTTTAATTAACTGTGTGTACTCAGGTGCTAGGAAGGATGGGTAAAAATCAGCAAATATTCTCCCAAAGAAAATATTTTCTATAGAAGTTGTAATAAAGAGCGAAGGCAAAGAGCTGGGAGAAGTGGGCTGAAAAGCAGAGCACACACCTTTCAGGAGGCTGCAGAAGGAAAATGAACAATGCTGGCATGGCTTAGAGTGCAAGGGGGGTGAACTACATGAAAAAAAGGGATTAATAAAATCATAGGATCATTAAGGTTGGAGAAGACCTCCAAGATCACGAAGCCAAGATTGTCAAGTCCACAATCTATTGCTCAGAGCTCCCACCTGCTGTCCCAAGCAGCTCCTAGGGCTCAGGTGCCCTCTGGAGCTGTTTGGAGGGGTGGGATAACCCTGGCAGTGCGGGGGCTGCCCCAGCCTGGGAGCACTTTCACTCCTTCCGACAGATGCCACGGGCAGAGCGAGCCCAGGGCCCCTGGCACGGGCCCAGCTGCTGCTGTGGAAAGGCCCCATCCCCAGGCAGGAAAAGGAAGTCGGCACTAAATCCATGTATATCAAAGGAAGTGAGTGGAAAAAACACAAGCCCTGCCAGAATGCTTAGTAACTTTTTTTTTTTTTCCTTTTAAATAAAAGTTATCTTTACTTCCAAAGCTCTGAACTGGTGGCAACAGAAGTCTTACGTGAACCCGACCCCTAAACAGGACTTCACTGAGCTAACAGAAACCCAAAGAAACCCAAAGAAATGAGACAAAGGTACATATTACTCTGTTTTTTTAAATTATCTTTCGTGCACCTCTGATTTCGTCTTGTGCTCTACTCACTTGATAATTCTAGAAGTGAAAGTTGAGGCAACTCAAAATGTAGGATATGCAACAGTAATTCCTAGCAAAATGCTTGATTACAGGAGTCAGGACAGATTCCAAAGCCCAACATTAAAAAAACCAAATCTAGGTTACATGAACTGAAATTGCCAATCTAAATAAAAAGCTTAATAGACTCACATCAGCTTTCCAAATTTCTAACCACAATGGCTCTGGCTTTAGGACATCCCCTTTAGCAGCTCCTCAGCTGTTCCACAACTTAGCAAGGAACTTTGAAACATTCTACTGTAAACATATTAAGAGCTTTTGAAACTGAACTGCCTTGTCCCAGAATAACCTTTCAATTTCTCATGGATCTCCTAAATGCTGCACCATAAACACTAGTGCCCAAAAGCTACATTTCAACAAAAAAAAACATGTAGAAGTGGCAAAAATACTCACTGACAGACAGATGCCTGTTTCTGGGTTCTGGCTGCTGATAGGGTGTGCTCACATCCCCTACAGATTGGGAAGTTTTAATCCTGACTTGCTTGGGCAGTCCAGAATGGGGTGAAGAACTGCTCTGTTGGGTAAAATGAAAATAATAAAATGAAATAAAGTGAGATGAAGGAGTTCAAGAAGTCTGGCCACAGTTTTGAAAAATATTATGCTTAGTACCAAAAAAGGGCTGAGCAACAGTTCTAGAGCCTGAAATCTTATTAATTCAGAAAACACAAACAAAAAGGCAGCAAAAGAGCCAGGTTTACAATTATGGTGTTAAACAGGAGTCAGAGAAATAGAACAAGAGCAGCTCAACTCAAGTGCAAGATCTGCAGCTCTCAGTGTCTGACACTACCAGGTACCTGTGAAACATGAGGGGCTCCTGCCACCCCCTGAGACCAGAACACAGAAGCACCTACAATTTCCATCAGCCACCTTGGCCAGCAGAGATAAATTCTGAACCTTGCACTGTTTCAGAAGCAACCTGACTCCCCAAAGCCTTTACAATGTAAATTCATAATTCAGACTAAGTAAAAATAAATTCTGGAGAGTTTAATAGCACCAACAGTCTGGAGATGCCAAGATGAATTTTTCATCCTTCCCCTGAACTTACATAGATATTATCTAATTAAAGATCATTTTTCCAGAGCCCTCATCTCACTCAAAGCAGGAAGAGGAATGAGACACATGGAACCTTCCCCAAGCCAATGAGATCCTGTGTTATAGCAGGGGCTCAATACCTGCAGACATTTTCAATTTTAACCATGACCCAATACACCTAGTTTTACAAGAAGGTGTGATATTGCCTTCCTCTTGAGTGACAGAATTTATCTTACTTGAAAAGAACATAACCAAAGACACCTCAAGGAAATAAATTCTGAATTCCGAAAATTATTTGAACATGACAGGCAAACAAGGTGCAATGATTCAAATACTTTAATTCAATATTAAAGCACTGGATGGTTGCACATTTAATGAGTACATACACTTGAAAGGAGTAAGGAAAGAGCCTGATTTAAGTCCCATAAACTCCACCATGGGCAGGTCCATGGGAGCTGGATAAAGGTGCAGAGGTCACCCTGCTGAGGGACAGTCTGGCTGTGGTACCACAGGTGTTCCAACTTCACCAGTTCTCACCACTAGCTTCTAATCACAGAGAAAAGACTGGCAACAGGGGTGAACTGACTGAGAGAAGAAATGAGTCGCAGAAAGAGGCATAAGAAAATTAATCTGAGAAATAATTTGAAAATTAATCTGTTTACAGACACAGGCTCCTGGTACAAGGGACCCAACTACTGCTCTAAAGTTCATTTGCTTTTTGTACATATTTGTGCCAAAGTCACATTTCCATCCCCAGAAAAAGAAGAGCACAACCAAATGAAAATCTGCATCCTGTACTTCAGAAAAGATAATGCTTTTCATTGCCTCAGTGGGATGAGATCATGCAGCCAAGGAACCTCCTTCAGGCTTGTGGGCTTCATCCCACCAAGGGCTCTCCTGTCAGGCAACTCAGCGCAGCAGAGGAAGTTGGAGGAGAGGGGGGAAACAGTGGCACTTAGTGAAGGCTGTTTGTTTCTGCTTTGAGTAAAAGAGGAAAAAACAGCAATAAAAGGACATCAGCAGTGGCTGCTGGCTGGCGCAGGGTGAGATTTACCAAGTGTTTACTGGTTATGCAAAGGGAGATGGCATCATGTGACATCTACTGCAGCCTGAAGGCACTGACAGGAACACATGATTGTCTGACTGTGTTGTACCAAAAGCTGAGGCCACCTTTTACAGGATGTTTCCTGACAACACAGAACTTTGGTCTGACTCCACCAGGTCAGACCAAAGACCTTCTTGTCAAGTGCTGTCCACAGAAAAGGCAGCAAAAATTTCTCAGGGAGAGGGCACAGGACAAGGAACAGCATCATCCCCTCCTACACCTTCCCAGTTATTTGGGAAAGGGCTGTTAACACTCCTGAAGTTATTTGTATTTCCATTACCATGGATTATCAAATTAAAAATAGTGGCAAGTACATTTAAGTTATCATGACAGTGACAAGAATTACAGGTGTGATTATTTCAAGAGTTGAGCTCCAGCCTCCAGAACTTGAATAGGGATGAACATTCCAGATTGACAAGCTACTACCAACAGAGCAGCTTTTTGTGTCGCACTCTTCAGGAGAATGTGGTAATTTGCAAATCAAATATCTGAGCTATTGAGGTCTTTGGTTTGAAAAGCTGCATGACCTTAATTCTGAAGAAAAAGAAATAGATATTGGCTGAGTGAACTGTGTTTTCCAGCCACAGATCAGGAATAAGGGAAAATTCTGTCAGGCTGGACTCAATGCATTAGGGCTACAAAGCTGAAAAATCACTGGAAGTTGTCCCCAGACTTCTCACCCAGGGAGAAGCCTTTATCACTTGATAAATGCTTTTCTTCAAGGACAACCTGTACTCTAAAGGCAAAATAATTCCATGCATTTTCAACACTGTGCTATTAATCAAAGCTAATAAAACTTCTCTGCAAACCAAACTCATCAAGTGTTTTCTGCCTACAGCCACTGGGTATTTGATATAAAATGGCCTTCATATGACAGGTTAAAAAGCTGCAATGTTTTAGCCCCCAAACAGCTGCTGAAGTCAGGGAAAAAACCCAACACAAAAAGATACCTATAGCTGAGCCAATGCAAAGAGGATAAACACATGCATTTGTGCCTGGGAAGAGTGATTTTGTAATCCCTGTCACACTCAGTTAATGCTGCCATTGTGCTTTGGAGTCTTAAGGGTAAAGCCCTTGATTTTGCTGCAGTTCCAGAAGTTGTTACCTACATGGTTTCTGTCCTGGGACAGCAACAGTATCCTCAGGCTTTTCACATTGGAGCTCCGGTCTAAGAGATCCACAGCTTTATCCAGGTCATCTTGGTTTTTCAAAGGAATAGAGAGCTGCAAAATAAAGTGCATGGAAAAAATCATTAGAAAAGGCAGGGAAAAAAAGTCTACTTCTACAATAGGTATTTAAACAAACATCAGAAAAATGTTAAAACAGGATTCTGATTGCTCAGTTATTCTACAAATTTTCATTTCAATACTGTCTTACTGTCCTTTTTAATGAGGTTTTCCTCCCATGTCAGAGAAATGGCTGGCCCTAATGCAAATTCCTCTAAAGCATCACTCACAAAAGTATTAATTGCTACCTGGATTTGCTGTTTGCAAAGAACAGGGACTTGTCAGCCCCTGGCTCTCTGATGAGAAAATGGTCTCAGAATACTTATGAATCCAGAACTAATGATCAAGTGAAAACTGGGTTTCCTGTAGAAAGAGAGTGTCCTAAGCAACATCAGAACAAGAGAACAAGATGCTGATTTGTACAACACACACATCAGTGAGATGCTTTATCAGGATCAGCACATTTGCCTTTGGATCAGGGATTCAACAGTGGTTTGTATTAAAGAAAGACTCGAAAATTAAATCTCTGGGTATGGAATTTGTGATGGGGAAAGTAGGTGCCCCGCAGAGAGCACTGACAGCTCAGTACCTCGTTGTTCATGTAGTGGAGGTCCAGGGGCTGCCCAAAGGCTGTTTTCACTTTCTGCTGCACGTCTTCGTAGCGCACGGGCCGGACAAACGGGATAATCCTGGGAGGAGAGAGAGGCACTGGCTCAGTTCAGAGATACACCTGACACTGCAATCACATCACAGGCTGAGCCACTAAAACCACATTTGAATGCTCTCCTTTCATCCGCAAGCAAGTAGTGGACTTTTCAAATTTAAATTTATATGTATTATTTCAATAAGGCATTATTGATCTCTGGCCCATTTCCATACAGTTTGTCAAAATGCAATATTCAGCTGGAGATTTCAAATAGAATCCCTTTGTCCCTGGGCAGAAAAGAATCCTTTTTTGAATAAATGTCTTTCACATAACAGGATACAAATGCCCTGTGCACCTTGGCTTAAAAAATACCACCTGCTCTGGCACAGATGAGATACTGCCACAAAGAGCTGGATTGTGAGCACCAATTAACAAACTTGTCACGAGGTAGAAATAACAGGATACAACAAGGTCTCCCCTGAGCCTACTCTTTCCAGGCTAAACAATCCAAGATCCTCTTCACACATGAACTATTATAATATCTGGTTATACTTTTTGTCCTCAATTGGAAGATTAGTGTTCTTTCGGATGCAATTTCTGCTAGTTAACTTTTAGAAAAAAAAATCAGTTCCAACCAAAAAACTTACAGGTTTTTTATATTTATCTTCCTCCTATTTCTTTTGCTACATCAGCACACCCTAAATGATCAAGGGACTGTTTGGACTTCCAAGTTACTGAGTGGACTATGGAAACTCAAGACCTGTTCTTGCTCATAGAGGCAACTCAGTGAGACCCTGAATTATCTCACAGGACTTTGTGGGGAAAGGGAGGGAGAGGGGCTTTCTGTAGGGGCCATAGATGGAAGCTGTGGCTGCCCCCAGATCCCTGGAAGTGTCCAAGGCCACGCTAGACAGTGGGGCTTGGAGTAACCTGGGACAGTGGAAGGTGTCCCTGCCACGGCAGGGGTGGCACTGGGTCTTTGAGGTCCCTTCCAACCCAAACCATCCTGGGATTCCATGGCTCTGTGATGAACCTGTGTTTTGGAGAGAAGGCTTAGTTTCCCAATCATCCATTCACACAGCTTCATCAGCCCTGGGTATCCTTTCAAGAGATGCAGCTTTTGTTTTAAATAACCCTTGTGTTAGCTGGCTTCCTCAGCCCCTCCCCATGAAGGGTTATCCTGCTACCAGACCTACAACATTCAGCTGTTTGGAAATAATTGTCCTTGTTAAAAAGCAGCCCACAATAACATTTTCTGCATACTCCTAAGAAAGCCATACATGAAATCACAGTACTCTGGCACCACACAAACGCCATGTGGCTCTCAGTCCCTTATGAAGGCTCCCATTCTACACTCAATGCTTTCAAAAGCAGAGCTGTTCTCAGGTGCCACGAATTTTATTAGTTTAAAAACTCTGTGCACTCCTCTAGCACAAAATCCTGGACTGCAGGGTTTAAGGAGCCCATTCCTGCCTGACCACCTTAAATATTTGTGGTTGGATCTGGCAGCTCCCGTGAAACCAAGCACACACACTGACATTCTGGAGCAAGCTCCCTGTCTGGAACTGCACACTGTGCTGGGAGCAGGGAATTCAGGCAAGCACAACTGCATAATTACACTGACACACAATCAACCTTTTCATTTTAGGGAAAAAAACCCCACGAGAAAACCCTTCTGCCCTCCAGAATGCACCCAGCAGACAGACAAGATGATGAGCCCGTGGTGACAGGACTTTGTTGTGAGCTCCCCTGTCCTGACACAGTGTGACAAGTAATTGTGACAAGTCCCACTGTGGCTCTGTTGCTGTCCCCGCAAAGCCCCTGACACAGAAGAGTGCTGTGCTGAGCAGACCTGGCTGACAAAGGAGGAAGCAAATCCCAGTGATGATTACCTGTAAAATTTCTCCCACAGCACAAGAAGTCACTGACAGAATTCATCACGCAGGATTTCAGTGAAAGGAACAGTTCAAGTTTTGAGGAAGAGTAGAAATTATTCTCCACAGCCTGCTTTGCCAACAAAGAACACTTCTGCTTTCCTAACAGAAATCCCAAAATCTGACAAAGGAGGAGCTTCAAAAGTTGGCCAATAACCTCTGCTAGAACAGGCTGTGAGGATCACTACAGACAGCTTGTCCTCCTGTGCCACTGACATTAAATTTGCATTTTATCATGAAATTGTGAACTACTTCATGCTGGTAGTGCTGCCTGGCCTGGGGGGAACCAAAGGATTCCCAGAAGATGGCTGTGAAGATGGCACATACATTCATGTTTACAATCCAATTAAAATATGGACACTATAACCCAGCATCAGGATCATGTTTTCCCTCAGTGAGAGCAGACCCAGAGACCACAGACAAGCCTGGAGCCTTCCTGAGTGCTCACACACATGTTTCAGGAGTTCCTCTTGAACTGATGGCAAATAAGAGGCTTTTTGGGACCTACTTTGAAATATTTCAGCAATTTTATCCATTGCAAACAATGCTATAAAAACTGAAACTGCTATTTCAATTATTTCTGTTTTTTTTTCTTGTAAAATAATGTCTCTCAAAACCAAATTTCAGAGGAAATAACAAAGAAGCTTTTACACCAATGAAAAAAAATCTTCCCTTGCTGTATCTATTGCTCAATCACAGCAGGGCAGTGATAGTGACAGGGCATCAGGAAGTGAGAAACTAGAAAAGAATGATGCTGATTTGATCAGCATCATTTGGTTTCAGTTAAATGAAACAAAATGGGAACATATCTGAAATAAGATATGTTCCCATTCAGGAACATATTCAGGCTGAATTTACTTCAGGCTGGACAGCTTTTAAAAATGCAGCAGTTCACTTACAAATAAATGCTATGGAAATAAATCAGTATTTTATGGCACACTGATCTCTAAAAATAACCAAGTTGTGTGTGAGCTGTTTGCTATTGCCTTCACTGTGTGATTTCCATTTAGGAAAAAGGAAAAAAAAGCCAACAAAATATTTAAGCTAAATTACTGATGACTGAATTACTCTCCCAAGCAAAGAATCAAAGCAGTGAAAGCCAACTTACCTTCTCTCCCCATTATACTCAAATTTTATCCTGACATCATTCTGCAGGAGAAAGAACAAAAGGTGAGCTCACAATCAAACTCTGGCACACACAACAGCACACAAATGCACCCTATTATGATTTTAGTATTTTAACTTTCTCCATGGAAGCTGAAGCAGACTGTGGAAAGAAGTGGCTGATACATGAACACAACACGTGAGGAATGGAGAAACTGCTGAAAGAGAAGGAAAGGGATAAAACCAAAGCTGTAATTTTTGTAAACTGACACTTAAACAGAGGACATTGAAATAAACTTTTTAAAAAATTAATCCATCTCTAACACTGCATGGGAAAAATCTGAAATTCAGTCCTAACTGCTTATTAATCCAAGGGCAATTTTCTTTAAGCATGCTCAAAGCATGTATGGCAGAAAACAGAGAAGGAATGTGCTGCATTTTTTATTCCTAGTCCTATTTTTGAATTTTTATTCCCATTTATTATTTTTTATTCTTAAGACATGGACTAAATCTCTGCTTTTGCAAAAATGCAGCCCCTGAAAGTCAGAGTTACAAGCAGGCTGATTCTCTGCTGCCTTTTAAAGTTCTAAGGTTTCAGCAAAGGGGTCATCACCATCATCTGAGAGTTAAAAGCACTGACTGTGCAACCTGTGCAGTCACTGCAAACTCAGAAGATGCTGGGTGGCAAGCAAGAGTCAACAAGCTGAACTTTCAACTCTAGACATCGAAGTTCAAATCCCAATTTAGGTCAGAAAGATAAAAATAAAAGGGAAAAATCTGCTCTGATAAGACTCCATCATTTCTGCTGCACAATTTATGTGATTGGAATAGATTAAGCCATCTGTGAAAGCCTCAGACAATAGGCAATCATACATCTAGGAACTTCAAAAAAACGTGGCCAGGAAATGCTCTTTAGCTGGAGGAAGTTTCTGGCAGGCCCAGTGGTCAAGAATGCAGTTCAAAAGGACCCATGGAGTCCCTGGGAGCACAGGGAATTCCTGCAGCAGGGCTGGGGGACAGCATGGACCAGGGAAAATGACATTCCCAATCCCAGCAACGACCAGCTGCAGGTGGGTCACCCACACATAACTTTCAAGAGTGTTTTTTTAGAGGTGGGAAGAACTTAAGTCTAGAATTACTCCAAAATGAAACAAATTCTAGAGAACCCATTTGAAGTGATCAGTAAAGGAACAATGCAGCAAACAGCACAGGAATAACATCCTATAAAAGATGTCTACCAGCCAACTCCTGATCAAAAAGCTGTTCTTAGACACTGCATGAAGGAATGATTGCTTTATATCAGGACTTTCAGGAAAGTAAGGCTCTGGTTTTGTTTTAACATTATACTGCTTTAAGTAGCCTGGTCTAACGGTAAACAGGACAGTCTGGATGAAATGGAATTCACACCATTTTTCAGATTAAATTTCTGACCTCAAGATGTGATTTAAGCCCTGGAGCACCCAAGTGACACAGCTCTCACCAGCTGAAATCAGACAACACTAAAGCATCCCCAGGGCTCTTTGGAAGCCTCTCTTGAACTTGCTGGTACTCAAGCAAACTCCAATCATTTTCTCAACTCCACTGCTTGCTTTGAAACCTGTAATTTGGGGTAAAGGAAAAAGGGGATGGAATTTGGAATTTATTGTTTGATTTTTCCAAATAGAACTGCCCATTCTTGTCTACTTATCAAAGATGTAAGAAAAGGTGTTGAGAGTGATCTTGGTGCTCCTACTCCAGAGAAAACCTAGAGGAGCTACACATCCAGTGCTTCCAGTTTCCCTTGAAAGCAGTGAACCCATCACTTCTTAAAGCAATTAATATAAACTGTCCTCAGAGATGATCAAAAAGGCAAATCCAAGTTTAGCACTTCAGTGTTCCAGTTCTGTGACGTGGTATCATAAATCACAATTACAGATTTTGATTTAAGGCATCTCTGGATTTCTGTTTCAAAGTGATTTGGAAAGGATTTTGCACTACTCCATCTATGGATTTGTCCAGCACATTCAAGGAAATCCCAGATCCAGCTGAACAAGTAGATTATGAGCAGGCAAAGCATAAGGAAGATGACATGAACTTCAAAGCCTGCTCCAAAAAGCTTAAACCTGTAACAGGAATAAAACTGAGAAGAGTTATTTTACTGACATAGGAAACTCCTCCTGTTCATGTCAGTCTTGCTGCCAGTAACTTGATTTAATTTTGAATGACAGTAATGGACAAACAGTTTTTGACTAAAATAGTTGCTTTTGCTTTGAGCATTTAATTTAAATGACATTCAGCATCTCCAGTCAAAGGCACACTATTCTGTCCTTCCTTCTTACCAGAACATCAACACAGTTGTTTTCTCCATGAAAGTTTGGAGAAATGTGGAATGAACCAAACAAGACTTCAAATCATTGACCCACCACTCACTGCCTTGGGAGTCACAGACTGGTTTGGGTTGGGAGGGACCTCAAAGCCCACCCAGTGCCACCCCTGCCATGGCAGGGACACCTTCCACTGTCCCAGGCTGCTCTGGGCACCCTGTGCCAGGGCCTGCCCACCCTCTCAGGCAGGAATTTCTTCTCAATATCCCAGCTAACTGCCCTCCTGCACTTCAAGGCCTTTCACCCTAGTCCTGACCCAACAATAAATGTGCACACACTGCTACACCAGGACAGAGTCAGGGAAGAAAGGCTTTCCCTGCCTCCCACCTGCTTAAAGGAATTCCATAAAGTCACTGCACACAACTTGAAGACATACTCCTAATTTATAATTGCTAATAAGGAAATGAAGTCAGTTTTCTCACCGGAATTTTTTTTTCTTCCACTGCAGAGGCACACTGATTCATTATTGCAGGGCTGCCCAAGAGGGGGGGACTGCTGGCATTGTGTTTTTTCTTTAAAAAAGAATAAAATCACTTTAAAAATGGAAATATGACTCTTAAATCAGTCATAATTTATTAATTTTTTAGCTGGGCAGACCAAACTCCATAAAAAATACATATGGGGAGAATGCAGGATACATACATGTATAACTTAATATATATTAAATATTTTATTAAACTACATATAGGTATAGCATATATAATATGGACAGGCTTTATGATATTATATTCATTAACCTTATATAAAAATATAAAAAATAGAAAAACTACCATATCACAGCCTGAGCAGGATCAAGGAGCTACTTCACATCTGATGCTTTGGCTGTTGGAAGCACAGGACAGAGCCAAGGACCTGAGCCAGTGAGATCCTCTGTGCACCTGCTGTCCCTCCTGCCCCCAGGTGAGCAGTTCAGGTGTTCCCTAGGTGGAGCATTACCTGTCTGTTGGAGTGAGCAGTGTCTTTATTCTTCATGGTGTCATAGCCAGGCAGCCGGTGGCGCCTGCCCATCTGCAGTGCCACCAGGTCCTTCATGATGGACTTCAAGGCCTCTTGTTCATCTGTGATGCACAAGAATTTCAGCAGTAAGTTATCTGGGTGAGCACCAACCACGACATTTCTGCACCTCTGACACTTCTACACTGGTTTTCTGCTGGCTCACAGAACAACAATCCTTTTTAGGATCTTTGCAAACACACAGTGATTTAATTTAGCCATAAAAAGCCCAAACTTAACTGAATAGCATGACATAATAAACTGACAGATAAATGTTAAGTTATTCATCCAATATTGTAGAGGGATCTGGCCAGAGTACAGATGAGAATGATTATCCCCAGCCCCTAATTCTGCTCAAAAGTCTTCACAACAAACAGTAAAACCTGGACAGATTTGCTAAACCAGCACAGGTCATTTAGGAAGGGCAAACTGACGTGCTTCTGCCAAGGAAAACCTGGTAAAAATTTGTTCTTTCCCATTTTAGATCCTGTTAACTCTGAATTCTTGCCTGCTAGTGGAATAAACCATGGCCAGTAGAAAGAGAAATGAAAATCTGGACAAAGATTCATCTTGGAGTATCTGTGAACACAAATCCACTTGCACTGATTGCCCCAACACGTTCCTCTCCTCCCTCGGAACAAGCTGATGGAATAAAATTCCAACCATTTTATGAGATTTCAAGATCTGCTGAACAGGTTCAAGTTGTCCAGCACTAGGAAGACTGTCTGCTGGCAAAGTACAATGCAGGTTCAATTCAAGGCTTCCTGCCTTGCAGCAATATAAAAACACACACTGATATTTTCTTGTATGTTCCACTGACTAAGAACTACTTTCTGAAGATTCCTGAAGTAACCAATTTAAAGTATTCTCTCCCATTGTCTGTTCCTTTTGAGAAGTGATACTTAGCAGAACCTTGTGCTTAGAGAAAAAAACAAAGATGTAAAAGGAGAGAAAGGCACAGTAGCTGGCCGTGGTGGATGCAGATGAAGGTCTAAAAGCCATAGAAATGAATCCTTTCCCTGAGCAAGGCTAACAACCCTAAACTCCTTGATATTGCAAAAGGTAAAGGAAGCTGCCAAGTGAAGTTCTGCCCAAAATGGGACTGCACTGGGCCCTTGGCTGCCAGGCACTGTGCCACAGCTAACAAAGCAGCACCTCATGCTGCCACTGCTCCTGGCACACTCCTGCCCTCTGGACTGCCTGCCTGCTGTCTCACATATCAAGACTCAAAAAGGTTTTAGGGATAAAGTGCTGTTTCCCTGGCAAATAATACACTCAGTTAAATCCTTCCTGATATTAAGGCATTACTTAGGCATGGAATTTGAAGCAATGACTTGATCAGCTCTGGACATGCCCAGGAGAATCTGCCCTTTCTAAAAGAGTTTGGGAGGACCTGAAGCCTAGTTTTGAAAGAAAAGCTTTCTCTTTTTTTGGTAATTGGGACTTGTGGAAGTGATGTGAGCCAGATGAGGTTATCACTGCCCTGCTCACACGATGGTGTGTGCAGTGCCTGACATGCACAGCTCCTCCTTTCCTCCCTCACTATGTCACTTTGAGGAGTTTGAATCAAAATGAGCATTTTTGAAGCTGATTTGTAAATAACTGAAACTTAATTGTAATAATCCACCATGGCTACACACTGGCCCCTGACTCATGGCACTGGTTTGATGGGTAATCACTTGCACTTGGAAGAGCTGTCCTGGGAACAGCTGCTGAACATCAAACGATGGACTGGCTCACATTGGTACTTCTCTGTAAAAGGGACTCTGTGGGACTATTTGTTTCTGCAATTTCGTGTCGTGCATTTGTTCATGAGTTTCTCCAAAGCAGTTAGCTTATGTTTTATGCAGAACACTGGCTTCATAATTAATCAATGTCTGAATAACAAACTAAATTTTCGCAATGCTTGAAGATGACAGATGTGGGACACATATGGCTTGTAAAGCATGCAGGGAGCAGATCCTGCTAAAAGTTAAAAGCAGAACAGGAAAAATTCACCTCTTGTTAAGGAGGAAACACCTGAAGAAGTCCCAGTCAGAACAGAAGTCACACTAGGATTATCTTTGCTAAAACCAATAGTTTCTGCCCAGGTCTGTCCTGTTTTCACAGGATCCCAAAATGATTTGGGTTGGAGGGGAGCTCAAAGCTCACCCAGTGCCACCTCTGCCATGGCAGGGACACCTTCCCCTGTCCCAGGCTGCTCCAAGTCCCTTCCAGCCTGGCCTTGGGCACTGCAGGGATCCAGGGGCAGCCACAGCTGCTCTGGGCACCTGTGCCAGGGCCTCACCACCCTGACAGGGAGGAATTTCTTCCCAACACCCCATCCATCCCTGCCTTCTTGCAATGGGAAGCCATTCCCTGTGTCCTGTCCATGCTGGCCCCTGTAAAGTCTCTCCATCTTTCTTGCAGGCTCTTTCAGGTACTGGAAGGTGTTTCCTAACTTGGTCCTGAGAGCACCCAACATCTGAGATACATCCACTGTGGACTCCAGAATGTTATACCAGAAACATCAAGCCTAGACCAGATATGAAAGGGAAGGAAAAGAAATCTCCCAATGCATCTGCAGAAGGTGTTAATTACAGAAAAAAAATCTTAAAAAAGGAATGCAGAGCAGAGAATATAAAAAAAATCCAAATCAAAACCTACCAAATCTCTGCTGTCCAAGACAAGCCAAATGAGACAATAACCACATTGTGGCAGTGGAGAAGGGAGAGTACTCCTTGACATTCCAAGTGCATGTAAAAGAAGCAAGCAGTGTAAGTAACACCACCAAAGCAAGAGCCTGCTTTTTGAAAAGCACATGAGCCAAAGGAAATAAGTGCTGGGATCTATCTCAGCACTAAGTAACCCCTTGTGGGATGAAAATGTGAAGAAACAGCTGTGAATGAAGCTAAAGTTCCAGGTAGGCAATGGCACTTTTTTTTTTTTTAACGTTTCCAACTTTACAGTTGAATATTTAACCTTTTACCTTTACTGAAGTGTCTCCAGTTTACTGGTATTCTTTCATTTTGATGGTGTTGAGAACAGCCTTGGAGTCACCTGGCAGACAAAGGCTGAAACTGTGCACAACAAAATACTACAACCTATGGCCTGGAACATCCCCCACGTTCCTACCACCCAAAACACTCAGGGAAGAGCTGGGATACAAGTTTTCCACTACAGTGCAGTTTGGGTTTGGCCCGATACCAGGAGGATGAAGAAGAGCTTGTCTTGGCAGAGTTCCTTTGGGCAAGAAGCAAAAGAGCTATGAAAGCAGTTTATAACTGAGGGCTCATGACAAGAAATCAAGTCCATCAAAGAATATGTCTGGGAATAAGAATTCTCCTCTAAACAGTATCATCAGTGGAAACAAAGCTCAGTGGTTGCAGTGGTTGGCTACAGGTGTTCCACCCCGGGCTCCAGGCTGTGTGGAGTCAGCAGTCACTCACTGTGGCACAGAGGACACATCCAGCCAACTCTGTGTTCTTCATTACAGACTGTACCTTGGCTTTGAAGAGAACTTAATAATTAGCTGAGGCAACTTGTGAATTTACAACACAAACTCTGAAGGGCAGCATCTGACAAACACTAGAGCTCAAAGCTCTCAGGCACAGGGTGGGACTGCTGGGGTGTCCTGAGGAGGACCAGGAGTTGGACTCCAGGATCCCTGGGGGTCCCTCCCAACTCAAGATATTCTACAAACCCCAGTTAGTGCCCTGCAAGGTCTGTATCTTACTCACTGCAGTCATTCTAGCATGAAATATGATTTATCTTCATCAAACTTGAACAGTTAATGTTCTAACAAAGGGGGTGGAACAACTTCAGGTGAGTTTGAATCTTATATACATTTTTAGAAGTCTTACACTGAGCTATTAGTTCCCCACTACTAAACCATACATCCTGTAATTCATCCCTATGTTGATGAGACAGGACATGACAGAGTATTGATCTCTTAAAAGGATAAAATGAAGTCAAATACTGATCTGAGGTTGCGTAGGGGAAGACTGTATCTGGTGAGGACAGCACTGTGATGGATTTCATGTGAGAAACATGAATACCTCTTCAGTCCCATCCAAAGAGACTGACCTGGAGAAGCACGTGGAGCAGCGCTACATTAACCACACAATGCAGAAGCTGCTACAAATGAAAACCAAGCAATTTTTGGAGCACTGAGAGACCCTGTTTTGCCTGGTCTCCAGTAGGTCTGGGAAACACAGTTCTGCTTTGTGCGGGAACGATGTTGTCCAGGAAATGCTTTTCATGTTTTAAAAACTACACTCAAGGATTTTTATAACTTCGATAAAAGCGAACTGCTGCTCACCGAGAAAGTTGTTCCTCTCCACAAAGCATTTACTTCAACCATGGTTTGAACCAGCTGTGGTTTGTTACACAGGTCTCAACAAGTCAGAAACGGAAACAGTTAAGCAAAAGAAAAAAAAATAAAAATCACGATGCTAGAACAGCAAAAGTATCTGCACGTGGATGAAACCAGGAAGTCTGTGAAGCCTCCTAATCCAGGATAATGTTTTATATGGTGTCACAGTGGCACACATGATGCCATACTGGTGCAAAAGAGAAAGAAGTGAACACATCTGTGTATTTGTTATCTACCACCACAACAGCAAAGCTGCTTTGGGAGAGGGACTGGCAGATCTGGGGGCAATGAGGAAATTTTAGACAAATTGTGTCTATGTTAAAGGTCTCAAAAAAGCCTTGAAAAGAGTTTCATTTCGAGTCCTTCGCTGTGAGCAGTTTTAGTGGTACCAAAATGCTGCTATGTGCAAGCTTCAGGAAATCACAAATGACCTGGTTTGCAGAGTGAGAGGAAAAACCAGAGAGCTCTACAAGGCTTATCCTTGCAGATATATTCAGAGACCCCCTTCTCATCCACAAGTTAAAGGAAAGGAGCAGGATTTGGGACTTGAGCCGATCCTAACCTGCAGGCTCAGCCCTGCTCCCTCCCGCGGGTGTCACTGGGTGCGTGTGAGCCAAGGGAAGGAAGTGACACAGGCAGGAAAAGCCAGGAAGGCTGCATGGAGCCGGGCCTGTGCTCCCTGAACCCTGCACCCAGAGATCCCTGTACCCACAGACCCCTGCACCCAGAGACCCCTGCACCCAGAGACCCCTGCACCCAGAGACCCCTGCACCCGCAGACCCCTGCACCCGCAGACCCCTGCACCCGCAGACCCCTGCACCCAGAGACCCCTGCACCCAGAGACCCCTGCACCCAGAGACCCCTGCACCCACAGACCCCTGCACTCAGAGACCCCTGCACTCGCAGACCC